>CM076570.1:934252123-934414825 GCA_034641835.2 Pinus albicaulis | reverse complement strand
TTTATGATTGTTTCGCTTTGATCGTTTTTCCTTGCTTGATGAACCTTCTGGGTTGGGTTCTTTTTGTGTTTTGGCTTTTGGTTCAGCCCCCAGAGGATCAGATCTGACCTCTGCTTTTCCAAATTTTCACCTTTTCATAGTTGGCTTTATTGGCGCGAGTTTATCCCTGACAGTCGCGCCAGTTGGCGCAGGTTGTTAGTTTATCACTCGCGCCATCCCCTGTCTGGCACGGATTACAGCCAGACAGTCGCACCATTTCCTGTAGGTGGTAGGGTTACCCTTGTTCGGAAGCTTCTTTTGGTCAGTACTTTGCTTCTGGGTTTGTTTTAGATTCAGCTTGAAGTGGGAAGTCTGGTCTTGGTTGGGAGAAATTCTTTGTTTTTTCATTTTCAGGCAGTGGCGCTTGTTGTCAGTGAGCAACCCGCGCCACTTGGCCATTGGCGCTAGTTTTCAAGTAAAAGTCGCGCCAAGTGGCGCTAGTTGTCAATGTACAAGTCGGGCCACTTTCAGGGTGTATGAAAATTGAGTTTTTTTCCCTTAATCCTTCACTAGTGTGTCTTTCCCTTTGGGTCTTTCCTCTGTATGAGCATAGATTACATTGCTCATTATTTGGAATCTCTTCTTTCTATGATTGTTTGATGTAAAAGGGATGAATGCCTTGTTTTGATTTCATTCTTTGGAAGTCCTCTTTGTGTTTTGTCACCTTTTGAGGAATTTCGTCACAAAGTATTTTGAAACAACGATTGCATTCTTAGTGTTTGTTCGCATCCCTTTTGCTTTCATCTTTCATTAAGAATATTTGCATTTTTTTAGTTTTCGTCTCATAGTTTTCTTTTCGTTTAAATGCATTAGATCACATTGCATCGAAAAGTGTTTTTGAGATTCATCATTGGACTTAGATCACATTGTTTAGTGATTGAAAACTAAAAATCGCTTTGAGTGCATTCTCTTTTGTAAAAATCATGCATTAAGTAGATTCTCATTTTATCGAAAAATGCATTGAGTGCATTCTTATTATTTGAAAAGAAAAAGGAAATTGTGCGTAGATTACAATTGCATAGTTTTCGAAAAAAGGATTTTGCATAGATTACATTGCATAATTCGCTTCGTTGAATGTTTAGAATACTTTTGGATAGTGAAAGTCATCTAGTTTGGAAAAGTTTCGTTTTCAGTTTTGCTGTTTGTTGCATCATTGTTTGAAGCTCTTCCCTAAACTAGATAGCATTCATCGAATTGAAAGATTTCTTTTCTCATGTAGCTTTGCATTTAGGAGTCTTGTGAGACACTACATACGATAGGGCCTGGAAATTGAAACTTAATTGAAGATCAACTATAAAATTTATTCAATTAACCTAAGGCAGCATTGGAACTTAACGAAACACATTTAGAAGGTCTAGGCTAGAGACGTGTTCCGGCGTCGTTAAACCTAGCAGCTGTCATTCGCCTGTTGGCTTTAGACGGCGCTAGTACGGACTTGCGCTCCCCGTACCGTCGCGTATATAAAGGGAGACCCCTATAGGTTTTCAATCCTTTATCCACAGGAAGCCGAGTCTGCCGCCCTATACCCGTGATACACCGAACACAGCATTTGGGGAGACTACCTACACGTACGGAAAGTCCTTGGTCGATTTCTGTTTCATTTTTGAAACCAAGGTGTATATTGCAGTTCACGGATATTTAGTACACCCTTTGTGCCTAGTTTTTCCTGAGCAGTCATTTGGTCTTTTCTGACTCCCTAAACTTGAAAAGACCGTCAAGCGCTTGTCCTTTCACGCTTGTGTCAACTCTGAAAGAGATAGAGTCATCTTTTTGTCGTTTCTCGACTCTTAAAATATGAAACGGTAGAACTTCTTATTTTCCAATGTGGTAAAATTAATCGCCCACGATTTCACACCTATTTAGACATTGCTTGTTGACCGTTTGATCGTGTGTCTTAACTCGTTTTCAGCCCGTGTGTGGTTTTGAGTTTAATGGCAACTTTTTCAGAGTTTACCAACCAAGGAATCCCCTCAGAAGGGAATCCTGGTCATTTTCCTCCTTTTGGAAATGTTGGTGCTCCTTACATGGCGACGTTGTCCCTTCCTGGATTAACGGTTGGGTTGCCTGTTTGGTTGTTCTCAACCACTGTAGTTCCGAATGTCTCCGTTACTGGTCAATCAGTTCCTCCACCCGAACCACATCATGTTGATTCTAAGGTGGACCTCTCCCCTTCTTCGCCTGTTTCTGAGTCCTCCTCCTCCTCTTCGCCTGGTGAAAGTCTGGATTCAAGTAACCAGGTGGCTAAGAAGAAGAAGAAGAAGACGAAGAAGAAGAAGTCCGATAAGCGAGAGGCTAAATGTACGGCTACTTCCTCCGAGATATCTCCTCTTGATAAACCTTCCAACCCTCCTCGGAAAGTCAAGTTCCCCTGCATGTTGTGCACGGGAGACCATCTTCTTCGAGACTGCCCTGGCATTCCCAAGGTACTCAAAGTATGGTCCAACAGTCGCCCACCGTTGTCTTTGGCTTCCGGGAGTCAGGTTGGGGGCACTGGTAAGGCTCCTAAGAAGCAGGGTAAGATCACCAATCCCTGTAAGTTGTGTGAAGGGCACCATGCTATTCACCTTTGTCCTTATCTGGATGAAGCCAAGCGAGTCTTGGACAACCTGACTGTTTCTACACCACGCCTCCCGGCTGGTTATAAACAGCTTTCTTTGAGTCTTCCACCGGCTGATGCCATGATTGGTCAAGGGTCATCCTTGGTCGATCCCACTCCTCCAGAAATTCAGATTCAGGAATCCGTCCCTGACCAACCATTGGTCGTCGGATCGGTCGAGCTGGCCCCGTCCGCGATGCACCAGGTCTTTTCTGTCGAGAGTGGATCTCACACCCCTCATGTCCTTCTGGTCTCTTCAGATTCTTCTGACTTGGAGAAAGATTCTCCTGTCCTTGTACTTCAAGAAGTTACTCCTCCGCCTCCCATGACGGAGGCTCCGGAGGATATCCCTCCTGCCTTCGAGATGGAGGTTATAGAGGATGCTTCTTCTTCCGTAACATCAAGGGAAGACCTTCGCATGTCGATGGTATCCCCTTCGAGTAGTTTGGTCGCTTCCTTTGACTGGAATCGATTTGCAGGATTTCGCCTTCCGTCTTATGTGCCTTTCGAGATCACAGTACAGGCTCTTGGTCTGGTTGTACCCAGCACCATTATAGACGAAGGTGCCTCTGTTAGTATTCTGTCATCAACTACCTGGCAAGCTTTCGATTCGCCGCCGCTTGCGCCCGTTACGCAGAATCTGTTGACATTCAATAGAAGAACGAGTCAACCATTGAGGATCCTTCCAAGGTTACCGGTTACTTTGGGAGGTAAAACCGTCCATATGGACGTGATGGTTGTTCCAGGCCCCTTAGATTTTAATCTGCTTTTGGGGCACGATTACACCTATGCCATGGGAGCACTTGTCTCCTCCCTCTTTCGCGTGATGTGCTTTCCACATGAAGGACGGATCGTGACCATTGATCAGCTTTCGTTCTTTGGTCCTAATATGGCATCTGGTCCGCCATCACCCCCTCCTGGTTTCTATCCACCCGTTGTATCTGCTCCGCCGCAGGTCAACTATGTGGCTACTTACCCTGTGCCTGTGCTCAGTGATGATGCCGTCGTGCATCGAGTGCTGGGGGAATTGGGTCCTGACTTCCAGGATGATTTCCTCCCATCTGGTGTGGAACTCTTGGAAGCAATGACTTCTTGTTCATTATGATGAAGTCGGTCGGAGCACAGTTCCTTGTCTTGTGTCAAGCTCCTTAAAAAATGAAACAAGGTCGTCGGAGCAGAGTTCCTTGTCTTGTGTCAAGCTCCTTAAAAAATGAAACAAGGTCGTCGGAGCACAGTTCCTTGTCTTGTGTCAAGCTCCTTAAAAAATGAAACAAGGTTTGTCGGAGCACAGTTCCTGGTCTTGTGTCAAGCTCCCTAAACCATGAAACAAGGTGTTTGAGGATAGTTCTTTTAATGTGTCAACCTCGTTAAAATAATGAAACACGTTCTCGTTCAATTCGAGTCTTTGTTTAGATCTCGTAAAATCCCAGTCGAGTCTTTCTCTTGATCTCGTCACTTGAACCTTCACTCCATCTGCCTTTCATATGGACTGAAGCTTGGGGGGCATGTACCTCGAATTGAGTCACCATGCTAGGGGCATGCTTATCTTTTCAAGCATAGTTTATGTCCGTTTCAAGCTTGTGTAAAAATGAAACCGGTTTCAAGCATAGTTTATCTTTGTTTCAAGCTTGTGTAAAAATGAAACCTTGCCCATTTTACCTCTTGTGATGGTCATTTTATCAGCCTGTTTTTACCGGATGAGCCTTGGTTTTCTCACTCCATTGTCATTATCTGCTTGGCCGATCATATGCCTTCACTTGGTTGTTTTACCCGTTCCTGAGGAACCGCTGCTATGAGTGGTCTTGTTAGCCAGCCTCTCGACCTTTATTTGTTCAGAGTAGTTCCACCATTACCGGAACCAGTTGCTACCCTTTATACCACTCGTTCCTCCGGGAGGAGTCATCTTTCAGCTCTTTTCTGACTCTCTAAACATGAAAAGATTGCCGAGGCCCTTGTCGTTTCGATCTCGTTAAAATGGACATGAATCGACATTCACCCAGTATAAGTTTAACCCTTTTTCGGGCTGGGATGGATTGATTACGAAAAAGGAATACCCTAGCCTATCGCGACTAGGAGGTTTTTCCGGGTATTGTTTTCTACCTTTTCGGATCTGGGAAACTATTTACGAAAAGGGACCGGTGGAGTTTTCTTTTCCGCTGTCTTTTCAAACTCTCTAAACATGAAAAGACGCGGAGTTCTTCCTTTGTCAGACTCGTTAAACCCTGATGACATTGGATTCCGTCGAAATGACGTTCTCCGAGTTTCTCCTTCCTAGGACTCGTTAAATGCACTAGGATGGATTCGCCCGAAGGGCGGACTTATATGACAAGCATATGGTATCCTCTTCAAGCTTGTGTAAAAATAAAGAGGTACTCACCAAGATGGTGGGGAAAAATGGAACCATCGTCGTTGTCGTCGGCAGTATGTCGCTCTTGAACATGGCACTTGTCTGCATTCGTGTCGGGTTGGGGACATCTCATCTCTTTGCTTCACTTTGCTTCCATGGGTTTGGGTAATCTCTTTTGACCTCTCATCTGTTCACTGCCTCGTCGCCATGACCTTTGATCTGTTGATGTCAAATACTGCCAAGTCCATTGCCGTGCCGTTTATATGTTCAAGAGAAGTTGGCCTCTGCGAATATCAACCTTCCTCTGTTTCTCATATGGTCCTAATTCACAACAAAACATTATGTTCCTCTGTCTCGTGTCGATGATGTGGGAATCATTATGGCCCACCTTCGATCAAGGTCACTTCCTGTCGACTTCAACTCATTATCCAGGAAGTTGGTCTAGAGACTCCTTATGGTACCTTGGAGCCTGCATGCCTCAATGGCAGGTTCGTCGCATTCGACGTGAGGTTTTCATCATTGGCCTCCGATCGAGTGATTCTGCGGGTGTTCGACATCAACTCATTTATTCACACACCGTAGATTGTACCTGTAGTACCTTGAGGACCATTGTCATTATTGGTGGTTTCTCTCGCGTATGTTAACAGCTTTCATCATTGGCTGGTAATCAGACGATGTTCTTGCATGTTTGACTTCAGCTCACATATTCGCATGCTTGAACTTGTACTCTGTTGGGTCGAGATGGAGCGCAAGACCCTGGATTGTGTCTGTTGTAATCCAGGTTGCGATTGTGGATTATTATCATTATGTACATGACTCACTGATTGGATGGCTGCGACCATACCTGAGTCTATTTGTTTGATCTTAGTTGGATGGCTGCGCCCATACCCTAGATCCGGATTATAGCATACTCTTTTTCGGATGGCTGCGTCCATACCATATGTATACATCATGTACTTGAGATATCAGTTGTATCTTTCTGCGCAGGTTTTCCGACGGCGGGCCTTCAGTTGAACATGTTCTCGTAAAGCATTTCACCCCTCTCTCTCGGGCCTCATACTTTAGGGGGCATCTGTTACACAGTAATTTGTCACCGTCCCTACCATTCCCCGTCCCGCACAATGGAGGACCCATTATGTGACCTGTGAGCAATGTCAAGCCTTGAAAATACCTTCATTGCATCCCTTTCCATGAGGAAAACATTTCTCCTGTTTATCATTTCCTGAACAGACCCCTAAAAACACATGTTTTTGCATTGGCGCTGGTAGCCCGTTATGTACTCGCGCCAATGGGGGAAAATTAACACTGAGCCCGCGCCAATTGGCGCTCTGTCCCAGTGTTGTACCCGCGCCACTCTGTTTATGGAAAGTTTTTAAAAAAAGAGGCGAAGTTTCGATTACAACAACTTCGTGGATGAGTCATCAGGAGTGGTTTCGCCTGAATAACCACGGCCTTCCTCCTTTGGCCTCTTGTTTCCACCATATGGGGAACCTCCCAAAGGATAAAGCCTCCCTTCCACTATTGTAGGGATCCCAACCTCCTCCTCTCCTCTATAAATATAGCCTTCATCCATTGATGAAGGGGTTGAAAGGCTGAAAGGCTGATAGTCTTGAAGTGCTGAAGCTTTGCATCTCCCTATTCCCAAGTGCCTTTGTGTTGTAAAGAATCCCTTCTTTCCCTTAAGGCCCATTCAAGCGAGGAGACCATTGTTACGAGACTCTGGAGAGGTTTCCCTTTCCTTGGCGAGCTTTGCGAGGCGTGGACAACTGGAGACCCGTTCGAAGGAAGCTGCGACGTCAGAACTTGGTTGTAACTTCTATTCGTTTATCACTTTAATAGATGACTATGATTATGGTTCCACTCCTTTTTCTATCATGTTAATGCGAGTAATATCTTTTATGACCGATGTTTAGTTACGTATGCTGGTTCCTATGCATGTATCTGTTCGTTTCTTCTGTGTGCAGGTGTTCATCCACGGAGATCGTGGAAGGATTGTGATCTGCCAGGACTGAAGGACAGGGACATCTTCTTCTTCAGATCTAGCGTTGGAATCCAGGTAGGCTCTTATCCCAAGTCTTTCATTCGTAACTAGGAGCTTGCGTCATAGCATTGTTTGTTTGTTGCTAGACCCTACTGGGCTAGTAGGGATGCTTGTCCAGCGGAGGGGATTTACCTCCTACGACACCCTTAATGACCGCAGGAGTGTCATTTCCAAATGTAACATTTTTTTCTTTTTCTAGAGCACTATATGCAAGAAGTTTGTCTTTATCACCTGTCATGTGTCTTGAGCATCCACTATCAATGTACCATTGGTTTTCTTCATCTTCTACAAATAACGCTATGCCACAATTTTCAACTTGTAATTCCTTCTTTTTCCATACTTTGGAGCTTGAAGGAACATGTTCTTTTGGCTGAACTTTGCTCCTGCATTCAGATTCTTCATGGCCAAAGTTATTGCAATAAGCACATTCAACTTCATTTTGAAGAGGATAAAAGTTTTTATAAGTATTCTTCTTTGTTTCAATATCAATCCTTTTCTTTCTTGCTTCTCTTGTCATGATGGTTTTATATGCAACACATTGAACAACTTTATGACCAAAATTGTGACATGAGAAACATTGTCCATTGAAGAAGAAATTTATGTGATCATAAAATCTTCTATATGAATTTACTTGTTGATTGGTGTTTCTTTGAAAGACATTCCTGTTAGTGTTCTTTGAATTGAGATGATCATGCTTTATCTGTAAAGATTCTTTATTCCCTTGCTGAGTGGCAGCATGTTGTAAACCAGCTGTAACTGCTTTTAGATAATTTGGTGCTGAAGCCTGAGAAGATTCTCCAATATATCCAAGACCTGTCTTTATAAGAGGAGAACGTTGTACCTTGATAATATCATCTAAGGTTTCAGATCCTTTAGCAAATCTAAGATTCAGAGTCTTTACTTTCTCAAGTTCTTTTCTTAAACTTACTACTTCACACTCTAATTTCTCATTGTGTTTCTCCTTTTCTTCAAGCTGATTTTTCATAGTTTCTATGGTTATTTTACTCTCTTCTAAGCAGATTTTGAGTTTATTGTTTTCATCAAGAAAATCATTGTCTTCTAGAGCATCCACAAAAGTATCCTTTTCTTCTCTATATTCTTTTTCAAATTCCATAAGAAGTCTAAGATCTTGTTCATATTCTTCCTCACTATCAGATAACCCATCACTATCTTCATGAGTATAGTAACTCTGCCTAGTGCTAAAACGATTCTTATTTCTTCTTGCTACTTCCTTCCCCTTTTTATGTGTTTCTTTATAAGGACACTTAGCAGCATAATGACCAACTCTTCCACAATCAAAACATTTGAAAGGAAGCTTACCTTTGAACCGTCCTGTGCCAAATTGAAGTTTTTTTACAAAGTTTATGTCATCTTCTTCTGAGATATATCCTGATCCTTCTGGCTTTTTTACTTCCTTCCATTTTGTAGAAGTTATAAATACTGCTTCTTTGACTTTAGATGGTCCTCCTCTTCTCATTTCATATGCAGTTAGTATGCCATGAAGTTGCACCATAGTGAGATTTTGAAGATCCTGCTTTTCTTCAAGAGCTGAAACTTTTGACTAAAATTTCGTTGTTAGTGATCTTAAGAATTTCTCAACCAAAGTAGATTCGGTTATTGTTTCTCCCAGATTTCTCATACAATTTACAATACCATCAAGACGTAAAAAGAAATTGGAAATTCTCTCTTCATTATCCATTTTTAGATTCTCCTATTGAATTCTGAGAGTTTGGAGTTTAGCACTTTTTACCTTTGCATCACCTTCATAACTTAGAATGATTTTGTCCCATATTGTCTTTGCTGTATTCAGCTGCATGACTTTGACAAATTCTGATTCAGTTAGACTTCCCAATAGAGCATTGACCACCTTTGCATTTGTTTCGTAATTCTTTCTTTCTGTCGGATCTGTTGGTACTGCAGCTGGGTATTGATATCCTTGTTCAACAATTGCCCATACCTCTGCTCCCAGAGACTGAAGATAGGATCTCATCCTTGTTTTCTAGAAGATTAAATTGTTTCCGTTAAAGAGCGGAGGCCTGATAGATGTTGTTCCATCTTGATTGCTCATCTTGCTTGATCTTCCTTCTAGCAGCTAAGCTTTTTCAGAAGGACCTGCTCTGATACCAATTGTTGGGAAAAATACTGAGAGGGGGGGTGAATCAGTATTTAGGGCTGAACTATTTTTCTTTTCTTTCTCTTAAAACCTTATGTTACAGTACTGCATCCAACATGTATGTCCAGATATCTTATTATGTCTTTACTTAGAGCATTACATCAGACAAGCATTAAGCATGAACTGAAATAACAGAACAAACCTTTGGAGCCTACAATGATCTACTGTGATAACCAGAGTTGCATTAAACTCTCGGCTAATCTAGTATTTCATGATAGGTCCAAACACATCGACATCAGGTACCATCATATCAGAGATTGTGTTCAGCGGAGAATCATGATGCTTTCATATGTTCCCACGGAGGATCAGGATGCCGACATCCCGACGAAGGCGCTCACCAGGAGCAAGTTCGAATTCCACAGAGGCAGGATAGGGGTTGCAGATAATCCATATCTTGCTGAGAGGGAGTGTTGAAAATGCAGCAAGATGATGGAGCTTAGTGAAATGAAGTCGCTTTCACTAAGTGGGCCCGCAGGCAAATTCTGGCGCAAAGTCTATTTTTAGACATATGGAGCATGGTCCAGGGGTTGCAGTATGTTATTCTTGGAGTATTGGTCATGTTGGTAAAAATAGATGGACCTCTATTTTTGGACCTATAGGTCTAAGTCTATTTTTAGACTGCCTATCCTAAAAATACGGAAGTCAAATATTATTTACCCTTAATAATATTTGGACTCTAAACTTCAGTTTACTCTCTTGGAGCACTTCAATTCGAGCTACAGAAGTGGCTCATGCATCTGAAAGAGGAATTACGCTATTCCTAAGGGTTTGGTGAGCTCATGCATGGTTGACTTCAGTTAGGACTTCAGTGGCAGAAGTTTGGTGGAGTTAATGAGACAGCTAGTGGAGTTGTGTTCGGTTTAACTTAGTTGAACTAGTTGAGATTAGTTTAACTAGCTAATCAACTAGTTATGAGTGGAGTGAATTAAATATTACTTAATTCATTAATTAGTAACTCATTATTCAACTCAAGAACACATCAGTTCACTACAGTGCATGGACAGTTCAGTGGAGACCAGTGAAAGAGGTAGATGAAAGGGTGAGTACAACTATCAGTTGTGCATGAGATTTGCACCACACTTGGAGGCAATTGCCCATGATGATTGCGCTGTCAAGCCAAGGAGATTCGAACCTTGGATCTCTATTTAGACAGGCCATGATTGCGCAATAGAGGCAGGCAATTAGTGGGTGTGTTTTGAACCTGTGACTTGTTCAAAACCAAGCTAGTTTGTGTGTAACTTCATGAGATATTACTGAGTACTTGTGAGGAGTATTGTACCGAGTTTGTTACATGTTTTCTCCATTATAATATACACTATAGCTGTGGGGTTTTCAGCTATAAGCTTTCCCCATACATACCGTGTTAATGTGTATGATGATTTGATGTGCTATCGCTTGTTTTATTTCCGCATGTGTGATGATCTGAGTGGAAGAGATTATGTGTTGCATATGAATTCGAATTGATATGTGATCAGGATAGTCTCGGTGGATAATTAATCATTATTCAGCAAATTTCTACACATTAAGCATGAACTGAAATAACAGAACAAACCATCAAACATACGCAACACATATGAACACCAGGATTTAAGGTGGAAACCCAATTTGGGAGAAAACCACCGCTGCTGTAATCTCAGTCTTCAATATTTATTATAGAGAAAACTTCGTACAATATATGCTGGTGCAGACTTATACCAGCACGTAGGTACCCACCTGCAGAAGGCTACAACCTTCTCTCGTTTACCAGCAACCACTGGAAGGGAGCTACAACCCCCTCTCTAAAGGCTTCGACCCTCAACACTACTGCGGACCTCGTTTCATCAATTTTCACACTGGATCCACCAGTTTCCATACGACATACCTTGTCGGTCACAAGATTTATTTATTTTCTGTATACTTACACCAGTTCTTCATGATATCGTCCGTCATCCAAACCAGAGATTTATCATCGTCAGATTATATTCATGGGTGCATCTTAGTCTCAAATTTATCAGTTAAGAACAGAGCTCGCCCATACAGATATTATTTTTAGAAAATTTTATTCACAACCCTTACAATGCACACCTCGTTCTTTATTTTTCTTCTCCTTATATAGTTTTTCCCTTTATTAAAACCATGAGTCAAAACCACGAACCGCTAGTGGTATTCCTTTTAGTTTGTCCCACGGGGCTTTTGATCTCTTTTTAATTTATTTATCAATTTTAAAGAAATTGACAAATAATTATATTTACAACTTTTCAAATTTCCAAGCCTTATATCTAAAGTTTAACCCTTCGGACTTTATAGAAACATCCAACGCTTCCAAATAAATTAATCTTGCGATAAACCTTTGACCCCGGACCCACATACATAGTTAATAACCAATCCAATACGCCCATCGTAGCACAGTAAACCTCGTGTAAGTCCAACGTCCGATCACCATTAGATTAGCAAGCTTCTAGATCAACGGCATATATGCATATCGCTCGACCTCCGATGCCAAACGTTAACAGGCGATGGCCCGTCGTACCTATGTTAATCTCCGCGCACCTTCAACAAATGATGAACGTTCGATGACCCCTTCCTAGATCAACAGCACTCCACGATATCGCTGGGCGTCCTGGGTCGAACTATAACGCGCGATGGTGCACAGTAAAAAGTGGTTTTGTAGAATCGTACAGGGACGCGTGTCGCCTGTTCTATGGAATCACTCCCCACCTCTTTAATACTGCTTTCCCGTTGAAAGCAGTGCGATGAAAACCATAAACCTCCTTCATTGTTCCTTCTTCGTGGTTCTGCCCTTCGCTCAAGGTTCCGTTCATGATTCCAAAGGGCTATTATGGTTTTGCGTTATGACTCTGGTCTATCTTTGGCAGGATTTCCAATAACCAACGAACAAAAGTAGTTCTTTTCCGACGGGATTTCCTTACAAAGATTGACTCGTGACAATTCAATGTCATTCCTTAATTCTGCTATGATATATATAACATGTCAACCTTCCATTTCAGAGTTCTATCCTGTCACAATTCCGCTTCTACCTGTATATTAAAAAACCATCATATCTCTGCCACCATTAAGTTCTTCAATGGATACACTGAATGCCTCGAGAGCCCCCTATATATTCAACCAAGTAATTCCACGACTGCAAATATCAAACTAAGCCAGATCTTCATTACAAGAAGGTTTCATCCTGGAATTCGAATCCTACCACCATGAATTCTCAACAGGGTTTCACTTTTAACTCCATTCACAGAGACTCATACAGAGATTCAGGGGATTCCACACAAGAATTACATCAGTCAATACACATATAATACACATATCCTTAACAATGATTTCATTCTTCTCTGGGCACCGTAGGTATCCTCTGCCCATTATGAAATTGATCACACAGGTCATATATATTTTAGATTTACTCATACTTAACACAATTCCACAGTTCTTCATTAACATATACAAATATTAGCCAGATATTCAATTTGTCCTTCAATCTATTACCTTGTCTCTTCCTAGCAACTCTCCCTTTTGTCATCTCCTTTGCAAACTGTATTAAACCCCTAATTCAACTTTACTGCTCTGTCTCATCTGCTGCCTCTGCTACCTTTCTGTCTCTTTTGCCTTATGGATAGTTTAGGTGTTGTTCCTGTCTTTTCCAATTCCTTTGCCATCAATGACAATATTTCCAACAATCTCCCCCTTTGGCATTGATGGCAATACTCTTCCTCTGATGGCCTTACAGAAGCCCTTTGTTACTTTTCCTCCCCCTTTGACATCAATGGCAAAGATTTTGATCAAGATCCTTTGAACCGATAATGCCATGCTCCCCCTGAGATCATGCTGCATCTTCAAACATAATATGACCAAAAATTCATCCTTTTCATATGACCAATGCTCTCCCTGAGCCTGTGCATTCAGAGATGCCTAACAGCACCTCACAATCAATTTAATCTTTTGTATTTAAGTAGACCTGATCCTCTGCATGGCAGAGACTACTCCCAGTTTATGTCTAAGATATTTGAACGCTTCCCTGGGTAGAGGTTTGGTAAATATATCAGCAACTTGTTCTTTGGAGGAAACATACTCCAATTTCACCTTTTGTTCAAGCACTTGTTCATGTAAGAAGTGATATTTGATGGGAATGTGCTTGGTCTTGGAATGCATAACAATATTCTTTGAGATACTGATAGCACTTGTATTATCACACATAATGGAGATAGGGGGTGAAAATTTGATTTGAAAGTCTTGTAGGGTTTGCATCATCCAGAGAAGTTGAGTGCAACATGATGCAGCAGCCACATATTCTGCTTCTACTGTAGATAAGGCAATGGAGCTTTGCTTCTTGCTGAACCAAGATACTAACCGGGGCCCCATATAGAATGCACCACCATTAGTGCTTTTCCGATCATCAACACTTCCAGCCCAATCTGCATCAGTGTATGCATGAAGAGTAAGATCAACATTCTTTGGATACCATAATCCAAAGTCTTGAGTTCCTTGTAGATATTTGAATATTCTTTTCACAGCCTGAAGATGAGACTCTTTCGGATTAGCTTGGAATCGTCCAACAATTCCAACTGCATGCATGATGTCTGTTCTTGTCCCAGTGAGATAGAGTAGACTTCCTATCATAGATCTGTATTCAGGTTGATTCATTGTGGGGGAATCATCATTATAACTGAGATTACATCTGGTTATCATTGGAGTGCTTACAGGTTTTCAGTCTTCCATGCCATACTTCTTCGGGATTTTCTTGAGGTATTTTTCTTGTGATAAGAATATGCCATCTGTTGCTTGTTGCACTTGCAAGCCAAGAAAGAATGTTAGTTCCGCAAGCAAAGACATTTCAAATTCTTGCTGCATATTAGAGGCAAATTTCTGACTCATAGACTCTTTATTACTTCCAAAAATGATATCATCAACATATACAACCACAATCAATAGTATGTCATTTTCAGTTTTTGTGTATAAGTTGCTATCAACAGACCCTTTTGAAAATCCTTGTTGATGAAGATATTTGTCAAGACGATAGTACCATGCCCTTGGAGCTTGTTTGAGACCATATAGAGCCTTTTTAAGCCTACAAACAAGTTTTTCATCATTTCCCAAAATGAATCCTTCTAGTTGTTCTATATAAACTTCTTCTTCTAGATCACCATTGAGAAAAGCAGATTTAACATCCATTTGATAAA
Organism: Pinus albicaulis; assembly: GCA_034641835.2. Lineage (NCBI taxonomy): Eukaryota > Viridiplantae > Streptophyta > Pinopsida > Pinales > Pinaceae > Pinus > Pinus albicaulis. The sequence continues at coordinate 934,400,461 of CM076570.1, read as the reverse complement.
CTTTGATTTGTTGGAAGCTTGAAAAAGCAAGAAACATTATTATGGCTTCAAGTCTAGCTACAGGAGAAAAAGTTTCTTCAAAGTATATACCTTCTTTTTTAGCATACCCCTTGCAAACAAGTCTAGCTTTATTTCTTATAACATCCCCATTCTCATTTAACTTGTTTTTGAATATCCATTTAGTTCCAATGACATTTTTGTCATGAGGTCTTGGTACTAATTCCCAAGTGTGATTCTTCTCAATTTGATCAAGATCTTCATTCATGGCTTGAATCCATCATTCATCTTTGTAGGCTTGACTGACATTGTGTGGTTCAATAGTGGACAGAAATACCAGATTGCTAGAAGATCCCACAAGAGTCCTTCTTGTTTGTACACCTGATCCCTTTTCTCCCAAAATTTGAGATTCTGGATGATTCTTTTGAACATATCTAGATGGAGCCTTTTTGGACAAATCCTCTTCGGGTTCTTCACTGGGTTCAATGTTCGTATCATTACTATTTGATGTAGAAGGATATGTGTCATCATCATCTTCATATGTTGTTTTCTTTTCTTCTTTTGGAGCTGCAGGAGACTCATCAATAACGACATCAATACATTCAACAATCTTCCGAAGTCTTTTATTGTAACATTTATATGCCCTACTCCTAGAGGAGTAACCAAGAAATATTCCTTCATCTGCTCTGGGTTCAAACTTGCCAAGTTTTTCATCATTATTCTTGATAAATCATTTGCTCCCAAAAATTCTAAAATTCTTTATAGTGGGAGGATTACCATACCAGAGTTCATATGGAGTTTTATCACTATTTACACAAACATGTGCTTTGTTGAGAATGTTTACTGCTGTATGTGCTGCTTCTCCCCAAAATGTGTCAGGTGTTCCGGAATCATCAAGCATAGCTCTAGCCATTTGTTGAACTGTTCTGTTCATTCTTTTTGCAACGCCATTCTGTTGTGGAGTGCCAGCTACAGAGAACTGTCTTTTTATGCCATGTTGTTCACAAAATTCAAGGAATTCATTGGATGTATATTCTCCTCCTCGATCAGATCCGAGACACTTTATTTTTAGATCTAATTCATTCTCAAATAGTGCTTTGAAGATCTGAAACTTTTCAAATGCTTCATCTTTGTGTTTAAGCAGCCCAATCCAACACATTCTAGAAAAATCATCAATGAATAAGATATAGTATTCTTCACCATGTGGTGAATTTTTCCTCATAGGTCCACATATGTCAGTATGAATGAGTTCAAGAGCCTTACTTGATGATCCTTCCTTGGCATTAAATTGTACCCTGGTTTGCTTGCCGAATTGGCAGGATTTGCATATGATATTTTCAGGTAGGGTAATATTGGGAAGATCACGAACAACTTTAAGTTTGCTTGATTTGTTGATTTGAGAGAAGCTCAGATGCCCCAACCTTCTATGCCATAGCCAATTTTCTGAAGATTTACTCAAATAACATTGTTCTTTGGGGTTCTTCAATATATACAGGTTGTTTGGAGTTCTTTTTCCTTTTATAATTTCTTTACCTATATCAAGATCACGTACCACACATTCTTTTGAACTAAAGACAACTTCAGTTCCTTGATCACACATTTGATTTACACTTAACAAGTTATGCTTTAATCCATCCACATACATGACTTCATTAGCTTTCACCTTTTCTTTTAGAAAAATAGACCCTTTTCCCTTAATGACTGCAGGAGTATCATTTCCAAATGTAACATTTTTTTCTTTTTCTAGAGCACTATATGCAAGAAGTTTGTCTTTATCACCTGTCATGTGTCTTGAGCATCCACTATCAATGTACCATTGATTTTCTTCATCTTCTGCAAATAACGCTATGCCACAATTTTCAACTTGTAATTCCTTCTTTTTCCATACTTTGGAGCTTGAAGGAACATGTTCTTTTGGCTGAACTTTGCTCCTGCATTCAGATTCTTCATGGCCAAAGTTATTGCAATAAGCACATTTAACTTCATTTTGAAGAGGATAAAAGTTGTTATAAGTATTCTTCTCTGTTTCAATATCAATCATTTTCTTTCTTGCTTCTCTTGTCATGATGGTTTTATATGCAACACATTGAACAACTTTATGACCAAAATTGTGACATGAGAAACATTGTCCATTGAAGAAGAAATTCCTGCGATCATAAAATCTTCTATATGAATTTACTTGTTGATTGGTGTTTCCTTGAAAGACATTCCTGTAAGTGTTCTTTGAATTGAGATGATCATGCTTTACCTGTAAATATTATTTGTTCCCTTGCTGAGTGGTAGCATATTGTAAACCAGCTATAACTGCTTTTAGATAATTTGGTGTTGAAGCCTGAGAAGATTCTTCGATATATCCAAGACCTGTCTTTATAAGAGGAGAACGTTGTACCTTGATAATCTCATCTAAGGTTTCGGATCCTTTAGCAAATCTAAGATTCAGAGTCTTTATTTTCTCAAGTTCTTTTCTTAGACTTACTACTTCACACTCTAATTTCTCATTGTGTTTCTCCTTTTCTTCAAGCTGATTTTTCAGAGTTTCTATGGTTATTTTACTCTCTTCTAAGCAAATTTTGAGTTTATTGTTTTCATCAAGAAAATCAATGTCTTCTAGAGCATCCACAAAAGTATCCTTTTCTTCTCTATATTCTTTTTCAAATGCCATAAGAAGTCTAAGATCTTGTTCATATTCTTCCTCACTATCAGATAACCCATCACTATCTTCATGAGTATAGTAACTCTTCCTAGTGCTAAAACGATTCTTATTCCTTCTTGCTACTTCCTTCCCCTTTTTATGTGTTTCTTTATAAGGACACTTAGCAGCATAATGACCAACTCTTCCACAATCAAAACATTTGAAAGGAAGCTTACCTCTGAACTGTCCTATGCCAAGTTGAAGTTTCTTTACAAAGTTTATCTCATCTTCTTCTGAGATATATCCTGATCCTTCTGGTTTTTGTACTTCCTTCCCTTTTGTAGAAGTTCTAAAGACTGCTTCTTTGACTTCAAATGGTCCTCCTCTTCTCATTTCATATGCAGTTAGTATGCCATGAAATTGCACCATAGTGATATTTTGAAGGTCCTGCTTTTCTTCAAGAGCAGAGACTTTTGACTCAAATTTCGTTGTTAGTGATCTTAAGACTTTCTCAACCAAATTAGATTCGGTTATTGTTTCTCCCAGATTTCTCATACGATTTACAATATCATCAAGATGTAAAAAGAAATTGGAAATGCTCTCTTCATTATCCATTTTTAGATTCTCATATTGAATTCTGAGAGTTTGGAGTTTATCACTTTTTACCTTTGCATCACCTTCATAACTTAGAATGATTTTGTCCCATATTGTCTTTGCTGTATTCAGCTGCATGACTTTGACAAATTCTAATTCAGTTAGACTTCCCAATAGAGCATTGACTGCCTTTGCATTTTTTTCATAATTCTTTCTTTCCGTCGGATCTGTTGGTACTGCAGCCAGATATTAATATCCTTGTTCAACAATTTCCCATACCTATGCTCCCAGAGACTGAAGATAGGATCTCATCCTTGTCTTCCAGAAGATTAAATTGTTTCCGTTAAAGAGCAGAGGCCTGATAGATGTTGTTCCATCTTGATTGATCATCTTGCTTGATCTTCCTTCTAGCGGCTAAGCTTTTCAGAAGAACCTGGCTCTGAAACCAATTGTTGGGAAAAATACTGAGAGGGGGGGGTGAATCAGTATTTAGGGCTGAACTATCTTTCTTTTCTTTCTCTTAAAACCTTATGTTACAGTACTGCATCCAACATGTATGTCCAGATATCTTATTATGTCTTTACTTAGAGCATTACATCAGATAAGCATTAAGCATGAACTGAAATAATAGAACAAACCATCAAACATACACAACACATATGAACACCAGGATTTAAGGTGGAAACCCAATTTGGGAGAAAACCACCGCTGCTGTAATCTCAGTCTTCAATATTTATTATAAAGAAAACTTCGTACAATATATGCTGGTGCAGACTTATACCAGCACACAGGTACCCACCTGCAGAAGGCTACAAACTTCTCTCGTTTACCAGCAACCACTGGAAGGAAGCTAAAACCCCCTCTCTGAAGGCTTCGACCCTCAACACTACTGTGGACCTCGTTTCATCAATTTCACACTAGATCCACCAGTTTCCATACGACATACCTTGCCGGTCACAAGATTTATTTATTTTATGTATACTTACACCAGTTCTTCATGATATTGTCCGTCATCCAAAACAGAGATTTATCATCGTCAGATTATATTCATGGGTGCATCGTAGTCTCAAATTTATCAGTTAAGAACAGAGCTCGCCCATACAGATATTCTTTTTAGAAAATTTTATTCACAACCCTTACAATGCACACCTCGTTCTTTATTTTTCTTCTCCTTATATAGTTTTTCCATTTATTAAAACCATGAGTCAAAACCACGAACCGCTAGTGGTATTCCTTTTAGTTTTTCCCACGGGGCTTTTGATCTCTTTTTAATTTATTTATCAATTTTAAAGAAATTTACAAATAATTATATTTACAACTTTTCGAATTTCCAAGCCTTATATCTAAAGTTTAACCCTTCGGACTTTATAGAAACATCCAACACTTCCAAATGAATTAATCTTGCGATAAAATTTTGACCCTGGACCCACATACATAGTTAATAACCAATCCAATACGCCCATCGTACCACAATAAACCGCGTGTAAGTCCAACGTCCGATCACCGTTAGATTAGCAAGCTTCTAGATCAACGGCGTATATGCATATCGCTCGACCTCCGATGCCGAACGTTAACGGGTGATGGCCCGTCGTACCTATGTTAATCTTCACACACCTTCAACAAATGATGACTGTCCGATGACCCCTTCCTAGATCAACGGCACTCCACGATATCGTTGGGCATCCTGGGTCGAACTATAACGTGCGATGGCACACAGTAAAAAGTGGTTTTGTAGAATCGTACAGGGACGTGTGTCGCCCGTTCTATGGAATCGCTCCCCACCTCTTGAATACCGCTTTCCCGTTGAAAGCAGTGCAATGAAAACCATAAACCGCCTTCACTGTTCCTTCTTCGTGATTCCGCCCTTCGCTCAAGGTTCTGTTCATGATTCCAAAGGGCTAGTCTGGGTTTGCATTATGACTCTGGTCTATCTTTGGCAGGATTTCCAATAACCAACGAACAAAAGTAGTTCTTTTCCGACCGGATTTCCTTACAAACTTTGACTCGTGACAATTCAATGTCATTCCTTAATTCTGCTATGATATATATAACATGTCAACCTTCCATTTTGGAGTTCTATCCTGTCACAGTTCCGCTTCTACCTGTATATTCAAAAACCATCATATATCTGCCACCATTAATTTCTTCAATGGATACACTGAATGCCTCGAGAGCCCCCTATATATTCAACCAAGTAATTCCACGACTGCAAATATCAAACTAAGCCAGATCTTCATTACAAGAAGGTCTCATCCTGGAATTCGAATCCTACCACCATGAATTCTCAATAGGGTTTCACTTTTAACTCCATTAACAGAGACTCATACAGAGATTCAGGGGATTCCACACAAGAATTACATCAGTCAATACACATATAATACACATATCCTTAACAATGATTTCATTCTTCTCCGGGCACCGTAGGTATCCTCTGCCCATTATGAAATTGATCACACAGGTCATATATATTCCAGATTTACTCATACTTAACACAATTCCACAGTTCTTCATTAACATATACAAATATTAGCCAGATATTCAATTTTTCCTTCAATCTATTACCTTGTCTCTTCCTAGCAACTCTCCCTTTTTTCATCTCCTTTGCAAACTGTATTAAACCCCTAATTCAACTTTACTGCTCTATCTCATCTGCTGCCTCTACTACCTTTCTGTCTCTTTTTCCTTATGGATAGTTTAGGTGTTGTTCCTATCTTTTCCAATTCCTTTGCCATCAATGAAAATATTTCCAACATTCCAGATAGGCAGGTATAAGGATAAGATATTTTGTTGGTGAGTGATCAAAGCGAAGTGGAGTTCCAGATATGCATGTACAAGGATAAGATAGTTTGTGACATTTTGCCAATGGATGTATGCCCCCTTGATAGGAAAGTAGTGCATGCTTGATCAGAAACTGAATTCGGGGAAGAAATTTGCTAAAAAGGTGAAACTTCTAGAATTGCTAGAAACCAGAATGACCACGAAGTTCTCGTCGCCCTTAATCCGACACAATTCGTTTAAAAAAAAACCAACTCCGTATGAGAAAGTTAGAGCCTATTGTTTTCTTTACCAAACAGGAAAATTTAAAAAAAAAATGTCAAATAGGGTCAAAAGGGTCAATTTTTTGTCAAAATGGGTTTTCTCGGGCCACTGGTGTGCTAACACTTGTCATCTTATTGTAGGCCTGAATTTCAGGGCTACATGGAAAAGTTTGGTTGGTTTTTAAACGAACCAATGGAATGAGGACACGTGGTGCAGCCAAGGGCCGACACATGCCCGCTCCCAAAGGTCAAAATGGGACTAAGGTATGGTCAAAATAATATTATAAATGGTGGTAAAAAATTTGTGTAAGGACCGGGTGAAGGTCGGTTTTCGACCCCATGACCTCCCCCACAACACGCGCCATACATACCACCTCCGCTATACAATGGTTCTTACCATAATATGGCAGCCGCATATATTTATATTAATACAAATGCAATGGAGGGGGTAAATTGGGGCCAACCCCACTCCACATAACCTTATGCTAAGACCACTGACAGGACCAGACATAAGCGCGGAGTTAAGCCATGTTTATTCAACATTAATTCATACTTAAATATGGGCTTATCCCTTAATTAAATAAAAATTAATTAAGGTGCACTTAGCGTGTTAACTGCGCTTAACTAGCGCTTAATTCCACTTATCAATTAATTGCGATTAACTTGGCGAACCTTCGAAATTTGCGGAAAGTGCCAGTTTAACTGCAGTTTTCCAAAATTAGTGGAGCAGTTAGTGGGGAAAATTGAAAGAGGCATAAATTTTTCCCAGAGAGTCAAAATTTGACTCAGTCAAAACCAAAATAGGAGTATTGGGGGTGTCCTAAAGCCATTAGATTAGTTTTGAGAGCCATCAGATCCTAGGAAATGATTTTATTCAAATTTTTGATCAGTTAATCAAAGAGGGCCAAGCCATTGATGTTAGTCGAAGGAGATATAGCCTAGGAGGGGTGAACTCCTTCATCACTATTGTGTAATGTGCTTGTTGTGTATTATATTATCTATAATTTACTTGTTGTTTATTTTTTTTAAAGATAATTTACTTCATGAATTTCTCATAAAAAACACACAAATTTGACACATAAACACTCTCATAAACTTGCTATTTGACACAATCCTTAAGCACTTTTCTTTTATATTGATGAGGAAGCTAGCACAACAAAACTAGTGTGTCTTATTTAGATCAATTTGGTATCAGAGCACATTTTAGCACATTTTAGCTCATTTTGCCAAGGTTAGCTAGAAAATTAGCTATTGGTTTTGAATTTGTGCAAGGAGAATTTAACTGTGTGCAAGTTTATGTGTGTAAGCTGAAGAGAGGAGAAGGTCAAGATTGAGGACTCGGCTCTCAAATCACAGCAAATAAGCTTCTTTTTTTTATGGATTACAAGTGTGAATATGGCAGCTTCATCTAGCATCATTTCTAATCAATCTTCCTTAGCAAGACTCTTTGATGAAGAGTTGTTACAAAAGCTCTTCATCATGAGAGATATGGTGTAAGAGATGGTTGAAGATAGGAAGGAGAGCAGTAGGCTTCAGGAGTAGTTAATGGTTGTTGGCTCGAGGGGTCCTAACCTAGGCTCGGTGTGCAAGGTTTGCAAACAAACCCTTATACTACTGGCCCTTTCAGCAATGACCTACTTGCGTAGGTCAAAGTCTCACCCGAAGTAGTATGGGTGGGTGCTGGAACCAGGTTTTCACACTCTGAGAAAGGATAGGTAAGGTAAGCAGAGCTGCGTTTGGCCCTGAGATACCCAGATCACCTTGTTCTGCGCAGGGCCAAGTAGGTATCTAGTCACATCCACATACACTAGATCTATAATTATCTGCCTTTATGACAATAGCACAACATTGCATGAACATAACAGAACAGATCTAGATACAGAAAATACGCTTACACAGATCTCCGCAGCTTAAATACAGAAAACACACAATGCAGTAATTATCAATGATTCACACAGAGTACTCACATATTCAGTTCTTAATCAACCTTTCTTATTCATCAATTCCTCAATTCCTTCTTACAATTCCCTTCCCAACATGCGCACACAGTTGAACTTGGATCTCCGCGCACACAGCCAGCAGGAGTCCTTTCCCCAAAAACCCAAACAGATAACTTAAACCACAATTCGCATCAATCACTTCTTATTTCTCTACCTTACAATACAAAATGTTCCTCTATTTATAATAATCTAGCCTAGATTTTCCTATGGTCTGCAAACCGTGGTTTTCGGACCCCTGGTTTACCCTTTTACCCATTACAATGCTTTCGGGGCTTTAACCCACCCCAAAACCCCTCCGCTAGACTAAATCTAATCAAAATTATTCAAAATGGACCAGTTTCACAGCTTGTAGGAGACCCTATTCCAACAGTCCCCCAACACAATCTTGTGACTCGTCCTGAGTCACTGCCGTGGTGTGGCCTCGATCTGCGCACGCAAGGTATCGAGCATGCAGAAAAGCGGAGGGAGCACTTCTTGAACTTGGGCAGCAGCGCGCTGTGCAATGTTGACAAGCGTCAGGGAGTCAGGGCCGTCCAGAGCCATGGTAACCTGTTCTAACATTCAGTGGAGGCGCGCGATAACTGTATGAGCATCCTGGGAGATTTGGAGGGCGGTATCACCCCATGGTTTCAATCGTTTCCTAACGACATGCTTGGGCTAGGTCCCCTGGTCATCGCTGGGTTGCAAAGGTCAGTAACTCCTCTCGCACAGCTATGGTGCCTCTCCGTGCGGGGTTCACAGTCAATTCCCTCTGTAGGGGGCCAATGACCAATCATTTGATCAATCTCAACATCCCCATACCCTTTCAATATGATGTTCGCGGGTGCTGAACGAATAGGGACCGAAGCATTCAGCGAATTAGGGACCGCCATAGCAACAAAAGGGCAGGCGTCCCAGAAAACGTTAATGATCCCAATAATCCATTAGGCAGATAATAGGGGCATGGTGTAGAGACAATATGTAGCCAGTGGAGAAGTTATACTATTAACTTCACACTGTCTGGAGCTATTTAATGGCGGAGTAACCCGTATGTGAAACTTACCATCGATCGTTCGGAACAAACTTACCATAAATTTCCGCATTGATGGCCTACTGCCCATTTTCCGTAACTGTAATGTTCCTTTCCTATCAAAGTGGGGTGATATGATGATCGTTATTCGTACCTGAGGACTCTCCCATGGATCGTTAGACCCCGGATGATGCCTGCGTGTTGTTCACGTACCCCGAATTAAGGTGTGTTGTTTCGTAACACAGTTCAAGTACCAATCCAACAAGTTGGCCACCATACTTCTCAATAGGTGCCCTTTTCCCTTGGTCGGGACATCCCTGTACGATAGGGCTACGTCAAGCGTCCTCATGCCATCTGTCACCTGAAATCTTCGCAAATTCTCCCAACTGCACGTGGGTTGGTGCAGCTCCGTAGTCGAATGCAAGCCTAGGTCATCGGTAATCAGGTGAGCCTGCTCAGGTGGGGTCCTATCGCACCATTGAGTTTCGCATGTCATCAAGTATCTACGTGGGTCCACTAACCTCGGGGCCCATCTATTAGCTAGGGTCCCCAAGCATAGGATCATCCCACCACGATACTCTTCCCAAGTGCGGAATACTAGCCCATGTGTATCCCACCAACGCACAGGGCTAGCAACAGTGCCCCGAGCCTGTGTTCCTCGGGAACTTCAGCTTCAAATGAGCACCAAAAATCCTTAATGTCAACCCCGTCTGTAAGGTAGGGCAGGTATCTTACCTCGGAGGAGATGCAATGGAAGTTCTTGGTGACCCGAAGAAATCGGAGTGTCGAAACCTTGTGTAGCTGGCCTTGCCAATTCTCCAGTTCCTCATCAAAGTTGGAAAAGAATTCACTGTCCTTTTCCCAGCAAAGTACTCCTTCCACCGTAGGGTTAATCCAATCTTCATCCTGCGTAGTCAATTTATAAATGTGATCTATTTCTTCCTCGTTGCGTGCTGGCTCTATATACCGCGCACCTTCTGCGGGGTCTAGCGGAATGATTAGGCGCGTACTGTTATTTTCAAACACCATGCTACGCTTTTCGAGATTGATGACACCCCCCATATCTATAGCCTAGTCTAGCCCTAGGAGTGCAGGGTAAGGATCCGCATCCTACATAATTTCTATGACCTCAAGGTCAACTAGGAATTTTACTCCTTCGATATCTACCATGACTTTCGGCAGCCTCCCCAGAGGGATGATCTTCTGTTGATTCGCCATGTGTAGCTAGATGGTGGACCACTCCAATCTAGGTTCTCCCATTAGTTGCCATCTTTGCTTTGGTAATACGTTCGCATCTAATCCAAGATTGAGAATAACTTGATCCATCTCTTAGTCGCCAATCTGCGCAGTCAATCGCATTTATCTTCCGGTGCGTTTTTTATAACTATATATATTGTGTACATCCCTGGTCCTTGAAATTGTGTTGGGCCGGTCTGCTCAACGATGTAGTAATACTTGAAGTTTTTCTACAGCCTGTGGGTTACGTAGCAGCTTTAGACATGCCTTCAAAAAGGGCTCCACCCCTTCCTCTATCTTGGGGTGCGTCGACGGCTGCGCAGGAGCTACTAGCATTTCTTGCCCTCTGATGCTCAATCCTTCCGAAGAGGTCGTACGATCCCTGGCAAGCGCTTCCTTGGCTCCGTAGGTAACCATCCCATTGCATGTCATGACTTTTACACTCAAGTCTATATTTTTTAGCTCAGTTTTAACTCTTTACACATTCTGTGTAGGGGTGGGCTGTTTTTCTTACATCTTGGCTATTAAAATTGGGAAATCCTCAACCACATGGTCCAGCTGCCTATAATATTTTCACGATGGCCTGGTAGGATTTGGGCATTCTCTGGCAAAGTTTCCTACCTCTCTGTAGTTATAGTAGATTAGCTGTCCACATCCTCGTCCTACCTATTTTTCCACCTTTCCGCCGTTAACTTTTCGCTATGATTTTCTTTTACTGCGAATTCTTGGATCTGCTTTTCAAACCAGTCTTCAATTTCCTTTCTTTTAGGCTTCCAATATTCTCTTGTCATTACCCAATCCCTTTCCCAATATTCTCCAGGTCCCAGCAACGGAACCATTTGTTGGCTCGAGGGGTCCTGACCCAGGTTCGGTGTGCAAGGTTTGCCAACAAACCCCTATACTACTGGCCTTTCGGAAATGACCTACTTGCGCAGGTCAAATTCTCACCTGAAGTAGTATGGGTGGGTATTGGAACCAGGTTTCCACACCCTGAGAAAGGATAGGTAAGGCAAGAAGAGCTTCGTTTGGCCCTGAGATACTTGGATCACCTTGTTCTGCGCAGGGCCAAGCAGGTCTCTATTCGCATCCACGTGTGCTAGATCTATAATTATATTCTTTTATGACTGTAGCACAACATTGCATGAATAGAACAGAACAGATCTAGATACAGAAAACACACAATGCAGTAATTATCAATGATTCACACAAAGAGTACTCACAGATTCAATTCTTAATCAACCTTTATTATTCATCAATTACTCAATTCATTCTTACAATTCCCTTCCCAACCTGCACACACAGCAACAGGGTTTGCACATAGCTGGACTTGGATCGCCACGCACACAGCTAGTAGGAGTCCTTTCCCCAAAAACCCAAACAGATAACTTAAACCACAATTCACATCAATCACTTCTTATTTCTCTACCTTACAATAAAAAATGTTCCTCTATTTATAATAATCTAGCCTAGACTTTCCTATGGTCCACAAACCATGGTTTTCAGACCCCTGGTTTACCCTTTTACCCATTACAATGCTTTCAAGGCTTTGACCCACCCCAAAACCCCAAAATTATTCAAAATGGACCAGTTTCGCAGCTTGTAGGAAACCCTACTCCAACAATGGCCATGAAGGAGGAGAATCAAGAGCTTCTTGAAAAGAGGCATGAGTTGGAGACTCAGCTCCATATTGCAAATGAAACCCTAGAAAATATGCATGAGATGGAGATTCAACTCCATTATGCCAAGGAAACTCTAGCCAAGTATGTGCATGGAAACGAGGTATGAAAATCAAGTTTATCTTCAATTTCCTCTCAAGATGAATGTTTTGGTGTTTTTGAAAGACACACTAGAGGAATAGGGTCCAAATTGTTAAAAAAATTGGGCTATGAAGGTAAAGGGTTAGGAAAACATGAACAATGAATTATAAACCCTATTGTTGTTGAGGGAAGGTCTAGGTACATGGGTCTAGGTTTTGGTGAACAAGATGATGTAGAGTACTCAAAAACTATGGAGACTTTTGGAAACGTTTCAATAAAGGCTTCCATTACATATTCACTACCTCAAGATTGTGTTCATGGAGAATACAACAGGTTTGCACCCATTGTTGAAGAGATTACTTTTAGCCATGTAAGTAGTGGTTATGGACAACAAGAAGATGGAGAATGCTCCAAAGCCAAGGAATCACATGAAGGTGTTCCAAGAAATACTTTCATTACACGTTCATTACCTCAATCTTGTTAAGTTTTTGTTCACGAGGAATGAAAAATTTTTACACCCACTTTGCAAGAATATGCTCATAAGTGTGCAACTAATGGAAATGGCAAACAAGAGGATGTTGACATATCTAAATCCATTGAAGCCATTGTTGGTATTCTGAAGAGAGCCACTACCTCATCAAATTCACCTCTTCAAGAAGGCAACAAAGGTGAATGTGCAAGGTATAAATCTACCTTTAATCAAGTTGCTCTTAATTATGATAAAAATGGAAAATCCTCACATAAAATTTGGATAAAATTTACATGTTATTTTTGTGGTTTGAATAACCATATTGTTTTGAGGTGTTGGAACAAGATAGCCATATACAAGAAAATTTCAAAACAAAGGAGACAAAAATCCAAAGGTCCAATGGACAATGCAAATGTTGAAAAGAAGATGCAATTATTTTTCACTCATTGCCATAAGCAGGGCCATCTTGTAGACAAGTGTTGGACTTTGTATCCAGCAAGTTATCCACGACATTTAAAGAAGGTGGAGAGAGATTTTGACAATAATGGAAAAGAGGATTCCATAGTTGATGTGGGTAAGGATGATACACATGATGAAGTGTAGTTGAAAGAAGTCCCATTGAAGTGGTTTGGAAAGAGATAATTAGATTTATTAACCAATTAAGGCCTTGCAATTCTTTTGATAATTGATGCAAATATTGCATTATTGATGCATTTCCTTGTTATCTGAATGCATTTCTTTTCACTTGAAATTATGTTGCATATTTCATGAAGCAAGATGTTGGAAAAGTAGAGTTATGTTGACTCAGTTAGATGCAACAAAGATGAAAATTTGTAGTTGCAATTTGCATGTGAATGCATTTCTTTTTCTCTAGAATGCATATTGAATGTTTATGCTGGGAAGGTGTTTGAAAGCGGAGTATGTTGACTCACTATTGTTGCAGCAAATTTGGTCATTTCAGCTCTTTAAGTACTCATACATACTAATGAGATTCTTGTACTTGTGATTTTAATTACAAGAGAGTTGAGCATTGTATACATTCATGAGAGTTTTTGTGTGTGAATAGTGTAATTTTTTATAGTTTAATTGTGCTTGAACATGCATGAGTGATTGAGTTGTGTTGGTTCATTTCTTTGTTAACATGTATGTTGTCAACTTGATAGTGTTGATCATTTTCACATGCATGAGTGATCGACTTGTGTTTGTCGATTTATTGTTACAAGTATGTCTTATCAACTTGAAAGAGTTCATTTAGTCTTCAAGGATGAAAGGTAAATGTTGATGAATTGTTTCATGAGATGTGAAATTTTTGTTGTTTTGGGAAAAGAATCGTCAAGTGTTGTACATGATTTTGTTTGACTTAAGAGTCAATGGTTTGAAGATGCATGTTTTTTCTACTTGTGTTGGTCAATGGGTTTCTACACCAATATGTAAGAATGCATGGTGATGTTCACAGGATGTGACATTTTTTTCTTTGAAGGAGAAAAAGGAAGAGGTCATCAAGTTTTGTTTCTTGCATGATGTGTTTTTCAAGTTAATGGGTTTGCTTGTGACAAGAAGTCTCAGGATTTTGGAAGGTCCACTCTTGAGAGAGAGGCTCATGATTAGCCTTCATTCTCAAATCATGGCATGAACAACATTTCAATACTGGAGGATGATGGAATCAAGAAGCGAAAAGAGGGACAATATGACAAAATATTGTAGCAAGAACAACAAACCTTTTTGTAGACCATATGATGCATGATGCCAAGAAGCGAAAGAGATGGCGAAGACATTCTTCCTGATGTGGAATTTGGTACCATGGAGGTAAAAGAATGGTCATTTCATTTCTTGTGATTACTGATATTTGAATTCATCGTTGTAGTTCACTCAGATGCGCTTAAATTGGAAAAGAGTTTCCAAGGAGAAGCTTGCATCAAATGCATGTTTATGCAAAGGAGGAATAGGATTCTCAGTGGGAAGACCATCAATCAAGCTTTCCAAGCATAGAGAGATCGCTTTTTTACAGCGAGATTTTTTTCAATAGTCAGCAAGCAACCAACAAGGGTCAACAGCGAAAGAAGGACATTGGTTGAAGTACCAAGCCATTTGCAAGAGTAGGCATGTCAAGGAACCAAAGTGGCTATCATAAATATTTTTCCAAGTAGAATCATGTCGATAGAACTTGGAAAGGTGAATATGATTAAACTCTCATCGGATAACCAGATTTTGTGGGTCCAAAATCCATTAAGTGGGAAGGAGTGATTAGAAACTGAATTGGGGGCAAACAATTGCTAAAAAATGAAAGTGCTCATAGTCGCTCTAAATTAGAATGACCGTGAAGTGATTTTCGCCCTGAATCCGACGCACTTCGTTTCATCAAAAATCGACTCCATATGAGAAAGTTAGCGCTTGATGTCCGCTTTGCCAAACAAGTGAATTTTCAAAAAGAAAAAAAGTTAAACAAGGTCAAAGGGGTCAATTTTTGGTCAAAATGGATTTTTCTCTAGCCAGTGGTGTGCTGACACTTGTTATCTTGTGGTTGGCCCAAATTTATGGGCTACATGGCAAAGTTTGGTTGGTTTTTGAACGAACCAATGGGATGAGGACACGTGGTGCAGCTAGGGGCCACCACGTACCCCCTCCCAAAGGTCGAAATGGGACTAAGGTATTGTTGAAGTCATCTTATATATGGTGGTAATTTTTTTGTGTAAGGACCAGGCGGAGGTCAGGGTTCGACCCTGTGACCTCCCCCACAACATGCGCCATACAGACCACCTCCGCTATACAATGGTTCTTACCATAATATGGAAGCCACATATATTTATATTAATAAAAATGAAATGGTGGGGGTAAAGAGGGGCCAGCCCCACTCCATAGTACCTTATGCTATGACCACCGACGGGACCAAACTTAAGTGCGGAGTTAAACCACGTGTATTCAACATTAATCCATACTTAAATATGTGCTTATCCCTTAATTAAATTCATATTAATTAAGGCACAATTAGCACATTATTGTTCTTAAATAATGCTTAATCTTGCTTAGAAATTAATTTTGATTAACTTTTCAAACCTCCGAAATTGGCGGAAAGTGTCAGTTTAACTGTAGTTTGCCAAAATTAGCGGAGTAGTTAGTGGAGAAAATTGAAAGAGGCATAACTTTTCCCCATAGAGTCAAAATTCGACTCAGTCAAAACCAAAATAGGGGTATTGAGGGTGTCCCAAAGCCATTGGAGTGGGTTTGAGATCCATCAAAGCTCAGTGAATGATTATATTCAAATTTTTGATCAGCTAATCAAAGAGGGCCAATACATTGAAGCTAGTCCAAGGAGACGTAGCCCAGAAGGGGTGAACTCCTTCATCACTACTGTGTAATGTGCTTGTTGTGTATTATATTCTCTGCAATTTACTTGTTTTTTATGTGTTTTTAAAGCTAATTTACTTCATGAATTTCTCATAAAAGACACACAAATTTGACACATAAACCCTCTCATAAACTTACCATTTGACACAATCCTTAAGCACTTTTCTTTTATACTTATGAGGAAGCTTGCATAGCAAAACTAGTTTGTCCTATTCAAATTATTGCTAGAGAGGAAAACACCTATAAGTTTGAAAAGGATGGCATCAATCATACTTTGGTACCATTAAGGAAGAAAGTATAGTTGGGACAAGTAGCCCAAAATCATTGCTCTTAGGAGGAAAGGATTACTACAAAAAATGGATAAAGAAGAGGTTAGCTATGCAGTGGTCTACAAACCAAAGTTGATACTTCTCCACACTGAAATTGCATATTTACCTATTGAGATTCAAGAAATTTTGCAAGAGTTTAGTGATATTGTAGTAGATGATTTTCCAAGTGAGCTCCCACCTAATAGAAGTATCAGCCATCACATAGACCTAATACCATGATCAAGCCTTTTGAATAAAGTTTCTTATCAAATGACACCGAAGGAGAATGAGGAGATAAGTAAAAGGGTTCAAGGATTGCTAAAAAAGGGGTTAATAAGGGAGAGCTTGAGTCAATGTGCTATCCTTGCAGCACCTATTCCACATAAGGATGGAGAATAGAGAATGTTCATATATTCCAAAGAAATCAACAAAATCAAAATTAGGTACAGATTTCCATTGGCATGGATGGACGACATGATGGACGATTTGAGTGGAGTAGACTACTTTTCAAAGGTTTATTTGAAAAGTGGTTACCATCAAATCTAGATTAGAGAAGGGGATGAGTGGAAGATAGCTTTCAAGACCAATAGTGGACTATATGAATGGCTAGTCATGCCATTTGGATTGACAAATGCACCAATTACTTCCATGCGGTTGATGAACGAGGTCTAGAATGAGTTCTTCGGTAAGTTTTTTATTGTTTATTTGGATGATATTTTTATTTTCAACCAAACAAAGGAAGAAAACCTTAGGCATGTAAGGTATGTTCTTGAAAGTTTGCAGCAAGAGAAACTATTGATTAACCTGAAGAAATGTACTTTCATGAGGTCTGAGTCAGTATATTTAGGCTTTGTCATTTCAAAGGATGGATTGAAAATGGATTCAAATAAAATAGAGGAAATTGTAAGTTGGCCTTCACCCAAGAAAATTTTCAAATATAAAATATTTCATGGCTTAACTAGCTTCTATCAGAAGTTCATCAAGAATTTTAGTGGTATTTATACACCCATCATTGAAACAATCAAGAAAGACAGACAACCATTTTGTGGGACAACATCATCAGAGAAAATTTTCGAGCTCTTGAATATGAAGATCACCGAGAGCCATTTTTTAAACTACTTGAATTCAATCATGTTTTCCAAGTCAGATGTGATGTTAGCAGAACAACCATTGGAGCAGTGTCGAGTCAAGAAGGTAGACTTGTTGCATATTTTAGCGAGAATTTGAATCATTCAAAATGGAAAATGCCTCTTATGACAAGGAGTTATATGCAATGGTTCAAGAATTGAAGCATTGGAAACATTGTCTGATGCCCAGGGATTTGTTTTGTTCTCTGATAATTCTGCATTACAGTATATAATGTAGCAACACAAGTTGAACCATAATCATGCCAAGTGGATGGAATTCATACAAATTTTCACCTTTTTTCTTAAGCATGTGAGTGGGAAAGAGAATAAGGTGGTTGATACTTTGAGCAGGAGGACTTTGATCATGCAAGAGTGTCAAGTACAGATTTTGGGATTTGACTATTTGAAGGACTTGTATAAGGATGATGTTGATTTTTGAGAGGCCTTTGAAGAATGCAAGAACCCTATGAGTAGAGATAACAATTCATGGAGGGATTTTATGTTGCAAGGTGGTTTTTTTTTCAAGAATAGTAAATTATGTATTCCTCATTGATCAATGAGAGAGAATTTGATGCAAGAAAAGCACAATGGAGGATTGGCAGAGAATTTTGGTTTGGAAAAGACACTTGGATAGCTAAAAAAATATATTTATGGCCAAAGATGAGAGCTAATGTGCATAAATATGTGAGAAAATGTAAGGTGTGTCAACATGTGAAAGGGGGAAGTCAAAATGTTGGACTATATACTCATTTTCCCATTCCTAGTAGACCATGAGACTCGGTGAGTATGGACTTTGTTTTGGGTTTACCAAGGATGCAGCGAGGCATGGACTCCATACTTGTAGTTGTGGACAGATTTACAAAGATGGCTCATTTTATCCTATGTTGCAGACTAGTGATGCTACACATGTTGATCATTTGTTTTTCAATGAGATTGTTTGGTTGCATGGACTACCAAATATTATAATCTCTCGCAGGGACACCAGGTTCACAGGGAATTTTTCGAGGACTTTGTGTAAGAATCTTGGAACAAAATTGAACTTTATTTCAGCCTATCATCCACAGTCTAATGGGAAAACTGAAATTGTGAACAGGAGTCTCGAAAACATATTGAGGATCTTTGAGGGTGAGCATCCCAAGCAATGGGATCATGTATTAGCTCAAGCTGAGCTCGCATATAAGGATTTTCCAAGTCAGATATTGTATGAAATGCATCCTAGAGGAGTTTGTGAGTTGAGATATTTGCGAAAACTTGAGCAGAGGAGTGCTAATGGGGAAGATTTTGTAGTAGCAATGATTGACTTACATGAGGAGATAAAATAGAAGCTATAGGACAACAACTACAAATACAAACAAAGAGAATATTTTAGAAGAAGAGAGGTAAACTTTGAGGTATGGGACATGGTCCTAACCCTCCTGAGGTAGGATAGATTCCCAAGAGGATAATATAACAAAATCAAGATGAATAAAATAGGACCTTCCAAGATACTAAGGAATTTTTCTACAAATGCTTATGAATTGGAGTTATCTATGGGAATAGGTATCTCCCCTATTTTCAATGTGGTTGATTTGTACCCCTATCAAGCTGGTGATGAAGGTGCATATACAACAAATTAGAGTAGTGGATAAGTTAGTGAACAGAGCTAGATGAAGCAGATTCTAATGGGAGAGGGTTCGAAGACTAAGACAATCTTGGACACCATAGTTTCAAAGCACACCAGGGGAAAAGAGTATCTAGAATTTTTGGTGAAGTGGAAGAATTGTTAGATGGAGGATTCTATATCTATGAGTGTTGAATCTCTACAGAAGGAAGGTTTCTCTATAGAGGACATTATCAGCAAGAGATCGTGAGTTTTCCTTCCTGGGGAGTCTAATCTAGGAGCATTAGATTGATATCGTGATGAAGAAATGGAGCATCGCTTAACAATGTTGTGTATTGGCCACATGTTGAGCTAGAAAATTGATTTGTTGTTTTTTCTAGGATGCTAAATATTTTCTTTAACTGTAGTATTGGAATAAGTCAAATATTCTAGGAATTTAAAGGTTATTTCTCATTTTAATAATTAGCTCATAAAGTGTCTTTTCGACTTCCCTCATTTGGAGAGAAGAGGAAATGAAAAATTTGTTAAGGTTTGTGAATAAAAGAGGCATCAAATGGGAGGAGGAGCATCTATTCTCCTACCTCTGAGTATGTATGTTGAGGTGAATGGAATAAAATTTATGCATTGTATATTATTCATAAATTTGTGTGTTTCTCTCATTCTGGTTCCACTCGAACTATGTGTGCATTTTATTTACATTCTAGAATTCATTATGATCATCTCTATAATGTTACATGCATGTTAACATTTTATTCTGAGTAGTGGTTGTTTATGTGTGCCCCTTTACCATGACCTCGAATTATTGTTGTAGCGCCTTTGTTTTTGCATGAATAAATTGTTCCTTCAATTGAAATTCGGACCATTAATTTGCGTGAGGTGAATCCTCAACAAGAAGAGGCGGGAGGAGAATGTTCTTTGAGTTAGGAGTCAAGATAGACTGTGGAGGAATCAATTTTATAGAGTACCGAGCCTTTTCACCTTCAAAATATCAAAAATATATTTTTTCTAAAGTGCTACGAAATTATTTCATAGTGCCTACATGATTTTAAAAGAACGCTACGAAATTATTTTGTAGCGCCTATAGGTATAATTTTCTACACTCGGTTTTGGTGACGAGATTGCCATCCAATCTGCCCATTGCCACCATTGCTATTCAAATCGTACCACATATATTTTTCAGTCCTGCAATGCATAACTTTAACAAATTATGATTTAGACAATCCACTAAGGATTGCATTTATTTCTTTGGAATTAAATGAAAACTCAAGATTTTCCTCTCTGTCAACCAATATAGGTGGATTTTCATATCCATTTATCACTGAATCCCATACATTTGCACTAAGGGACATTAAATATGTCCTCATTCTCACTTTCCATAAAATATTCCATTGAAAAAAGGTGTTTTTTTTGTAGGACTTCCATCCTGGATGGCCATGTGTCAAGTTTAGATATTCCTTCCAGTTGTTAGACTGGTGTTGAAGGAATCGACTCTAATACTATTGTTGGAAAATAGGATAATACTTAAGAGGGGGGTGAATCAGTATTATGACCAATTTTAACAATTAATACACATATTCAAAATATTTAGGAAAAGATCATATAAACAATACATAAATCACACAAAAGGATCATAAACATCATACACTTATAAGCTACTAATTTTTATGTGGAAACCCATAAAGGTAGAAAACCACCAATATTATTTTTTATTTTGATAAATATGTAAGCACCGGCTTCTTTTTACATCATCTTATGCAGGCACCAACCTATAGGAGGACCCAACCACCTTTTCTTTTCAAGCGCCCACTTCCTCGAAGAAATAACTCCCACTGTTTACAAGCACCAACATGTTTATCTTTTTCAGGCCCCTACCTAAAGGAAACACCAATCCCCTGATAAAATATGTAAATATTTTTTATGTATAACTCTTATGATATTATTTCTACAACACTTTTATGATCCACTACAATTTTATTATACACAACAACTTCTACTTTCACCCAATCTGCACCTACAACCTTCATTTTTTTTTTGTTCCTTATATGATTTATATTTTTACTTTTGAGAGCCTTTGCACTATAGTTTCATGTCCACTATCTCTCACATTCTCTCACTCTGTTAATTTTATCATAACAAGAGAAAAAAGTCTTACAATACAACTCGAAGCATCAGTTTATATCAACCTCCTATCGTCAATTGTGTCTTTTCACATTCACAATTATCAGGAATTAAATTGCTTTAGATTCATGGCTTTTGAAATTCATTGGTCACCAAATTTATTTAATATGTAGTGCCAAATTTTGAGGGACACCAAAACACTAAATTTATGTGTAAAGGCTAGTGAGACACCAAAATTCGTCTGAACGTCATAACGCAAAAATTCTAGTAAAATATCTAAATATGTTTAGTGCCAAAATTATGGAACACAAAATTATTTAACCATCAACACTAATTAATGGCCCATGTTCTCTTGGAATTCAAGCATGTATAATCAAACGATTGATATTCATTGTGGAACCCCCCCCCCCCCCTTCATAAGCTCGACAGTTAATGTGGGAGTCCGCAATTTTTTGTATCCATGGCTAAACCTCTAGCACCTACATCAGAATGTGTCATGAATGAATTTCTGCTTGCATAGATCCAGTGGTCCATATTCACTGCGCACCCCCCTATATGTCTAATAGTTAATAAAGGGGGGGTTCGTAATTTGGAATTTTGCAAACATGGTCACAAATCCTTTGATCATGCATCACCATGTCCACCTAGACCACCTACACTTCACCACATGTCATCCTACACAATGTTTATACCACGTCTGAAAATTCATGTGCTAACCTCATTTCAATGCGTGATCTGGTATCCGGGTGATAAATAGTGTACTTGCAAAATTATGCTAGGAGGCACGAATCTTGGATATCGCCATATTTCAACAATGCACTTGTTGACTCAAATCATGATCCAAGCTTTGGCCTAATGTGCCAAATGCCTGCACCCCCATATTTTCCTAATGTCCAAATACCCAGAACCTTAATCCTATTTTTGGGCCCACAACCTTATCACAAAGATTTTTCCGAAAATTTATTAACACGGAGAAACATTACAAATACGAACCCTGGGCATGAATCCCAGTGATTCACCATGTCACTTGTTGAAGTCATCATTCCACGTGGGTGCCTCAGAGTTGTGCCATGTGTCACCTGGATTTGGCTCACTTGGCCACAAAAAAGGGATAAAAACACCTGCCACGTGTCTTGTGTTGTTGTGAGACTAGCTCCAAAAATAGAAGAAAAGATATATCAACGCCTTATAAATAATCCACTTCGAGGGGGAAACCTCCAATACATTACATGAATGACCAATTCTTGGATGATACAAATGACCAAAACCTCCTTCTCTATATAGGAGTCCAAGGGGCCACAATATAATCCTAGTGGGGCCACAATGTAATCCTAGCCGACCTAACAATAATAATGTAAGGGCACAATTATAACAATATGGGGGTTCCAGGGGTACAAAAATAACAATAAGGCGGGCTACACTAACATAATAAGGGACTACACTATTAATATAGGGACATAACATGCCCCTCTCCTTCAAACAAGTGTTGTCCTCAATGCTTGATTATTTCTTGATGCTTCTGTATAAAATTCTCATCCTCCCATGTGGAATCTTCTACAGAAAAGTTCTTCCACTTGCTGAGATACTTTGAAATTTATTGTACTTGTCGAGTTCTTGTTTCTATGGCTACTTCATAACTTCTTTCAATGTGATGTTGATCTTCTTGTTGTTTCATTAGATTCTGCACCAAAGTTAGGTTATCCTTTGAGAGTTGGAGAACTTGTTGTTGATGCTCGATTTGATATTCCACTAATTTATCATCCATATTAGCTATTATTTGATCCTTCAAACCATCCAACTTAGCCTCCATTTATGCTTTTAAACCATCTATTTCATCTTCGGTTTCTCTTCGTAAGATCGAAACTTGTTGCACTTGGTACCGTAATTTTGATATCTCATACTGCAATTCTTCCTCTTCATGCGTCATAGTATAGCTTTTTGAGGGCTTAATGGGTATGGAATTATTTTTAGGAGGAATTTCAGAACCCAATACTGAAATATATGCTCAATAGGCCCTTGGAATCACTTCAAACTGGTTTTTTTTTTTTACACAAGACTTATGCAATTTGGAAACAAATACACACCTTTTTCTTGCTTTTGAGACGCTCAATATTGAAATTGAATTATCTCTATAATTTTGGATCCTCAATATCTAAAATTCAGCCATGTAGTAGCCCTCTAAAGCTTCTTTCAAATTCCACAGGTCTGATCTGATTTGGATTCTTCAATGCAAAGTTATGTCCAATCTCCCACAATGACCTAATTATGGATTGTTTCAGTAGATCGAACTTGTACGACTTTCTACCTGTCACTGTTTTGTCTTTTAGCTCTAAAATTGATAGAAAAGAAACTACAGTCCTTGTACTTGTGGCCACTTTTTACGGCACTCCAATCTGATGCTCAGAGAGAGATTTATGAGATGAAATTCAGGAGCCTGAAAAATCACTACCTTCCACAGACCGTATCTCCAAAACTGTTGCGAACCAATCTCTGAAATTTTTCGATGAGTTTCCTCAAGCTTTCAGCTTCGTGCCCTAAAAATTTAAGATTTTGAACCTTCTTAGAAAAAAAGTTATAGCGCAAATGCCACAATGACTTGTTTAGATTAAATTGATGAGCCTGCAAAAAGACCTAACTTCCACAGATCACATCTCCGAAAATATTGCGAACCAAGCTTTGAAATTTTGCGACGATGTTCCTTGGGATTTCATATTCGCACCCTAAAATTTTCATCTTCTGAAACTTCGTATAAAAAAAAGTTATAGCGAAAATTCCACGATGACCTATTTGGAGCAGCGAAACCCTAGAATCCAAAGCTCTGATACCAAATGTTGTGAGACCAGCTCCAAAAATAGAAGAAAAGAGATATCAACGCCTTAGAAATAAGCCACTTAGAGGGGGAAACCTCCAATACATTACATGAATGAACAATTCTTGGATGATACAAATGACCAAAACCTCCTTCTATATATAGGATTCCATGGGGCCACAACATAATCCTAGTGGGGCCACAATGTAATTCTAGCCGACCTAACAATAATAATGTAAGGGCACAATTATAACAATATGGGGGTTGCAGGGGTACAACAATAAAAATAAATGGGGCTACACTAACATAATAAGGGACTACACTATTAATATAGGGACATAACATGTGTATGTAATGTGCCATGTCATCATATTTCTACATCGTTTCCACCAGGTAATCCAAATCATCCTCATCATCTAATAGTGTACTTCCATGCATCACTCTACCACTTGCACTAGTATGAAACCAAATCCAATGTCTAGAGTGTTTTCCTTGTTTTTCTTTGTAAAATATTTTAGGGTCGGATGCCCGAATTAAAACATTCAACACGGAACCAGGAACCTATAAAAATGACTTATCTTGTTCATAAAATATCATCCACCCCTAGATGTATCATATGTCCCATATATTTCCTAAAGTCCCATATTTTTACTGTTAAACTTGCATGTACTTAAAACCTTGGTTTCTCATCAATCCTTAGGATTTTTTCTAAGTTTTTTATACTATTGGAAAGGTCTCTAAGATTACTACACAATGAAACACTTGGTTTTCTCATTTGAGTTAAGTCATTAAGTAAAAAATTACTTCAAAGCTTCAAAGATATAACCTCCATTCTTGACTCACCATGCTCCCTTTGAAAATGACACAACCAATTGCAACTACCAACATGCTCATAACTCTAACTTAACATCAAAAACACAAACAAACAGCAATAACTCAAGTTTAACATCAATGAAAACACTCTTTGAAATCAATTACAACATTTTTCTCAACATATTCATGTTTATTGGGGCCTATGGAAGCTAGCATGACATATTGGGACATCATTTTCCTTGCCTCGAGGATACTTCCTCTATTTTTTTGGTTTAAATCATCTAATTCATTATACATGTGGCTTGACCACTTTTATTTTATTTTTTTGATACCATAGTTGGTTATAATTTTATTTTCGTAGCTCAAACTTAAGGAATCACATAATAAATTATTATTTTATTGTGAAGGAAGAGATGCATGATATATTTTAATAGATTCACTTCCTTATTTGAATTCATGGTTGGATATTTTTTATCTCTTTCTTTTGGAGCTTTTTATACCCATAATGTTATGCAGCATACCCTACATTTTTTTTCCTGGAGTCAACACCATTATAAGCCCAAATGTGCGCATTTTTTCCCTATAATTCCATGCAGGATGATATGTACAAATTTTGGTACTGATGTACTAACTACCCCCTAGTAAATGGTAATCCCTTGCCTTGATAGGAATTTAATCTCTTGGGTAGGATTAAATGGTCTTGGAGGTGGATCTACTTAGACATGTGATTTATGGAAGCCCTTCATTACTCACTTATGATTATTCCTATGTAAAGGTGATTTCTCTATGTAAGGGTAGAAAGACTCATGTCTAGCACACTTATTTTCACCCACATGCACCATTTTATCTTATGTATGCACACATTTTTCCATGGTTTATTCTTCTCATCATTTTACACTATAGTCTCACAATCGACATTGTAATTTTCACTTTCCCAAGGACATATCATGTTCTTCAAGGCAAGGAATGAGTTACATTACACTCTTCTAGGTAATGAAGTCATATCCAAGGAAAAGCATTCAAAACACCTCCTTCAAAGTTCATTTTCAAACCTTATTTCATCTCTAAGAGAGGGTTGAATACACTTATGATAGTCATGGGGATCAAGAAGGTGATGTAGAAAGTCACTTAAATAATATGGAGGTGAAAATATGAAAAATAATGATGTGTTAAGCCTCTAATACCGTAATCAAGCTAAAAAAAATTAGGGTTTTACCCTTTTGATTTTAGGTTTTTCTAACATTTGTTTTGATTTTCTTGAGTTGGCCCTTCTCCTCCTTTTCTCCTCACCTCTCTATCTTGAATTTATATTTTTCCTTCCTTCCTTATTTTCCTTAACTCTTATGTCCTGATGATGATTTTTTTTAATAGATTTGAAATTTCGACCTATCAAAATATCTACTGTGGAGTTTACTTTGAAAAACTCAAATATCAATTCTCAATCCCATAGAAATATGAAAAAAAACACCATAATAAAGCGTTAAAGTAAGAAATCAAGCCTTAATCCATAAAATAAAGAAAAATAGATCCTAAGTTATGGAGTTATTGAGTTGAATCTAGTTGTTATCCCTCATTCCTAAGCAAGGGCCATCACATATATTTTGATAGACATGACAATTTTATGACATGGCTTGACACTATTTTGTTGGTATTCTCCTTATGATTTTAAGCTAGCCTCATAGTTTTCGAGACATATTACGTAATTTGAAGCATTGGTTGCACTCTCTAGGAACAAATGGGCTAGTTATATCTATGTGGACCTTCTGTCCACGTGCCATGTGCCATATGCTTAAGAATTGTCCTCTTTATTCCACTTCCAAGTTTATTTTTCTCATTATGGAGGGGAAACCCACATGTGCGGGTAAATATGAAAACCATGTGGGTGTTTTTGTGTTGATAGATGAGGTGTACATCACTTAAGTGATGTGTCCATTCACTTAAATGACATATCACATACTCAAAAAAAAATATTACATAAAAATGTTTTGAAATTTCCACTTGGAGACAAATTGGTCCAATAAGAAAGATCCATCCACCCTAAAGGAAGTTTTATTGCACTTGTTAAGGTGTTATTCAAGCCTTTCAAGTAAGATGTTGGGATTCTCTAGATAAATAAACATTGTTAATTTTTCCGATTGTGGAGGTGTAACCCACACACGTGGATAAATATGAAAACCATGTGAGTTTTTTGTGTTTATTAGATGAAGTTAGCATCACTTAAGTGATGTGGACATTCACTTAAATGGCATGCCACATACTTAAAGTGTTTTACAACATATATAAGTTTTCAAAGTGATACTTGAAGATAGATTGGTCCAATAAGAAAGAGTTGTCCACCCTAAGTGTTGAAAATGGTGCAGCTTGGGAGGTGCTCCCACAAGTCCTAGGTGCTTGATTTGTGAGGAGAAAATCCAAAAAAATATGTGTTTGTAGGAAAAGTACCCAAGCCTGGGGGTTTTGGACCCGAAGTGTGGGCTTAAAACCAAGAAAATAAATAAATATATCTATATATATATATATATATATATATATATAAATATATATATATATATATATATATATATTTATAAATGTAAGCTCAGGTCGGCCAGAAAGGCCAAGGGAAATGACTATTAGGGTTTCCACCCCTTAAACTAGTATATATGTGAGGCCAATGGAGTGGTGAATCACATGTTAGATAGACACAATCTTGTGGAGAAAAAAAAGCCTTAAAGTAAGTTGTAGACCTAGAAGGACAATGCGGGAGCATAAGAATGACATCTAAGGTTGCTAGAGAGGCCATAACAAAGGAGGGCTAGTAGGGTGAGTTATGTGTGTGAAGAAGGACTAATTTGAGTCTCATTGAGGGAAGAAAGAAATTTGTGAGGGATTTAATAGGATGAAATAGTTAATAAAACCTAGCCGCAGTTAAGAAATAAGGTTCGTTGAAGTTATATCTATACTAAGGGGGGCACAGAGGGTCAAATTAGGCAGAGGATCCACAGTAAGGAAAACCAGCATGAGGTTGTTTAAATTTGGTCGATGGTTCCCATGGTAGACCGAGGGATCTTAGGCTTGTGGGAAGGCTGGTATGAGGTGGTTTTTATAGGCTATGGGGGATAGATAATAAGTTTAGGCTTAAAGTGAAGTTTGTTATGCAAATCAAGGAGTTGATAACAAGATTTTACAACGTTGGCATAGTATAGGTGGCTAAAGGAGTAGCATACCAATGAGAAACAATTTGATAGAGACCTAAAAGGAGTTTATATTTGCATGACTATGAAGGCAAAGGACAACCAAGAAGAAATGGACAAAGAGGATTGAAAGGGATACTTATGAGGAATTACATCAACAAGTAAGTTAATTTATTTTGTCGTTGTTTTGTGGAAAGTTGAGGGTCTTAAGGTTTAGACCTCGAGCCCTAAATTTACTTTTGTATCATAGAATTTTTTTTAGGTTTCTGAAGGGACATGATCCTTGGTACGGGATCCCTATGTTTGTTTTATTGATGGGATAATAAGACAGTGTTTTTTGAAAATGCAGCAAGAAAATCTAGTTTTGACTTTATCGTGGTCAAACTAGATTAAAATTCAAATTTCAATTTCAGTAAAATACTTGGAGGTAGTTAATTGAACTGATATGGAACTTATCATTCTGTTAACTCAGTTAATTCGAGTTTGATACACTTGAGTTATGTTTAGTATGATTGATTGTTAATTTCTAGCAATTTGTTTCATTTAATTTGAGTTATTGTGAGTTTAACTAGTTCTAACTAATTAAGAACTAGTGTAAGGTCTAGTAGTGAGGTGTGTTCACTAGTGCTCAACCAGTTAACTCATTAATCAGCCTAGAATAATTAATTCATGCAGATATTTCTAGTTACCCAATTGATATTGGATTTAAGGGCCAATGTACCATCAGTTGTAGACTATTCCAAATTGTACAGGTGGTGCATGCAGTCAAAGAAGGGCATATAGGAATTGTGCAATTCCCAATGAGAAATTTCCCTAATTAATAAGGGCTAACTCCTTATTCAACAACGCGAGGAAATATGGACTTGGGAAGGTAGGAATTTGGTTAAGTATTGACGAGAGTCATCTTGTGAAGTAGTGAGATAGAATATACTAGTGCAGAGGTTGGACGGGCTTGAGAAAGCATTGTATTTCTTCTCTATTTTTTATTAATGAAATATAGATAGGAAGGGGTTTTGAGCAGTTTCTTTCCCCTAGTTAAATCTCTAAGCATATGTGTTGAATCTTGTCTCATGTTTATGTTTTGATTTCTCGATCGATTAATTGCTTTTCGCTGATGAGTAGAGTAGATTCAAGTATTTTGTTTTAGTAAATTACATAATAAGTTTTGAATCTACAAGGAATTTCCTACATGGTATCAAAGAGGGGATCATAATAGAAAGAGAATTTGAAGTTGTCTTTGCAGGTGAAATGAATATGGAGGATCAATTATTCGGAGCTAGCAGGATGGATTTCTATGTACTGAGACTCGAGTATGCCCTTGAGGGTAGCTCAAATTATGTTACTTGGAAGGAAAGGATGGAGACGGTGTTGGAAGATAATGGGCTGAAGGTATTCGTAGATAATGATATCTCGAAGCCTCCAAAATTTGATGCTTAATATATATTTGAATGGAAGAAGTGTGTTGCAAAGGTGAGGAGGATCATATTGGAAGGAGTTTGATATCATATTGTCTTGAATATACATGGGAAAGAAACTCCATATGCAATGTGCTAAGCCTTGGTAGACTTGTTTTGGAACAATAATCACCATAGGAATTTGGCACTGAAGGATAAGCTTCGGAAGATCAAGATGGAAAAGGGTGACACAATACCAAAGTACCTAATCAGGTTCACCCAATCTCGGGATGAAGTTGGTCATGTTGTTATTACGGTTGTAGAAGATGATCTAGTAAGCCTATAACTTCTAGGCCTTCCCAAGAGTTGGCAAAGCTACCAGGATTTGGTAAATGGGAGGGAGAAGCTACCAAATTGGGAGCGATTTTGGTCTGAATTGGTGCAAGATGTAAGGTGGAACACTAGAGACAATACCTCATCCAGGTGTGATGGAAAGGAGAATCGTGCCTTGGATGGAAAGGAAAAGAAAGGGAAATGGAATAAATCCCAATCCAAAGCAGAATCTAGTCAGGCGGGCAAGAAGAAAGACTTTTCCAAAATCAAGTGCTTTCACTATCATGAAATGGGACACTATGCCAATAAGTTTCCACACAAGAAGGCAGGAAAGAATCCCTTAGGAGGAGAGGCAGGTGAAGCCTTGGCTTCATAATTAGAGTTGGACTTCACCCTCATTTCTTTCATGGAAAGCACAATGACGGGTAATGTGTGGTATCTCGATAGTGGTGCCCCATTCCACATGAAGGGAAACTGTTGAATGGCAACAAGAAATGGCACCCAAAGTGAGGCTTTTGATTTAATTTTCCTTTAATTAAATTGGAAGCAAAATTGTGATTTCATCTCATAACAACTTGTATTAGTTAACTAAGTCAAAATGACAAAGTTAGCTTAGGAAATTTGAGTTGATGATCAGAGAGGAGGCATGTAGAGTGATTCCATGATTTAAGGGGGCCCAGTTGCAGTTATGCATGAGTTGTAATTATTTAACTCAATTAATTGAGTTAAAATCGTTATGATGTGATTAATTTGAAAGACATTTTTCTTAACTAGTTCTAACTGAATGATGAGCTAGAGATAGGTTCAGTGAATTAAATATGATTTAATTCACAATGAGTGATAAATTAGTTAAATGATAATTCATTATAAATAGTTATTGCATGTCATTTTTGAGGAAGACCCAACTGAGAGTGAGGTTAAAGGGATAATAAATATCATTTTTATAAATAGAAAATTGTACAGGTCAGTTATAGAGTCAGTTGGAGGCCTAGGAAGGATTGCAGAATCAAGGCAAGGGATTTCTTATTTAATAGGGGCTTAATTCCTCCAAGAATGTGTGAGCAAGGCAAGTTATGCAGAGGCATAAAATTGGCTAAGTATTTGTCCAATTTTTCTTAGATCAGTGTGAGGCAGTTGGCAGAGTGCAATATTTTCTCTTGAGAGAGAAAGCATTGTATTGTTTCATGATCCTTGACTTTATACAATATATAGATTGTGGAGTTTTAGGAAGAATGATTTCCCTAGATACATCTTGTGTTGTGCGATTTATTGTCTCTTTCTCTTATTTGTTTATGTGATTTTGTGATCGTGTTTTGTTTCCACAAATTGTAGAAGGATTCAATATCTTGTTTTAGTACATTATAAGATCAGATTGAATCTCATTGTTAGATTTTCTACATGGTATTAGAGTTCCAGGAATCACTATAAGAAGAGAATAAAAATTTTTTTTTTTTATTAGGTTCGAATTTTCAAATTTATTCTTCGATATCAAACAATAGATCAAGATGTCTTTCAATGGATTGAGACACGAATATGCACTCGAGGTAAATTAGAATTATATTGCATGGAAGGATAGGATTGAGGCAGTGCTTTAGGAAAAAAAACTGAAGGATTTCATAGATTTTGATGTCCCGTAGCCCACAGCATTATATGCTCAACTTCTTCATGCATGGACGAAGAATGTAGCAAAGGCGATAAGGATCTTGTTAGAGGGGGTTCGAGACCATATTGTCTCGAGCCTCCATGGGAATGTGACTCCATATGCTATGTGGAAGGCCTTGACATATCTGTATCTGAATAGCAATGACCACAGGAAGTTGGCGCTGAAAGACAAGCCTAGGAGGATAAAAGTAGAGAAGGGTGACATGATCTAGAAATACTTGACCAAGTTCACTCAATGTCGAGATGATATTGGAAGTATTGCGATCATTGTTTCCTCGAATGATTTGGTGATCCTAGCTCTTCTAGGCCTTCCCAAAAGCTAGCATAACTACCACGAATTTGTTAATGGGAGGGAGAAGTTGCCATATTTGGAGTGACTATGGTCTGATTTGGCACAAGAAGAAATTCGGCAGAGCACCAAAGATGGATCCTCGTCAAAGACTGATAATGGGGAAAATTGTGCCTTGAATGGAAAGACGAATAAAGTAAAAGGGAAGGTGTCCTATTCCAAATCCAGGATCGGAAAAGCAGGAAAGAAGTGAAACTTTTCAAAGGTGAAATGTTTCAATTGTCATGAGCATGGACAGTATGCCACAAATTGTCCACAAAATAAGAACAACAAGAAGGCCTCAAGAGGAACAGCAGGTGAAGCATTGGCTTCAGAATTTGAGTTGGACTTCGCCCTCATCGCATGCATGGCCCATCATCGGCGATGGGATATGTGTGGTACTTGGATAGTGGAGCCTCATTCCACATGAGCGGAAACAAAGAATTCTTCACCAGCTTGGAGGAGAAGGATCTCCAGATGCACATCGAGATGGGTGATGAGGAGAGGAATAGTGCTACCTATATTGGTATAGTTACTTTCCAGAGAGATTTAGGTAAACCCTCATACTAAAAGATGTCATGCATGTACCTGGCTTAAAGAATAATTTGGTTTTTGTTGCTATGTTGGAAGATCGTGGATATGATGTGATTTTTAGTGAAGGAAAGGTGTTCCTTCATCACAAAGCCATGGGACAGGTGAAAAATATTGGGGTTCAGGTGAAGAACCATTGAGCAGTAAATCAAAGAAGGTGGTGAGCCGAGACATCGGTGAGTTATGGCACATGAGGTTGGGTCATCTACACCATAGCGCTTTGAGGATCATGCAACATATTTCTACATGGATTCCAAAGGGTACACTTGTGAAAAAAGACACATGCAAAGGGTGTACTATGGGGAAGTATACAAATCCCACCTTTCACGATAATGAAAGACGAGCAGCAGCAATCATTGAGAGAGTTCACTCAAACATGTGTGGACCATTCTCAATAGCTTCCACAACAAAGCACATGTATTATGTGATTTTTGTTGATGATTTTTCAAGAAAGTGTTGGATTTTCTTCATGCAAAAGAAAGATGAGATGTTTTCCAAGTTTTTTGAGTTCAAGGCACTTGTCGACAAAGATACAGGGAAGAAGGTGAAGGCTCTGAGGAGTGACAATGGTGGATAATACATCTCTAACGAATTCAAGAAATTCTATGCCTCATAATTAATTTAAAGAGAAATGATTACACCTCATAACCCACAGTAGAATTGGTTTGTAGAGAGAAATAACAGAACTGTTGTGGGAGCAGCACGAGCTATATTACATGATCAGGGTCTATCATTGCATCTGTGGGTGGAAGCATGCAATAAAACAATATTTGTGCAGAACATAAGTCCTCACTAGATACTTGGGATGAGTACACCAGAGGAGGCTTTTTCAGGTAATAAACTAGATGTTTCATATTTTAAAATTTTTGGTTCATACGTCTATTTCCATGTTTCCAAAGATGCCAAGAAGAAGCTAGAGCCAACAATAGAGTTGGGGATATTTTTGGGGTACACAGATACACCTCACAACTATCGGGTGTACTTTCCAATGTTGGCTCCCTATAATTTTCAATATTGGAAAGAACAAGTAGCAGGGAACCACATCAAACCACTTTGGAGTCCAAGGACCTAGCCTTCCTAGGCTCAGAGAGGGCTCTCTCTATGTTTATAATTATCTAATTTATCTTTATGCTTATGTTTTCTGATTTTAGGCTAGTTATGAAGTTACAGGATTGTTTGTTTTTGTTTGATTGATTGATTGATTAATTTATTGATTGATTATAGGTTGAACAGATAGACTGTGGGAAGCTTAATCCATTGGGCTATGGAGTCATAAAAGGTTTTAATTGTACATCAACTCTTCAAGGCTTTTCATAGGGAAAGCTAACAATATCAAGTGGATCTTTTTAGGTTATATGAAATATGAAATGACAGCAAGTTATGAATTTAGTAAAACTAAAGGGAAATTAAGAATCCTTTAACTATACTTCAACAAGAAAAGCCTTTTAAGATAATTGTTTAAGAGAAACTAAAGAGAAGGACACCCTTGAATTATTTAATCAATATTTACTAAGAAAACCTTTAACACAACAATCCAGTAATCCTAAAGAGCAGGACACCCCTGAATTCTTTATCTATTACTTTCAAACAAAGAAAACATTCAAGATAACAATTCAGTGAAACTAAAGAGCAAGACACCCCTGAATTATTTAATCAAACTTCAAATAAGGTCTTTAAGATGACAATTTGAGCAAAACCAAAGAGCAGGACACCCTTGAATTCTTTGGCTAAACTCTACTAAGTAAACCTCAAGACAAAAAGCTAAGTGGAACTAAAGAGCAGGACAACCCTGAATTCTTTAATTAGACTTTGCAGAAGAAACATAAAGATAATGGAAACAGACAGAGTTAAGGTGCCCAAACAACATATCTCAATCTAAAATTTATGTTCTATTATCAAAGAAATATGTACAATATGGAAAACATAGGAGAAACAATGACAAAGAGGGATAACATCACCATTAACATAGCTCAAGAATCATGTCGGAAGGTGCTTGTATTACTGATGTCCAAAATAGTTACAATGCTATAGTGTAACAATATTTTCAACTCAGAGTCTGATCTAAATCCAATCTAGCAATCAACCCAACCACCAACCAACAATAATAATGAACAATACATGCAGTATTTCACTGCAATTGAGGAGGTGATCCTAATCTAGGGTTTTAGGCTGTAGTTATTACAGAGTAAATGTAATCTTGACCTTTGATACCATGCAAGGCCCAAGGAAAAATATCACTGACTAAATTTTTGTAATAATAACTCTTAAATTAACTATTGAGCTAACTTTAAGATATTTTGACTATTTGGCTTTAACATTAACTTTTACAATAAATGTTGAGCTGCTTAAAAATATCTCTGACTTCTTTAATAGCTATAGCTGCTTTTATTTAAGTGAAATAAATTTGTAGGTGGAAAATGTGATTTGAAGAAGTAATTGCTAAGTGACCTTGACACCTGGATCTGTTCTTCATTGATTTGCTTCTGATTTGTCTTTAAACTCTTCAAAGTGTCATTATCTGTATTCTTTATCTACATTCTTTCTTTTCCTTATCTTTTATTTCTCTGTTTACTTTCTTTAATTGTTTTTATCTTTAATCTCTCTTTGACTGCCTTGAGTTACTGTAATCTCTCCCTTAATGTCTCTTATCTGTCCTTTGTCTTGACTTTGTCTTATAACCCTATCTTTTACTTTTAACCTTTGATTAATCCTTTGTCTGTGTCTTTCATTTTCCTTTCATCTCTGCGTGCGCAGTCACTGTGAATTTCTCCTCTTACCGTACTCTGTCTTTTGATAAAAAACTCGATGCCTTTGTAATTATCATATGATCTCTATTGATCATGATCCAATGCTGCCTTTGCTTTTTCTTGCACGCTCTTTAATCCTTTGATAATTAAGGCTACTGGATCGTCACCCAGAGAACCTTAATTTAATAATTCTTGGACTTAGAAATGAAAATTATGCATTTTCTGCCACGTACATCACCTGCAAAATAAAATAAAATAAAAATTATTAATAAAAACCTGCGTTGTGGACAGAGTCCAGATAATGGTATTTTTTCATTTCTGCCCTTATTTGGGGCTCTTCGGGTCTTCAGAAGTGTTCGCAGAGGTTTTATGGTGATTCGGGAGCTTATCGCGGTGACACAGGGCTTCGATACATTCAAATGGGTCAATGGTTTTGTATTATGGCACGGGAGCGGTTTGGTGGTTTTCGCGTGGGGCGTAGGTTGTGAGGTGGTTTATGTCGCGGGGATGCGATAACATGGAGGGGTTGATGCATGGCAGGATGGGACAGCGGTAAAACTACCCATTTCATAAGCTTCGAAAGTTTTTAAACCTTGAGAAATTGGAAGTACGATAATGATCGTGGCCCATCGGATCGAGCGGAGTGGATTGGATAATGGGTGGGGTTTGATGAACTGGCAGGCTATATGATGTGGGGTCGGGGTCATATAAGAAAGTGGAGGGTTTTTTATATGTGAGTTTTTTCATAAAGCGGGGCTTGGGGTAAGTTAAAGCGGAGGCGCTTAACATATAGTGGGTCAGGGTTATATGGATGCAGGGGGTAAAGTTTTTAGAGCAGGGGGCTTTAATCATAAAGGGGTCAGGTTTTTTAAAACAAAACAGCATTTTATTTAAATAGTGGGGCCCGAATAAAATTAATTTCAAAAAAAATGTAAAAAAGGGTTTTTACATTGTTTTTAAGGAAAAGAGGGGAATGAGTGAAAGGGAGGGGTTTAAATGGGGATATTAGCAATGGGAGTGGGGTTTTGGGTAGGGAATGAGGTGAGAATGAGGGTTTTAGGGTCAAACAATTTCAGAGTAAGAGAGTGATCTAAATAGGTAAAATGAGACATAGTGAATAGGTTAAATGGAAAATAATGAAGGCAATGATATTTCTGAAAATAAATGATAGTCAGGGAATGTTATTTTCAGTAGACTATAGAAAATACATAGTCATTTAGTCATACTGTAGAATACAGGAGACTAACAGTGGCTCCGGCTAGGGAGGGAAGCTCCTTTAGGAGGTGTCAAGAACCTCAGATCTCTGGGTTTCGTAGATCAGTGGTCTGTTTCTAATTTTTGTGACTTTGGCTTTCAGAAATTAAATGTCATGCTTCCTGCAAAGTAATTATGCCTACCCATCATTCTATTCTAACATTTTTTCTTCATTCTTTGGGTGCATTTAGACTTGCAAGCCCTTGACATCAATTTTCTTTTTGAAAATCAAACTATCTAAATCAAACCTTAGAACTTCCAAAAGCTCAAATTAGACTGATGAGCTCTTTTATTCTCTACCTAACTAATTATCTGCCAAGATTAAACAGTTTGACAGATTTTATTCTCTAACTATCAGCATGAAATTTAAAACATGAATGAATCAAGATTAAGCAGCTTGATCATCATGAATTGTGGCATTTTGGACAAGCTGCACACAATATTATTTTGCAAAAACTAAACTAAAAACTGAGTGTTTTGATCTTAAATCTTTCATTTATCACTTATCCCGCACCCTTCTCATTGGTTTCAGATTTATGATTTGGAACCAATGTCATTTTGTATCTACCTACTAATAAGCCACTATTTAAATAGTTTGGAAAATCTTCATTTTCTAACTTATTAGCAGAAATTCAAAATTTGTACAATCATGTTTAGGCTGTATGATTGAACAAGATCTTTTTTCAAAAAGTAGTGGCATTTTGACTTGCACACTTTCAGAAATATTTTTTTTTTGGTATGGGGCTTACCTTTTTATTTTTATCTACCCTCGTTTCTTCTTTCCTTTCTTTCTTTTTTTGTATCAATTTTCTTTGGATATTTGTTTCAGAAAATGTTATATACAATGAAAAACTTAAAACTGAGATTCTCAACTGAAATAATGCTTCAGTATCCTGCCATTGACAGGACCTCCAAACAATTCTATTCCATCCATTTCTTGTAGGAAAAATGCAGTATTACCTCTTGCAAAATGGATGATGTATGAACCTTTCCATAGATTATAAAATTTCCCATGATTGCCTTTATCCTCTCTTCCTGAATCCCACTTCAGAACTTTGTCTCCAATGTTGAAATCATTTGCCTTGGTCCTCTTGTCAAAAAATTTCTTCATATTTCCTTGTAATAGTTGTGTTTTGTTGTACGCTCCTTCTCTGATTTGCTGCAGTTGAACAGTCTGGTTTATTCTCCTTTGTATGTCATTTTCTTCAGACTGCACCTCTTGAATGAGCTTCATTACCGGCACTCCCAAGCTTGTTGGGAAGACTTCATCTGTTCCATAGACCAACTGATAGGGAGACATGTCAATTGATTTCTTATTTGTTAGCCTGTCTACCCAAAGTGCATGTACTAATTTGTTGTGCCATGATTTCTTGTTCTCTTCCAGCAACTTTTTGATGATGTTCACCAAGATTTTATTTGAAGATTCAGCCAACTCATTACCTTGAGGGTAATAAGTGGTAGAATGGCCTAAAGTAATGTGATATCTATGGAAAAAATCCACCATTTTCTGGGATCTAAAAGCAGCAGCATTTTCTGTAATGATTTTTCTAGGACAGCCAAATCTAGATAAAATATTGTTTTCAAGGAATCTAATAATTACTGAGTCTGTGGCGGTCCTAGAGGGAATGGCTTTTATCCACTTTGTAAAATATTAAGTTGCAGTAAGGATCCATTTATGCTAGGAAGAGGAGGCAGGGTGGATTTCTCCAATGAAATCTAGACCCCATTGTTGAAAAGGAGCTTCAACAGAGATGGGCTGTAATGGTAAAGGCAACAGTTTTATTTTTCCCTCAAATATTTGGCATTTATGGCAGGAAATTACCATTTTGTGGATGTCTTGGAAAAGGGTAGGCCAATAGACACCATCCCTAAGAATTTTATTAACAGTGGTTTTCCAATAGAGGTGACCTCCACATCCTCCTTCATGAAATTCATGAATAATCCTATCTGCATCTTCTTCAGGAAAACATTTAAGAAATACACCACCAGAATTTTTCCAATATAAAAATTTGTCTAGAATGCATAAATTTACAGCCTTCAGTTTCAGGAATCTAGCCTTTGTTTTGGACAAACCAGGAGGAACATTTAGATTAGAAAGCACATACAGTATATCAGCATACCAAAGAGAGTTTTGAAATGCTTCCTCAATAGGTGGAGTCGCCAGCTCCTGTTGTTCATCCAATGAGTCAATCATATTGATGTCTCGTGCTTGAAAATTTGTTTCTGCCATCAGTTTAGCCAATCCTTGTCCTTTTATTAGCTTGGTGGTCTTGATTTCCAGATCATATTCTAAGATAACAACAATCCACTTACCTCTTTTTCCATCAGGATCTTGTGTAAGTATGTATTTAACCACTGTATGAGGCACAAATGCAATGATGTTTGAGTGCAGAATGTAGACTCTGAAATCCTTTAGTGCCTTGATTAAAACAAAAGCCTCCTTCTCCATGATATTATACTTCAGAGGTGCATCTCTTAATGCTTGGCTGAAGAATGCTATGGGTTTCTCCTGTCCCATTATTTTTTTCTTTAGTAAGACAACAACAACTGTGTGTTCTGATGCAAAAGAAAAAATGAAGAAATCTTTGGTGAAGTGAGGGCTGATCAGAACTAGTGTTTGCGTAAGTTCTTGCTTTACCCAGTCAAAAGATTGATTTGCTTCTTTGGTCCATTTTACTCTTGATTCTTTTTTCAGCATGTTAGTGATGTTCCTCGGGAGTTCTACAAGGTTTGGTATGAACCTTCTTAAGTAATTTATTTTTCCAATGAAAGATTGCAACTCTTTGATGTTTCTCGAATGACTGATTTTTAATATTCCCTCAATCCTTTTGGGGTCGATCTTGATCCCTTCTTCAGATATGATGTGGCCTAAAAGCTTCCCTTCTTGAAGGCCAAACAAAGTTTTCTTTGGATTTAAAGACATGCCATACTTTCTGCATTTTTCAAAGACTTTTCTTAAATGAGCTAGGTGTTCTTCATCAGTTTTTTAATAGACTATGATGTCATCAAGATATATCACAATGAAGTAACCTGTTTCTTATGAAAAAGCAATATCCATTTCTCTTTGGAAAGTAGCTCCAGCATTCATTAACCCAAAAGGAATTTTAATATACATGAAGGTGCCCCAAGGTGTAGTGAAATTTGTCTTGTGTTGATCATCTAGATGTACCAACACCTGATTGTACCATGAAAAGCCATCAAGAAGAGATATCCTTTTGGAGCCTACTACCCTTTGTAATATGTGATCCATTTTTGGTAAAGGGTAGTTGTATTTTAGGGATGCTTTGTTTAAATTTCTGAAGTCAATGCAAAGCCTAATTTCTACTGTCTTCTTCCTCACTGATACAAGATTTGAAACCCATTCTGAGTATCTGAGAGGGACTATTATTCCAGCATCATACATTTTCTTTATCTCTTTTTCAATCAGTGGCAATTGGATAGGATTTGTTCTGCATAATTTTTGTTTAAAGTGCTTCTGGTTTTCTTTGAGAGGAATCTTGTGCTGAATGATATCTATATCATAGGACTTCAAGCCTTCATAGCTCCAAGAGAAAACATCACTGAATTCTTTGAACAACTCAATATATTTCTATTTTATATGTGCTGGCAGTGTCTTTGACAGTTTTATCATTTTGGGTTCTAGCTTATTGCATATATTGCACTCTTCTACATTTGCTTCAGTGGATTCTATCTTTGGATTTCTAGCAACATCATTAAAATCAAAAAGTTCCTCTAGAGGGACCATCCCTCTTGGAAAGGTATTATCTCTGAACTGCAGCACTTCAAAACCTTATTTTCTTGGATCTGCACACAGCTCTGTCTTATGTGGGTCATCTTTTGCTAACAGATTTATATCAGCATTATAAGGGGGCTCTTTTTTGGATGTTTGTTCCTCAACAGAGCATTCTTATTCATGATCTGAGTCTGAATTTGGAAACTCAAACTCATTTATGGACTGCAGGAAATCTTCAATCTATTTGTCATCTTCAAAAACTTGCCAATATTTTATATTATCACGGACTGTTGGTCTGTATTTGACTTGTACTGTGTATTGTTTTTTATGGTGAGGTTTTTGACAAGTACTGGTTGCAAATGCTAGTCCATTGGGAAGGGTATTTTGATTTCTTGGAATGAAGGCAAGGTCACATTATTTGAATGTTTTAAGAGGTCAAGGGCATCATTCCTATATGCTCTTAATCTAGGATGTTTAGTTGAATATTCTCCCTTAATATGCTTAATGACTAGCTCAGAATCCCCACGAACATAGATCATTTTGGCTCCTAATTTCTTGAGTAATTATAGCCCCGGAAGGAGTGCTTCATATTCTACTATGTTATTTGTGCATTGAAAGTTTAGTTTGTATGAGTGACCTTCTGCGTGATTTTTCTCAGTGTTGTGTACCCAAACACCTACCCCTGAACCAGTTTTACCACCAGAACCAGCAAAGCTCATGCTCCATAGAGGTTCAGTTTCAGACTTATGTTTGCCATTATGTTGTTCATTATCTACTTGGTCTACCTAGTCTGACTGTTCCTCCTCTTTTTCTTCTTCTTCTTCCAAATTTTTTTGACCAACTGCCACTTGCTCACTAATGTTTTCATCATTGTAAAGGATAAATGAATCAAGGTCTGTGTGGACAGAATAGAGAGGGTAGTTATCAGGTTTTTCTTGATTGACGACCATGTATTTCATATGATTCTCTCTATATAATCTTCTTGGTTGAATAAAGACTAGTATGGTAGCGTAGGTCATGTCCATTTGGAGGGTGTTTTGAAGTTTGGCTCCCCATGAGCGTGATAAGAGAATGCCATACTTAGGGGGAATTTCAGCCACTACAATATCCATTACTAGGCTTTTGGCTGGTATTTGTGCTATATTAACACAGAGATATTTGATTAGGCTTAGACATTTAACTCTACTGGAGTCAAAAGAGTAAAAGTCTTTGTATGGTCTAGTTATTTCAATGCCTAGTCTCTCCATAACTACCTTTGGCATGAGGTTATGGGAAGCTCCTGAATCTAACATGGCATTGTGGAGGATTTTATCATGAATATTCAAACTGACATAAAATGGAGGTACACCTCCCTCTTGGAATTTTCTGTCTACTTCATGTCCAAACAGAAGCTCTGGTTTGTCATCATTTAAATTTACAGAATCAACATTTTCTCCTAATATGTTTAAAGCTTTCAAAACTTGGGATCTATATACATCTTGGCCAACTAAATCAGTAAGGGGTATGGAGATTTTTATCTTAGCAATTTCATTTTCAATACTGAATGGTGTATGTGTTTTTCGCATATTTAAATCAGTTTTATCAGACACTGTTTTTGCAGCAATTTCAGATTGTTGACTTGTATTGGGAGTTTCAGTTAAATCAGTTTTGTTAGGGATACTAGTTGAGTTACTAGCGCTGCTTTCTAGACTGTTTTTGTTTTTATTTTTATCAGAACTTTTAACCACTATGTTTAAAGTTTCTACTGTCTTTTTAGGACCATTTTCAGGAATCTTCCTAGCAGAATTTGCAGGGTTCTTTCTCTTGGGATTATCTTGGGTTTTCTTTCTTCTGAGGTCACATTGCCTATGCACTTCCATGATGGCATTTTCGAAGCCTTGTTTATAGTCCTTGGATTCTAGGCATTCTTCTTCCTTTACGGAAAATATGCTTTGTTCTTCCTTAGTGAGGAAAATAGTATCCTCATTATTAACTCCCATTAGATTGATATGACTTTCCTCTAGTTATTCCACCACCCCCTCATCTTCATCAGCATAGTTTTCATGAAAAGGAGTCCTGATTTGTTGGTCTGGTCTTCTTTGTCTTATTTGAGGGGGATTTCTCCTAAAGTTCTAGTTTTGGTTTTGGTTTTGATTTCTGTTTTGAGGAGCTGCTTGGTTTTCTCTAGGGTAATCTCTCTCATTCATGTTTATTCTCTCCATCATCCTCTCCATGGTTCTGATAAGATTATCGATCTTAGTATCATATGTGGAGGCCACAGCCTCTTCCCTATATGTGAATCTTTTCTCATTTTTCATCCTATCCCTCTTGGCAATAAGATTAGCTTCCACACTTACTGCACCCCTCTGCATATCTTCTAATGTAAGAGGGTCTCTTTCTCTTAGTTGGTAAGCAATCTCTGGGTCAAAACCATATGGGAATTTCATTAAGGCCAGACCTTGTGGAGGTTTTATGTGAGGAGGGAGGGCATTATATACACTATTGAACCTAGTGCAGTACTCTTGGATACCCTCTCCAACGTTTCTCTTGATGCTTTCATACTTTGATAATATTTGGAGAGGGTTCTTCTTGAATTCCCATTTATTTAAGAACAACTGATGAAAAGTAGGGAGGTCATGTATAGTATTATGGGTTAGACCTTTAAACCATTTTCTTGCTTCTCCCCCTAAGATTTGGGCAAAAATTCTCATCTTGATAGTTTCATCATTTATCTCTTGTTGATCACAATAGTGCTCCATTCTATCCACATGTTGTTGAGAAATTGTAGAACTACTCTCATCAAATAAGGGGATCTAGGACTGATAATCCTGTGGTAGAGGTAATAAAGGTAATGGTAGTACTAATGGGGCATACTAGGTTTCCATGGCTAGGGGATGGGGAAACAAATGAGGGTTAACAAGTGGGGGGTTTACAAAAGGAGTTGGAGGGTTAAATGGGGGAAGGTGAACAGTGTGTGTATGAATGGAGGTTGAATTTAGTACAAAAAGATTATGTTGTAAGATGGATGTGTCTAACACTATCTGGGTTATCCAACTCTAGGATTTAGTCCTAGACAAGCTTTGTTCCAGGGGTGAGCCAGTTAGGATATTTTGCAAGTTTTTAAGGTTTTTAGGTAGGGAACTTGCTTTATGAATAGATTTGCTAAAATTTGGACCTTTAGGTCTAGGAGATTTCCTTAGGATGTGCTCTGGATTGTCAACTATTGCAGGAGGGTTTGGGTCAGGATGGGATCTGGTACAGATTCTTCTAGAAGCCAGAACTTGGACACAAGGTTCTTAGAGGTTTGAAAGTTTTATAATTGTTTGAAAAGCAAACCAATGTGTGAAAGAAATAATTTATTCACAAATTGTTTTGACTGGGTTCTATTTGAGTTTTGATGATATCAGGAATTCTCAATAATTTCCTAGTGAAGTCTGTAGAAAACCAGTGGAGTCGTCAAGCCTACTGAAAACCAGTGGAGTC
The DNA here is from genome assembly GCA_034641835.2 of Pinus albicaulis. Classification (NCBI taxonomy): domain Eukaryota; kingdom Viridiplantae; phylum Streptophyta; class Pinopsida; order Pinales; family Pinaceae; genus Pinus; species Pinus albicaulis. The sequence continues at coordinate 934,356,932 of CM076570.1, read as the reverse complement.
ACCAGGTGGATGATTTTAATTGTTTTGAGGCTGGCTGTTGTCCACCATCAGCAACTAGATACCAGTCTTGGCGATTTTTTGAGTCATCTAAATTCGAATGGGGTTTTATGAGTTCATGAGGAAATGTTAAGCTTTTTAATAACTCAGTATGTTCCCCAATATGGTCGCCATTATATTGGCTCCCTGTAATTTGCAATATTGGCAAGAACAAGTAGCAGGGAACTGCATCAAACCACTTTGGAGTCCAAGGACCTAGCCTTCCTGGGCTCAGAGAGAGCTCTCTCTATGTTTATAATTATCTAATTCATCTTTATGCTTATGTTTTCTGATTTTAGGCTAGTTATGAAGTTATGGGATTGTTTTCTTTTGTTTTTTTGATTGATTGATTATAGGTTGAACAGATAGACTGTGGGAAGCTTAATCCATTGGGCTATGGAGTCATAAAATCTTTTAAATGTACATCAACTCTTCAAGGATTTTCATAGGGCAAGCTAACTATATCAAGTGGATATTTTTAGGTTAGATGAAATATTAAACGACAACAAGTTGTGAATTCATTAAAACTAAAGGGAAATTAAGAATCCTTTAACTATACTTCAACAAGAAAAGCCTTTTAAGATAATTGTTTAAGAGAAACTAAAGAGCAGGACACCCTTGAATTCTTTAATCAATTTTTACTAATAAAACCTTTAAGACAACAATCTAGTAATCCTAAAGAGCAGGACACCCCTGAATTATTTAGCTATTACTTTCAGACAAAGAAAACATTCAAGATAATAGTTCAGTGAAAATAAAGAGAAGGACACCCCTGAATTCTTTAACCAAACTTCAAAGAAGGTCTTTAAGATGACAGTTTAAGAAAAACCAAAGAGCAAGACACCCCTGAATTATTTGGCTAAACTCTACTAAGTAAACCTCAAGGCAATAAGCTAAGTGGAACTAAATAGCAGGACACCCCTGAATTCTTTAATCAGACTTTACAGAAGAAAACAAAAATATAATGGAAACAGACAGAGTTAAGGTGCCCAAATAGCATATCTCAATCTAAAAATTTTGTTCTATTATTAGAGAAATGATGTACAATATGGAAACAGAGGGGAAACAATGAAAAAGAGGGATAACATCACCATTAACATAGCTCAAGAATCTTGTGAGCGTGCTTGTATTACTGATGTTCAAAATAGTTACAATGCTCCAGTGTAACAATCTTTGCAACTCAGAGTCTGATCTAAATCCAATCTAGAAATCAACCCAACCACCAACCAACAATAATAATGAAGAATACATGTAGTATTTAATTTCAGTTGAGGAGGTGATCCTAATCTAGGGTTTCAGGTTGTATTTATTACAGAGTAAATGTAATCTTGACCTTTGATACCATGCAAGGCCCAAGGCAAAATATCACTGACTAACTTGTTGTAATAATAACTCTTAAACTAACTACTGAGCTAAATATAAGATATTTTGACTATTTGGCTTTAACATTAACTTTTACAATAATTTTTGAGCTGCTTAAAAATATATCTGACTGCTTTAATAACTGTAGATGCTTTTATTTAAGTGAAAAAAGGTTGTAGGTGGCACATGTGATTTGAAGAAGTAATTGTTGAGTGACCTTGACACCTGGCTCTGTTTCTTCGTTGATTTGCTTCTGATTTGTCTTTAAACTCTTAGAAGTGTCATTATCTGTATTCTTTATCTAATTTCTTTCTTTTCCTTATCTTTGAATTCTCTGTTTACTTTCTTTAATTGTTTTTATCTCTGATCTCTCTTTGACTGCCTTGAGTTACTGTAATATCTCCCTTAATCTCTTTTATTTGTCCTTTGTCTTGACTTTGTCTTCTAACCCTGTCTTTTACTTTTAACCTTTGATTAATCCTTTGTCTGTGTCTTTCATTTGCCTTTCATCTCTGCGTGCGTAGTCACTGTTAATTTCTCCTCTTACCGTACTCTGTCTTTTGATAAAAAAACTCGCTGCCTTTGTAATTATCATATGATCTTTATTGATCATGATCCACTGCTACCTTTTCTTTTTCTTGCGCTTTTTAATCCTTTGATAATTAAGGCTACTGGATCGTCACCCAAAGAACCTTAATTTAATAATTCTTGGACTTAGAAATTCAAATTATGCATTTTCCACCACGTACATCACCTACAAAATAAAAACAATTTATTAATAAAAACTTGTGTTGTGGACAGAGTTCGGATAATGGTAGCTTTTCATTTCTACGCTTATTTGGGGCTTTTGGGGTCTTTAGAAGTGTTCGCAGAGGTTTTATGGTGATTCAGGAGCTTATCGCGGTGACATAAGGCTTCAACACATTCAAACGGGTCAATGGTTTCATATTATGGTGCGGGAACGATTTGGTGGTTTTCCCGTGGGGCGTAGGCGGTGAGGTGGTTTATGTCGCAGGGATGCAATAACATGGAGGGGGTGACACGTGGCAGGATGGGACAGTGGTAGAACCGCCCATTTCGCAAGCTTCGAAGGTTTTTAAACCTCGGGCAATTGGAAGTGCGATAATTATTGTGGGCCGTCAAATCAGGCGGAGTGGATCAGACGGTGGGCAAGGTTTGATGAAATGGCAGGCTATATGATGTGGGGCCGGAGTCATATAATAAAGCAGAGGATTTATTATATGCAGGGTTTTTCATAAAGCAAAGCCCGGGGTAATTTAAAGAGGAGGCGCTTAACATATAGTGGGCCAGGGTTATATGGATGCGGGGGGTAAAGTTTTTAGAGCGGGGGGTTCTAAAAATAAAGGGGTCATATTTTTTAAAATAAAACAGAGTTTTAATTAAATAATGGGGCCCGAATAAAATAAATTTCAAAAACAATGTAAAAAAGGGTTTTTACATTGTTTTGAAGGAAAAGAGGGGAATGTGTGAAAGGGAGGGATTTAAATGGGGTTTTTAGCAATAGGAGTGGGGTTTTGGGTAGGTAAAGAGGTGAGAATGAGGGTTTTAGGGTCAAACATGGAATTTCAAAGTAAGAGAGTGATCTGACTAGGTAAAATGAGACATAGTGAATAGGTTAAATGGAAAATAATGAAGGTAGTGAGATTTCTGAAAATAAATGATAGTCAGGGAATGTTATATTCAGTAGATTGTAGAAAATCCATAGTCATTTAGTCATACTGTAGAATACAATAGACTAACATCTAACACATTGGATGACAGTGGTTAGAAGAGATGTGAAGTTTGATGAAGACAAAGTCATGTGATTCTCCCTTGAGAGGGAGATTGAGTTACATGCATTTGAGGAGGTCTTAGCTCCAAAGGATGAACATCAGGATGTGGAGTAGCCACAAGCAGAGGAACAGAGGGTGGTAGAAACCACTCATGAAGATCCATCCACCAGAGATGGAAGGAAGCTCACCAGAGAGGCGGATAGATTATTTTTGGATGCGAGAGAGAATGTGGGATCACCCACATCACAGTGCAGGTAAAGAAGGTCCCAAGAGCGGTACACTGGATACATGGATATTATGAGCGGAGGTATTGATATAGAACCATCCTCTTTTGAGGAAGAAGTGCAACATCTAGAGTGGGTTGATGCCATGGTTGAGGAGTATGACTCCATTATCAGGAACAGTGTATGGGAAGTTGTCCCAAGACCAGTGGGGAAGTGACTGGTAGGATCCATATGGGTCTACAAGGTGAAGTAGGCAACATATGGGAGTGTGGAGAAAAACAAGGCTAGATTTGTGGCCAGAGAGTTCTCTCAGGTGGAAGGGATTGACTATGATGAGAATTTTTCACCAGTCGCAAGGTAATGATCCATTAGATCCATCCTTGCACTCTCAGCGCTGATGGGATGCAGATACACCAGATGGATGTAAATACAACCTTTCTCAATGTATTTATTGAGGAAGAAGTGTACATTGAGTAGCCAGAAGGTTTTGAGACCTTAGACAGGTAGTCACATGTGTGCATACTCAAGAGAGCATTGTATGGGCTGAAGAAAACACCTCGTGCTTAGTACACCAATATTGACAGTTATTTCACCAATTTGGGCTTCACTAAGAGTGAAGTGGATGCAGACCTATATAATATTGTGGTTGATGGTAATATTTTGATTATTATACTTTATTTTGATGATCTGATAGTGACAGGTGATGAGTGGCTCATAAAATATTGCAATAGAATATGAGATGAAGGACATGGGTCTCTTACACTATTTCCTTCGATTGGAAATATGGAAAATAGATGGGGAGCTATTTGTATCTCAGGGAAAGTATTCCAAGTATATTCTGAGGAAGTTCCACATGGAGGGTAGCAAACCCATGGAGACTCCTCTTGCAGAAAACTAGAGGAAGGAGGATGCTACTTCGAGTGAAGTAGTGGATGCTATTGTTTACAAGAAGCTTTTGGGTTCACTCATGTATTTGGTGAACACGCGAGCCAACATATGCTACGCAGTTACCCAATTGAGCTAAGTTATGGTTAAGCCAACCAAGCTCTTTTGGAAGGAAAGGAAGCATGTTTTGAGATATATTAGGGAAACTACAAGGTATGGATTATGGTACAAATGGATAGAGTTACTAAAGCTTCAAGGCTTCACCGATGCAGATTGGGCAGGGATTCCATCCGACAGGAAGAGCACATCAGGAGGCATCTTCAGCATAGGACCAACAATAGTTTCTTGGTACAACAGGAAACAGAGATCAGTTGCACTCAGTTCAGTAGAGGTAGAGTACATGGCGGCCTATTAGGCAACATGCAAGGCCATCTGAATGTGGAAGATACTTGTTGGTTTATTTATTCAACAGATGGATCTGATGGTGATACATTGTGATAACCAGAGTTGCATCAAACTCTCAATTAATTTTTTATTCCATGACAAGTCCAAGCATATTATATCAGGTATCACCATCTCATAGATTGTGTTCAGAGGAGGATTATATCATTAGAGTACATTCCCACGGAGGAGCAAGATGCAGACATCTTAACGAAGGCGTTGGAAACAATAAAATTCGAATTCAAAAGAGACAGGATCGAGGTAGCAGATAGTCCCTTTTTGTTGAGAGGGAGTGTTGAAATGGCACCCCAAAGCAGGGCTTCTGATTTAACTTTCCCTTAATTAAATTGGAAGAGAAATTGTAATTTCATCTCATAACAACTTATATTATCTAAGTAAGTGATAATTACTAATTAAGCTTCGTAAATTCAAGTTGAGGGTCAGAGAGGAGGCATGTAGAGTGATTCCATGATTTAAGGGGGTTCATTTGCAGTTATGCATGAGTTGTAATTAGTTAACTCAATTAATTGAGTTCAAATTAATTTAACTAGTTATAACTGAGTTATGAGCTATAGATAGTTCGAGTGAATTAAATATGATTTAATTCACAATGATTGATCAATCAGTTAACTGATAAGTTATAAATAGTTGTTTCATGTCAATTCTAAGGAAGACCCAGTTGAGAGTGAGGTTAAAGGGATGATAACTATCATTTGTATAAATAAAAAATTGTATAGGTCAGTTATAGAGTCAGTAGGATGCCTAGGAAGGATTGCGCAATCAAGGCAATGGATTTTCCTATTTAATAGGGGCTTAATTCTTCCAAGAATGTGTGAGAAAGGCAGGCTGAGAGAGGTAGAAATTGGCTAAGTATTTGTCTGATTTTTTCTAGATCAGTGTGAGGCAGTTGGCAGAGTGTAGGAGTTTCTATTGAGAGATAAATCATTGTATTGTTTCATGATCCTTGACTTTATATAATATACAGATAACAGAGTTTTAGGCAGCGTGCTTTCCCAAAATACATCTTGTGTTGTGTGATTGATTGTCTCTTTCTCTTACTTGTTTATTTACTGATTGTGCGATCGTATTTTTTTTCCACAAATTGTATAAGGATTCATTATCTTATTTTAGTACATCATAAGATCAGACTGAATCTCACTGTTATATTTTCTATAGAAATAAAGGATTTTTCAATGACTTGGAGGAGAAGGATCTCTAAATGCAGATCGAGATGGGAGATGATGGAAGTTATAGTGCAACCGATATTTGTACAGTTACATTTTAGAGGGAGTCTGGCTCCCCTCTCAGGCTCAAGGATGTGATGTTTGTACCGGGTTTGAAGAAGAATCTAGTTTTTGTAGCAGTGTTGGAAGATCGTGGCTACAATGTGATATTCATCAAAGGGAAGGATTTCCTGAGAAATATCGCCAAGGGAAAAGTGAATCATATCGGGGTCAGATGGAGAACCTCTACAAATTAGATGTATAATATTGTGCAGCATTGAGCACAAAAATAGAGAAGGTGCAGAGCCAGGACATTTATGAATTATGGCATAGAATACTTGGCCATTTTCACCATGGTGGTTTGAATATCATGCAACGTATTTCTACAGGCCTTCTCAAAGGTGCACTAGATCAGTGAGATACATGCAAAGGGTGTACATTGGGGAAGTACACAAAAGACACCTTCAATTATCGGGATGGTAAAGTGCAAACAGTCCTTGAAAGGATTCACTTGGATGTGTGTGGACCTTTCTTGACAACCTCCACTACCAAGCATAGGTTTTATGTTATATTTGTAGATTTTTTCTTATGAAAGTGTTGGATTTTCTTCATGTAGAAGAAATACCATACATTCGCCAAGTTTTTTGAATTTAAATTTCTTGTTGAGAAAGATACTCATAGGAAATTGAAGGCACTAAGGAGCGATAACTATGGAGAATATGTGCCGAATGAGTTCAAGAAATTTTGAGAAAAAGAAGGAACTTGATGGGAGTTAACAACACCCCATAACCCACAGCAAAATTGGGTGGATGAGAGGAAGAATAAAATTATTGTGGCAGCTACACGAGTCATGCTGCATGACCAGAGCCTACCATTGCACTTGTGGGTTGAAGCATGCAACATAGTTGTTTATTTGCAGAAAATGTTTCCTCATAGGATTCTTGGAATGAGTACACCAGAGGAATCTTTTTCAGGGAAGAAACCAAATGTGTCACACTTCAGGATCTTTGGATATTCAATGTATTGTCATGTTTCCAAGGATGCAAGGAAAAATCTAGAGATTACAGCTAAGTTGGGAATATTTGTGTGGTACACTGATACACCTCACAACTATTATGTGTACTTTCCATCTCTCAGGATGAAAGTTTTTAGGTGAGATGTGAAGTTTGATGAGGAGAAGGAAATGAGGTGTTCTCTTGAGAAGGAGCTTCAGTTGCATTCATATCAAGATACTTTGGCTCTAAAGGAAGAACTTCAAGAAGTTATGGAGCAACCGCAAGCAGAGGAATAGAGAGTGGAGACATCCACTCAAGCTGAGACATCCAAAGATGGAAGGAAGTGCACCAGGGAAGCTGACAGATTATTGCATGATCCTAGAGAGAATGTGGGAGCACCCACATCACAGTGCAGGCAAAGGAGGTCACCAAAACTGTACACTGGATACATGGCTCTAATGAGTGATATTGCAGAGACTAAGCCATCCTCATTTGAGGAAAAAGTGTAGCAACTAGTATGGGTTGATTCCATGGTAGAGGAATATGATTCCATTATTAGAAATAGTGTTTGGGAAATGGTCCCAAGACCAGAGGACAAGTCAATGGTAGGTTCGAGATGGATCTACAAGGTGAAGAAAGTAGAATATGGAAGCATCAAGAAATACAAGGCCAAATTTTTGGCCAAGGAGTTCTCTTAGGTAAAGGGAATTGACTATGAGGATACCTTTGCTCCAGTAGCAAGATGCTCTTCAATCAAATCAATTCTAGCACCTACAACATAGATGGGATGGAAGATCCATCATATGGATGTGAAGACAACATTCCTTAATGGATTGATTGAGGAGGATTTTTACATTGAGCATCCAGAAGGATTTAAGACCTTCGATAGAGAGTCACGTGTGCCGACTAAAATGAGTGTTGTATGGATTGAAGAAAGTACCCCACGCTTGGTACACCAGGATCGACAACTATCTCACTGGGTTGGGATTCACCAAAAGTGAAGAAGATGCAAACCTTTACCATGTTGTTGTTGAAGATAAATTATTTATTATAGTTTTATATGTCAATGATTTAATTTTAACCAGTGATGAGAAGTTGATCAAGTCTTGCAAAGAGGATTTTTCAAGATAATTAGAGATAAAGGACTTGGGGCTCATGCATTATTTCCTTGGTATGGAAGTATGACAAGGAGATTGGGAATTTTTTGTCTCTCACTGAAATTATGCCAACGAGATACTTAAGAAGTTCCACATGGAGAGAAGTAAACCCATGGAGACTCCTCTAGCATGGAATTGGAGGAAGGAAGTTTCTACTTCAGGTGAATTAGTATAGGCTACCATATACAGACAGCTTGTGGGTTCACTTATGTATTTGGTGAACACATGACCAGACATGTGTTATGTAATTAACCATATTATTCAAGCAATGGTTAAGCCAACCAAATTGTATTCGAAGGCAGTAAATCATGTGTTGAGATACCTCAGAGGCACTACTCAGTTTGGTCTTTGGTACAACCAGACAAAGGGAGTGAAGTTGCAAGGCTTCACAGATGAAAATTGGGCAAGGAGTCCATTAGAAAAAAGGAGCATATAAAGAAGATTTTTTTAGTGTTGGTTCAGCAACGTTTTCTTGGTACAACTAGGAAGCATAGATTTGTTGCACTCAGCTGAGTAAAAGTAGGGTACATTGTTTCAAGTCAAGAAACATGTGAGGCTATCTATATGAGAAAGATTTTTGTTGGGTTATTTGGTCAGATGATGGATCTTATTGTGATCTACTGTGACAATCAAATTTGTAGCAAAATCTTTAAGAATCCAATATTTCATGATCGATCCAAGAATATCGGCATCTGGTATCACCATCTACGAGATTTTGTGCAGAGGTAAATCATGTTGTTGGAGTACATTCCTACAGAGGAACAAGATGTAGATATTTTGACAAAGGCTTTTTCAAGAGGAAAATTCAATTTCCAGAGAGGCAGGATTGGGGTATTAGATAATCCATTTCTTGTTGAGAGGGAGTTTTGAAAATGCAGCAAGAAAATCTAGTTTTGACTTTGCTTTGGTCAAACTAGATTAAAATTTGAATTTGAATTTCAGTAAAATACTTGAAGGCAGTTAACTAAGTTGATATGGCACTTATCATTCAATTAACTCGGTTAATTCAAGTTGGAGACTCTTGAGTTATGTTTGGTATGATTGATTGCTAATTTCTAGCAATTTGTTTCAGTTAATTTGAGTTATTGTGAGTTTAACTAGTTCTACTTGATTAAGAACTAGTGATTAAGAACTATTGGAAGGTCTAGTAGTCGGGTGTGTTCACTTGTGATCAACCAGTTAACTGATCAATCAGCCCAAAATAATTTATGCATGCTGATAACTCGAGTTACCCATTTGATATTGGAGTTCAAGGGTAGTGTACTATCAGTTATAGACTATTCCAAGTTGTACAGGTGGTGCATGCAGTCAGAGAAGGGTCTACAGGAATTGCACAATTCCCAATGAGAAATTTCCTTAATTAATAGGGGGTAATTACTTATTGAACAACGCAAAGAAATATGGACCTGGGAAGGTAGGAATTTGGTTAAGTATTGACCGGAGTCAGCTTGTGAAGTAGTGAGATAGAATATACTAGTGTAGAGGTTGCTTGAGCTTGAGCAAGCATTGTATTTCTTCTCTATTTTCTGATTAATGCAATAGAGATAGGTGTTGAGGTATAAAAGGTGTCTTTTTAATGCCTATTTATCTCACATTAATTATCAATCCGGGAGCGACTTTTTATTTCAAGAGTGTACTCTGTCTGAGGCTGCAATTCATCTAAGAGCAATGTTGTATGAAATGTAGTACAACGTTCTGAATACAAGAATAAACAAATGCTTGTAAAGGAATCTAATTGCAATAACATAAATTGAAACCTTAACTAAATCAAGTTGCAAGACATCGATCAGGGATACAGTAGCAATAACTATTTCCCTTATAAATCGATGCAAGATAACCAATCTGGGGACTTGGGAGCAATAACCTCTGTCCTCTACAGTTGGTGATCTTAAAAAAATCGAAATGAAATCGAACTCGAACTACTTGCTGATAAAGATAACTGAAAGGAACTGCAAAGGCTAAAAAGGAACAACAACTTGTAACTCCTACGCATACACAGCAACTGTAACTAAATTATATGCTAAAGTAAAGCTATGAATTAGAAATAAGCAATATAATTTGAACAACAATTACAAACTTAAATAATCTCAATACTTCAATCTATCGTCAGCCAATACTACAGATCAATCAATCACAAAGAATAATAACTTAGAATTGAATACAGAATGACAAAGCTTTCATAATGATAACAGGATAAATGAATAGCAAATTAAATAGCAATGCAATTCGTTAATGGATCTGTATTCAATCTAATAGCGGTCAATCAACTCTGTAATTGAAATAAATAGTAGACACACTTCACACAACAGAAATAAAAGAATAAAAATACAAACAGCAGATCGCTCCACCAGGGTCGGGCCCTCAACCGCCGGTGAAAGCACCGCTGGGCTACTGCAGAGCTTGAGAAATGGAACGAGAATGCCTCTTTGTATTAATCAAACATGAATAGCTTTTACATCAGTTTCTCTTTGCTCACAAGATTCAAAGAATTACAGTGTTACAAAGAGAATTCAATAATCATCCATTGTTCTTTCATCCCCCAATACATAATACATGCTCTCCTTTTATAATCAGAAGGAGAAGAAATTAAATAGAAAATATGATCTCCCATAACAATATTGGATTGTTCCCAACAACTTGATCAACCAGAAAATATATTTGCGACAATCTTTCAACAAGAGCAAAGCGAATTTGGCTTTGCAGCTGAGATTTGGAGGACGGTCGCAACAACAAATCTAAGAAAATCATGCTCAAAGAACCCTGTGTTTCTCTCAATACAGGCCGAATTTGGGAAAACCATTTTATAATAAAGTTAATTGGGCTCGTTTTGGACAAAACCCATGTTCCGGATTTTCCAGATTCTTCTTCATTTGCCTAGAATATTAACTGCAAAACTGTCACTTATTATTCTAACGAATTTCTGAGTTGGAATATTTGATGATGATTTGGAGATCAAATCTGCAATCTGGAAAATATCTTGGAGGCTAAAATGGTGAGTTGTTACAAAATATATTAATGAAGCATCATTGATCAAATTATGCATAATAATCATCAATTTATTAAAAATAAAGGAGAAGAAATAATATTCATCCATAAGAGCATAAATCATTATAAAATGGATTTATATGATAAATTATAATAAATGATATGATAAAAAAGAGTAAAAATGGATGAAATAAGTGTTAAAAAGTGGTCGTATTCACGCCCCAACATACCCCCAAACTGAATATATTGCATGCCCTCGTGCAATCCAAAGACAAAACCCATGTGTTAACCAAGTAAAGAAAATTGTTTATTCCAACCCATGAAATGGATGGAACAAATGCATGTTTCCTCAAATAATGAATATTCAATTTTAACAATAGAGGCGTAATAATTTTTACAATTGACGTTCAACTATATGTATATGAAGTTGCAGAAAAATGTGACATAAGTAACAACAACCCTCATTAATCATTTTCTCAAAAATAAGATCGTTTTGATGCACGGATCATTAGATATAAACAAAATGGTTGTAGGTGATAGTGCATAATTTTCAAAATTTTATGAACTAATTTTGTGTGAAATTATCTGGGTTTGTGTATTTTAATGATACCTCTTTGTTATCCAGAAATCACAAGAATTCGGATCATATTTTTAAAGATATATGAAAATCAATTTCTGCACTGTATACAAATGAAATTGTATGCCTTAAATGAGAAAGAAAGTGGAAAACATTCATCATGTGTAGCAATTCCCCCAACCCCCCCAAACTGAAGAACTAGCATGTCCTCATGCGATGCTAGAAAACAAAGAGAGGTGGTTGCTACAATTTTTTGAAATCTATGCTTGGTGTAAAACAACATGGAATAAGGGAGGTGTTGAAAATGAATAAGAATATCAAAGAAGATTACTGACATGGTCATAAGAAAGAAATGAAGGAAATCAACACTCCCCCAAATTGAAAGATGAGACGTGTCTAAAAAAAATGGGAAGTGGTAAAGATATGGAATGAATGATGATAAATAATACTCAATGGATTTTCGTGAAATTCTCCTAAATTCATAATAAATCAGAAAATTATGTTATTTTACCTTAAGTGTTACCTCCGAAAAAATGTAGAAGGACATGTAGGGACTGGCCTTTGTTGAAGCTGATGTAGGCTGAGTAGATACTGAAAGTGATGCAAAAGGTGGAAGCCATGCAAGCACATCATGTCTAAAGAATTGTGCGCGTTCATGAACCTTTTCTCTTAATTACAATAGTGTGGTTGTGCTGTGAATAGAATTTTCCCTCATACTTGTTGTTCTCTTGTAAACAAATCACAATTCTGTATGCAATTTTCTTGAATCCACAGTTTTAGTTTTAAATGACAACAGATAAGATGCATGCAAAAAGTTCAATCAACAAAAATTCTGTATAAATGCAGTATGAATATTGTGGCAAAATGGCAGGGTACTGCACAGCAATTATACAGCATGGAAAGGCATACATACTTATGATATGATCAACAAATTATCGCATTACTGTAATCCATGCATGTGATAAATTGTAAACAGATATAGAAGCGTTTTGTAATGATTCAAGGAGAAGGAGAAGGGATAGCTTAAGATAAACATAAGTACAAATGCATTTATTACCCACATAAACTAATGTAATCGATTTATGATGATTTTCATGTATAATAGGTTCGAAATCAAAGGTTAAGGATTCATACTTTTATCTGATATTTAAATAGAGATATAGGAAAAAATGTTTAATATTACTATTGATGTGTATAAATGTGACTCCAATACCATCAGCAGAGCTCTGTTGCCCACAGGTGTCCATAACCTTGATAGAGTTGCTCTCTCACCCTTGGAACCATTGTCTTTTATTTATGCTGAGGAAGTACTTGTTAATTGTCATAATAGAGGCCATTGTGCTAGCTTGGTGACCAGATAAATCACAATGCTATTCACTGGGAAGAAGTGAAAAGTGGGCAGGTCGGCTCGTGATGAGACCTCCTGTTCCAAGGACTTATTTAATTTTTTCAATTGTCCTAATGTATTTTCCTACTCCATAAGTAAAAATCAAAGAAAGTTATAAAATATGGGAAAGAACCAACATGATAAATATAATCGATTATATGAATTTAGTGGTAATAAAACAACAAAATCATGTTATTGATTATGTCCATTTTTCCTTTCTCTTATCATTACTAAACAACTTTCTTAAAAATGACGATTTCTTTTGATTTGCTGATTACAGTAAGCTCTAATTTGTATGATTGTGTATCCTTCCATAAATTGTATGTTTTTCTTTCAAAAAGTCATGAAAAATTCAAAAAATCCTCAAAAAGTTGTTCACAAACAAGAAAAATGCACTCAAAAAGTGTTGTTCCTTTGGAAAGGAACAGCAAAAACAATCTGCGAAAATGTTGTTGTTCCTTTCGAAAGGAACAGCAAAAGTGTTGTTCCTTTCCAAAGGAACAGCAAAAACGCTCACAACAATATTGTTGTTCCTTTCGAAAGGAACAACAAAAGTGTCGTTCCTTTGGAAAGGAACATCAAAATGCTCACAACAATATTGATGTTCCTTTCGAAAGGAACAACAAAAGTGTTGTTCCTTTGGAAAGTAACAACAAAAATTCACAGCAAGAAAAGCAAGAATGGTTCAAGAAATAAAATTTTATACAAAAAAACAAGCAAAGTAAAAGAGAACAAACTTTATGTACAGGTTTCAAGAAAAAATATTTTTTATAGAATTGGTGCCACTGAAGAATTGCCTTCTGCAATTGAAACTTGAATGGTGGGGTCTTTATTGTTTAATTGCCACTGGAGTGGAAATTATAATTTGAATAGATTGACCCCTGAAGCACAAAAACATAAAAGAAATTAGAAAAGAAACAACACTTTTATTAAGTTACAACAGCTATGATGTTATTTCTAAGAGAATATCAAATCTATTAATGGAAAAAAATGATCTTTTGAAAAAAGTTTGGCAGTAGTGACATGAATCTTGAAATGGGAACCAATTCCTCATTTCTTCTTATTATAAATCTGTTAGGTAATGAACTGGATGAAATGCCCTTGTTTCACTAAAAAAATTTAGGAATCGCTCATCCATAATTTGACCTTCTTTGTTCTCCTAAGACCTGCAAAAAAAACGAGTGTCTACCTGTAATTAAACATTAAATCATGGAGAAAGAGAGGTGCACGGCTCCCCTAATCCAAGAATTATGCAAAAAAAACTAATAAGTAGTTACTCTGTAGAACAAATCCATGGACAAAGTAAAATTAATTTATTACCTGCGGGAGAGCAGTGGCCAATCATGCTAACCTACAGTGTTTCAATCATAACTTCTTTGTTTTTCGTACGATTTGAGTGATTCCAAAACCAGATGAGAGATAATTCAAATTTTTATCTCCAATAGAAATATGTTTTAAAAATTTCATGTAATGATATGTTAAATTTGCTTAGAACAACCTGCATAATAGAGTCATTTTCGATTTTCTAGCTCAAACCAACAATTGATATTTCAAGCATAAATTTTTCGTTTAATAGTGGATTGAAGCGATTCAAATTGGATACTAAATTAAATTCATTTATTTATCTCCAATAGAAACATATTTTGAAGACAAGAAGAATTGATGGGTCAAATATGCTAGTGAACAGCCGAGAAAACAGAGTTTCAAGAGTGTTGATTTATGATAGGCAGTCAGTATTTTGGTCATAAATTCCTCATACGATATCAAAATTGAGTGATTCAAATTTCCTTGTAAGCTAGATTCATAGAGTAATCTACCATAGAAATATGTTTTAAAAATATAATCATTTAGGCCTCCAAAAACTGACTGTCCCAACTCTATTGTTGAGCTGCCTACTAGACACCCTGTCAATGTTTTGGTTCTAACTTTTTCGTTTCAAATCAAAATTGAGTGATTCAAATTGGGTTAGAAAGTAGACATCAAGAGCTATGTATGATAGAAACAGGTTTTAAAAATATTCACTTTTGGTCCCCCAAAACATGACTGTACCAACTTTGTTTTCAGGGATTTCATCAAGCCCGCAAGCCAAAAAAATGATATTCAAGCAATTTTTTCCATATTGATGATAAAAATGAATATAAGTGTTTTTAGAATTGTTATTTGTAATATAATTCATCTACATACACAAATAAATTATAATATTTATCATCAATGTTGATTTCCACAGCGTGTTGCAACAAAGAAACAACTATTTTTACAAAAATAAAAAAAATGTGTTTGTTTTATTTCCTTATTTATTTTATTTTCTCCACTATCCTGCTCTTCTTTGAGAATCGAATATGCTTATGTATAAGAGTATTCCCAGTGGAGCCATTTCCAAAATAAGACCTCTAGTGTGTACATACCCAAATTTGGAAAATGCATGTTGATAAATAGTAGGGTATGAGAGGCCAACTTCCCTTCTTGTAAAAAAATTGGGCAAGAATTCTCAATTTCTTGGAAATCTTGCTCAGTCTCTTCTGTTTGGATATGTACCTCAGCAAAGGCCACAGATGGTGACTATGTGGCCTAAAGGGAAGTAGTAGGTTGTCTAGAAATAACTTTTCTAGGTCCTACTAATGGCTGAGATTCAGTTTTCTTAAGAATTTCGTCAATAAGGTCCTTCTCCCAAGGGTCACCAGTCCTTAAGGTTCTTCATGTTTGGGAGGAATTTTGTCTTGTTTAGATTTTCTAGTCATTTAAAACAACAAGCCTTCATTCCTACCTAAAGAAAAAAAATTTACCCAATTCTGCTGTGAAGCAGGCAGTGAGCAAGTATGTTCCTTGCTCGGTGCGCAAGTTCTTACCTTCCGTCTTTAAAACCCAATTCTTCCCAAGAAGAAAAAAGGTCAAATGTGCATCACTCCTTCTAAATAGCATACACTCTCCCCAGCAACGGCGCCAAAATGTCGAGGTATAAAAGGTGTCTTTTTAACGCCTATTTATCTCACATTAATTATCAATTTGGGAGCGACTTTTTATTTCAAGAGTGTACTCTGTCTGAGGTTGCAATTCATCTAAGAGAAATGTTGTGTGAGATGTAGTACAACGTTCTGAATACAAGAATAAACAAATTCTTGTAAAGGAATCTAATTGCAATAACATAAATTGAAACCTTAACTAAATCAAGTTGCAAGACATCGATCAGGGATATAGTAGCAATAACTCTTTCCCTTAGAAATCGATGCAAGATTACCAATCTGGGGACTTGGGAGCAATAACCTATGTCCTCTACAGTTTGTGATCTTAAAACAATCGAAATGAAATTGAACTCGAACTACTTGCTGATAAAGATAACTGAAAGGAACTGCAAAGGCTAAAAAGGAACGGAAACTTGTAACTCCTACGCATACACAGCAACTGTAACTAAATTATCTGCTAAAGTAAAGCTATGAATTAAAAATAAGCAATATAATTTGAACAGCAATTACAAACTTAAATAATCTCAATACTTCAATCTATCGCCGACCAATACTGCAGATCAATCAATCACAAAGAATAATAACTTAGAATCGAATACAGAACGGCAAAGCTTTCATAATGATAGCAGGATAAATGAACAGCAAATTAAATAGCAATGAAATTCGTTAATGGATCTGTATTCAATCTAACAGCGGTCAATCAAATCTATAATCGAAATAAACAGTAGGCACACTTCACACAACAGAGATAAAAGAATAAAAATACAAACAGTGGATTGCTCCACCAAGGTCGGGCCCTCAACCGTCGGTGAAAGCGCCGCTGGGCTACTGTAGAGCTTGAGAAATGGAACGAGAACACCTCTTTGTATTAATCAAACATGAATAGCTTTTACATCAGTTGCTCTTTGCTCACAAGATTCAAGGAATTACTGTGTTACAAAGAGAATTCAATAATCATCCAATGTTCTTTCGTCCCCCAATACACAATACATGTTCTCCTTTTATAATCATAAGGAGAAGAAATTAAATAGCAAATATGATCTCCCATAACAATATTGGATTGTTCCCAACAACTTGATCAACCAGAAAATATATTTGCAATAATCTTTCAACAAGAGCAAGGCGAATTTGGCTTTGCAGCTGAGATTTGGAGGACGGCCGCAACAACAAATATGAGAAAATCGTGCTCAAATAACCCTGTGTTTCTCTCAATACATGCCGAATTTTGGCAAACCATTCTTCATTAAAGTTAATTGGGCCCGTTTTGGACAAAACCCATGTTCCGGATTTTCCAGATTCTTCTTCATTTGCCCATAATCTTAACCGAAAAACTGTCACTTCTTATTCTAGCGAATTTCCAAGTTGGAATATTTGATGATAATTTGAAGATCAAATCTGCAATCTGGAAAATATCTTGGAGGCTAAAATGGTGAGTTATGTTACAAAATATATTAATGAACCATCATTGATAAAATTATGCATAATAATCATCAATTTATTAAAAATAAAGTAGAAGAAATAATATTCATCCATAAGAGCGTAAATCATTATAAAATAGATTTATATGATAAATTATAATAAATGATATGATAAAGAAGAGTAAAAATGGATGAAATAAGTGTTAAAAAGTGGTCGTATTCACAGCCCAACAATAGGAAGTGGTTTTGAGCAGTTGCTTTCATCTAGATAAATCTCTGAGCATATTTGTTGAATCTTGTCTCATGTTTATGTTGTGATTTCTCGATCAATTAATTTATTTCTGTTGATGAGTAGAGTAGATTCAATTCTTTTTTTTTAGTAAAGTACATAAGAAGTTTTGAATCTATAAGGAATTTTCGACAATGTTTTGGGACATATAAATTTTTTTACTCTTCATGATTTCACTATTGTTATATTTCAGTTGTGAAAAGAGCTTCATAGTTGAGTATATTCATTGTTTTTATGTTCTAGCCTAGATATATACCAAACCTAGGGTGTAACAGAATTTCAACATGGTATCAAAGCTACTTTGAAGTGTGTGTGGATTAGAGTGTGCATAGGGAATATCCTAAGAGGGAGTTGGTTGGCTTGTTGTTGAAGGAAAAACAACATGTAAAAAATCATTGTTAGCTTTAGGTATGAAGATAAGTTGGATGGGTTGTCCAAATACTATTCATGGAAGGAAAGAATCAAGCTAGTGTTGTTGGTAAATGAAATATGGGAATTTGCTTAAAATATTATTGCTAAACCAACATACCCAACTAATTTGGCAAAGCATGAGAATTCATATGTGAAGGCCAAGTTGATCATTCTTGATGGAGTCAAGGATCACTTGATACCTCATCTCTTAGGGAATATGATTGTATATGAGATGTGTAAATATCTTCAAGATATGTTCCAGAACAATAATGAGAATTGAAAGATGGTATTAAGATGACACATGGAGAGAATATGACTTTGTATCTTACAAGGGTTCAACAAGTTTGTGACAAGCTTACTGCCATTGGTGATAATATCCCAGAAACTGAGTTAGTGAGTATTATCTTGAAGGGCTTATCTAAGAAATGGAAGTCGTTTATCAAAGGAATAGTCTCTAAGAGAAGCTTCCAGATTTGAATAAGTTATGGGAAAATTTTATCCTGGAGGAATTTTGGGACGAGGAACTTCAAAAGAAGAATTTTATGAAGAGAATGTTCCCTTGCTAATAATCTGGAGAATGGTAAAGGGAAGTTTCACACTAGCATGAAGAGGAAGGAGCCAAGTAAAGTGAAATTCTTTACATGTAGTGAATTTGGTCATTATGTAAGTAAGTGTCCATAGAGGAATAAAGGATGGGATGAGAAGAAGTAAGAGATCACAATGGCAGCTTCAACCACAACCGAGCAGGATGATTTCCTAAATAAGTTCGAGGAAGGGTTTTCTCTAGTCTCTCATTTATGAGAGGGAACCATTGGTGAGGGTGCTTGGTTCATAGTTAGCGGAGAATCGAAGCATATGAAAGGATCATGAGAAGTATTTGAGACTCTAGCTAAATGGAAGTTTAATCTACATGTGAATATTTGTGATAAGAGTCTAAAGACAATCAAAGGATCATGAATTGTACCATTCATGATGGATTCGGGAGGATTGTTTCAAGTCTAGGAAGCATTATGGGTACTAAATCTCAAGTGCAGTATGTTTTCTCTCTCAACAATTGAGGATAAGGGGTTTGAGGCGATATTCCAAGATGGAAAGGTGATGTTCAAGCCTTGTTGCTCCAACTCCAGTTCAAGAGTAGTTCTTCGAGTTAAGGATAATGGTTTGTATAGGATTAAGGGAAAGCTTATTGACCAAGGGAAGAAGAAGATTTCTGAGACTTGGGGGAGTTTGAGTTTGAGAGGGATTTTGTAGGTTCAAAGGGAGAATTTGTAACCCAAGAAGAGCACACTTTCAAAAGTAATAAAGGAGACTTCCATAGCTGACAAGGAGGAACCTTGGAATGGCATAAAGGTCTGTGGCGAGAAGAAGAAGCAGGAGGCTTATAGTGGCAGGGAAACTTCCAGGGAGAGTGTTATTCATTTTGTAGGTTATGCTTCAGCGATGGATCATGAGGAATTTGATGATTGTTGGAGAGAAGACATGAAAGGGGATTATGTTCTAGTGTGGGAAGATGATATACTTCTAAGGAATGGAATTACCTCCCTCGCTAAGAGGGAGTTTTGAAAATGATGTAGCTAGGGAGGTACTCCCACAAGTCGTGGGTGCTTGACTTATGAGAAAAAAACCCACAAAATATGTGTTTGTGGGAAAAGTAACCAAGCCTAGGGTTTTTGGACCCAAAGTGGGGGTTTTTAAACCAATATATATATATATTAGTCATGTAGGCTCAAGTTAGCCAACAAGACCAAGGGACATGAACGTTGGGGTTTCCACTCGTTAAACTAGTATATATATGAGGTCAATGGAGTGGAAAATCACAATTTGGGTGGACACAATCCTATGGAGAACAACAAGCCCTAAAATAAGCCACATACCTAGAAGGGAAATGCAAGAGCATAAGAGAATCTCTAAGGTTTCTAGAGAGGCCAAAACATAGGGCGGTTGGTAGGTCGAGTAATGTGTCTGAAGAAGGACTAATTTGAGGCTTGTTGAGGTCTAAAATCAATTTGTGAGGGTTGGACTAGGGCACACAAGTGAACAAAAACTAGTCAGAGTCAAGAAATAATAAGGTTCCTTAAATTTTTGTCTAGGCCACAAGGCCCACAAGCCGCAGAGGGCCATGGAGGGTCACAGAGGGCCATAGGAAGCTCACAAAGGGTTATAGGTCTCTCTAGGTCGAGGATCCTTAGTAAGAAGGAAAAATACTCTGAAGTTGTTTGAGGATGGATGAGGGTTATGTGGCAGACTGAGGGATCTTGGGCATGTGGGAAGGCTGGTATTAGGTGGTTTTTGCAGGCTATGGAGGATATCTAGGAAGGTTGAGCTTAAGGTGAATTTTTTTACACAAATCAAGGAGTTGACAACAAGCTTTTACAATGATGGAATAGTACATGTGGCTAAAGGAGTAGGCTACCAATAAGAATCAATTTTATAGAGACCTAAGAGGATCTAATATAATCCTTCAGATGCATCTCTTTTAGTCCTCTTTGTCAAAGACATAAAAGGAGCTAATCTCTGTGTGAATTTAGAGGTAAAGGACAACTAGGTAATAGTGGAAAAACAGGACTGAAAGGGTTTCTTGTGAAGGATTACATCAGTAATTAAGTCAAGTTATTTTTTCATTCTTTTGTGGGAAGTTGAGGGTTTGAACAATTAGACCTCAATCCCTAGTTGTAATTTTGCATCATAGCATTTGTATAAGGTTTATGAAGGGCCATCATCCCTGGTACATGAGCCCTATGTTTGTTTTACTGATGGATTGGTAATATAATGTTTTGGGCCATATAAATCTGTGTACTATTGTTGATTTCACTATTGTTATATTTCCAATGTGGAAAGTACTTCATAGTTGAGTATCTTCAGTGTGCTTATGATCTAGTCTATACATAAACTAGACTTGGGGTGCAAGGGAATTTCAACACCAAAAGGAAGCTTTATTGCACTTGTTAAGGTTTTATTCAAGCCTTTCAAGTTAGATGTTGATATGCTTTGGAAAAATAAACATTGCTTGGTCACTAATTAAGTTTTCCAAGCATAAGTCAAGTTGAACATTGCACAAATAAGCCACATTGACCTCCTTTTTAACACACGGTGTTACCTTCTGATGAGGTTTTACACACCTATATTTTGGTGTCAACATGGTTGGTGGGGGTTTTCATGATTATTTTTTTATTGGAAAATAATTTCCATACTTCATAGAGATCCATTGACCCGAGAATCACATAAGAAACCATTATTTACTTGTAAAGGAAGAGATGCATCATCTATATAAAGAGATGCACTTCCTCATTTCAACTCATGGTTGGATATTTGTGAGCTCTCTCTTTTGGAGCCTCATCGAAATATTTTTCTTGTAGCACTTATTGTGTTAAGGGTTCTTTCTTTGTGATGAATGTTCTTGATTTAGAAACTCTTCTTACTTGGTGTTATTTTTATGCACGAAGATTAATGGTGGAAATTTTCAAGTCCTCTACAAGCCCTTCCAAATTGATTCATTGAGGGAAAATGTTTTGTCACATGGAAGGAAGAAGCATAGGGTATTTCCTCATTTTTTCTTTGTTGATTTGGTGATTATTTGAACCATGAATTGATTTTCCTTATGGTTCCTTGGCGTATTAAGCAATTTCATCAAGTCATAGTTGGTTTTGAGGATGAATATTGCCTTCCGTAGAACCCCCCTCGTTGTAGACCTTGAATCCACTGTTGATCTTGATTGAATATGTAGAAAATTGAATAATAGCTGAATTATTCACCGAGATTATCCTGATTACACACTATTTAAGCTTCATGCATAATACATAACCTCTTCTACAATTGATCATCAATTTGCGGAAATAGAAGCAGTCGCATGCGCACATTAAAACATAATCAAGCACACATATAACACAATATGTAATGGGGAAATCTTACAGCTGAAAACCCCCAACTATCTGTATATTATAATGATAGAGAACATGTAACAATACATAGCACAAAGCTCTCACAGCTCTCAGCACTATCTCACATGCTACACACAAACTAGCACGGAAGATGAACAAGTCACAAGTTTAAATCTCCTCCACAAGTCTGCCTACCTCTACTGTGCAATCCAAGATGAATAATGATGAGATCCAAGTTCGAATCCACCTGGCTTGTACTGCGCAATCCTCATTGGCAATCTCAATAAATGTGTGTGCAAATCTCATGCACAGCCATAGTCACAACTGATAGTAGACTCACCCTTTCACCCACCTCTAACACTGGTCTCCACTGAACTGTCCATGCATTGCAGTTAACCGATGTGTTCTTTAGTTGATTTATGAGTTAATAATTAGTGAATTAATTAATAATTAATTCACACCACTCATCACTAGTGTATTTATCATTTAGACTAAATACAACTAGTTCAACTAAGTTAAACCGAACACAACTCCACCAACTGTCTCATCAACTCCACCAAACTCTGCCACATGAGTTCTAACCGAAGTCAACCATGCAATAGCTCAACTAACCCTTAGGAAAAGCGTATTTCCTTCTGTCAGCTGCATGTGCCACATCCAAGCATCAAACTGAAGTGATCCAAGAGGATAAGATAATGTTTATAGTCTAAATATTATTAAGGGTTAATAATATTTGACTGTTCTATTTTTAGCCCGGCAGTCTAAAAATAGAAACCACCCAATGTCTAAAAACAGAGGTCCATCTATTTTTACCAACTCGACCAATCATCCATAAATAGCATCCTGCAACTCATAGACCATGATCCATATGTCTAAAAATAGACATAGTCTAAAAATAGACTTTGCGCCAAAAATAGCCTGCGGGCCCACTTAGTGAAGGCGACTTCTTTTCACTAAGCTCCATCATCTTGTTGCATTTTCAACAGAATAAGGAATTACTTACCTTATAGTTTATGCTAGTCTCAAATCCTAATCCTTGAACTGACCAAGCCAACTCCCTAAAGAGTAGTCTTCTCAACCTCTTTTTATCGTTTGATTCACCTTAACTCATTTTCTTTAGTTGTCTTGGAACTAATCTTAACACCTTCCATAAATTTTTCAAAAAACCCTAAAAAATATCAAAACCTCAATTTTCTAAGGGTACTCTCAACATCACATTATGCTTCAGTGTTTAATGTTAGTTTTCTTAATAGGGAATACCCCCCTTGAGTTGGAGAAGAGTGTAGAAATTTATAAACACAATAATGTATTTCTGGATTCTCCTGATCTAACAAATTAATCTTATGTTAAATACAAAATCCTTCCACTTAATTCTTTGCGAAAATTAAATCGCCAATTGCAAAACACATATGAAGCAAAATCAATCACACATAACAAGATGTTTTACCGGGAAAGCTTAAAGCTAAAAACCCCAACTATCATATATTATGTATATCAATGGAACATGTAACAATCTCATACAAAGATCATCTCATAGAGCTCTCAGTACAATATACAATCGTCACACACTGTCTTGCAGAAATTTGCACCTCCATGCACCAATTTCTTGCCTCCTGCCAAGCCTGCCTCCACTACACAATCCCTGCTGAAGAAGACCCCTGAATGAATTCGACCTTACCTTGCTTGCACTGCGCAATCCTCATAAGCATATCCAATGTGTGTGTAGATGCATTGAATGCATCACTATAGTCACAACTGATAGTCCATCTCACCCTTTCACCTATATCTCCACTAGGCCTCCATTGGATCTGACATGCAAGTAGTTAACTGTTGCATTTGTTCAATTGAAAGTAAGACACTACTTGTGAATTAATTAAATAATTAATTCACTCATCTATCTCTAGTGTATGTTCAATTACAACTAGCGCAACTGAGTTTAACTCACTGAACTAAGTTAAACTAAATAACAACTCACATAACTACTCTTCCAACTCTGTTACAACTTGCCACAATCAGTTATAACGAAATCCTCCATGCATGAGTCACCAACCACCCTAGGAATTGCGTAATTCCTTCAGCCCACTGATGTGCCTCATCTGTTCACTGAAATAAAGTGCTCCAAGAGAATAAGTTACTATTTATTGTCTCATTATTATTAAGGGCTAATAATAATTGACATGCATTCTATTTTTAGATTAGCGATCTATAAATAGACATCGCCCATCTTCTAAAAATATAAATTCATCCAAAGATAGAATTTTCTCAACCATCTAGAATCAGCATCTTGATAATTTTCGAATATGCTCACCATTCTAAAAATAGACATACACCTAAAAATAGCCTGTGTGGGCCCCACCTAGTTTAGGTGATTATTTCCACTAGGATCAAGGAATGATGTTTCAGGATGCCACTTTCACTGTTTCTTGTTGCAATCTTCAACACTCCCTCTCAACAAGAAGATTGTCTTTGCATGCACCTTGCAACTCCATGCATCCGCCTTGCAACTCTTGTATGCAACACTTCTGAAACTGAATAGCCTCCAAACAACTCAATTAGTATAATGCATCTGTTATCAAAGTCTTCTGACTTCTACTTAGCTACTGCACATGTCTTCAGGAACCACTGCGTTGTTGAACTTTGCACCCATGCACTTTGCACTTGTTGTCAACTCTGATCCGCGCTCCAGTATCTGACACTGTCACTTTGATTTCATGTCCTCACGACATTTGACTACACCAATCCAACTGATCCTGCTACTGTTGTACTGTGGGCTCCTCGTAGCCAGGTTCAATTCATGAGATCCACACAATCTCAATGAATCCTGCCCAAAAATTCTTCTTGGGATTATGCATGCATGTCGCCCGCCTCTCACCTGGTGGTATAGCTGCATGCACTCCCTTTGCCCACCTGGCACGAAATTTCTCTACATGAGTGATTGCTCCCAATCCATGATCCTCATCTTATGGCTACTCCACATCCCGAGGTTCACTCTTACCTGCATGCAAATCCTGCTCCCTCTCAAGCTTCAATTGCATGTCTTCCTCGCACTTCCCAACAGTAGGAAGCTCCGTAAAATTCCCATCTACTTCAATTCTGAAGAGATTCTTCACTTGAATCCCAACCTTCTTGGCTTGCCCTATTTCTTTGTGTCATGGGAAAACTTTTCCTTCACTAAAGACAACAGCATAGCCTCTATCCTCTAACATTGCGACTGAGATTAAATTTTTCTTTAAACATGGAACATGCACAAGATCTTTTAAATGAAAAAGTTTACCTGACGCCCTCTGAAAGGTAATGGTACCAATTCCGGTCGCACTGTCTCGTCCATCGTTGCCCAACTCAAGATGCATATGGAGATCTTTCTCCACCAAGTCACTGAAAAATTTCTAATCTCTCGTCATGTGAAAGGAAGCACCACTATCAAAGTACCACCCCGATCCCAATGCACTAGACACCATGCATGCGATCAATGAGAATTCAAGCTCAAATTATGAGGCAAGAGCCTCACCAGCTGCAGCTCTAGTAGCCATCTTGTTCTTCTTCTTATGTGGACAATTTTTGGCAATATATCCAAACTCGTGACAGTGAAAACACTTCACTTTGGACATGTTGTGCTCCTTGCCATCTTCTCCGGCCTCAGATCTAGAATGGGATTTATTCCCCTTCTTCTTCTTTGCCTTGGAAACCAAACCACAATCCTTTTCATCATCATGAATTGATGAAGATCCATCCCCGGTGTTCTGCCTTATCTTCTCCTACACTAGATTTGACCACAGTCGCTCCCAATCCGACAGTTTCTCCAGTCCATTAACAGAGTCTTGATAACTGTGCCAACTCTTCGGAAGCCTAAAGAGAGCCAAGCTCACCAAGTCATCATCCACAACACTGACTCCTACACTCCCAAGCTCATCCCTACATTGGACAAACTTTGTCAAGTATACTGGAATAGTGTCGTTCTTCTCCATCTTGATTTTTTTGAGTTTATCCTTCAACGCCAATTTCCTATGGTCGCTACTACTTTGGAAAAGATCTTTCAAAGCCTTCCACATTGAAAATGGAGTGGCTTTCCCATGAAGGCTTGACACAATATGGTCTTTCACACCTTCCAAAAAAATCCTCCTCACCCTTGCTACTTTTGTTTGCCATGCGTCAAGTACTGCAACATCCGCCGAAGTGGGCTTAGGAACATCACTATCGATGAACTCCTTCAAGCTAATATCTTCAAGCACCACCTCCATCCTGTCCTTCTAGGCTATGTATTTTGAGCTGCCCTCGAGTGCATACTCCAATCGCAACCCATTGAAACCCATTTCAATGTATACTCAATTGTCACACCAAGAAATTCTTGCAGCAATTTTGAATTGTTTCCACCAACAAAAAACTCAGCACCGCTTCACTATTGCAATCTCTTCAGTGATTAACACTGCTCTGATACCATGTAGAAATTTATAAACACAATAATGTATTTCCGGATTCTCCTTATCTAACAAATTAATCTTATGCTAAATACAAAATCCTTCCACTTAATTCTTTGCGGAAATTAAATCACCAATTGAAAAACACATATGAAGCAAAATCAATCGCACATAACAAGATGTTTTACCAGGAAAGCTTAAAGCTAAAAACCCCAACTATCATATATTATGTATATCAATGGAACATGTAACAATCTCATACAAAGCTCGGCTCATAGAGCTCTCAATACAATACACAATCTTCACACACTGTCTTGCAGAAATTCGCACCTCCATGCACCAATTTCTTGCCTCTTGACAACCTGCATCCACTGCGCAATCCCTGCTAAAGAAGACCCCTGAATGAATTCGACCTTACCTTGCTTGCACTGCGCAATCCTCATAAGCATCTCCAATGTGTGTGTATATGCATTGAATGCATCACTATAGTCACAATTGATAGTCCATCTTACCCTTTCACCTATCTCTCCACTGGGTCTCCACTAGATCTGACATGCAAGTAGTTAACTGTTGTATTTGTTCAGTTGCAAGTAAGACACTACTTGTGAATTAATTAAATAATTAATTCACTTATCTATCACTAGTGTATGTTCAGTTACAACTAGCACAACTGAGTTAAACTAACTAACAACTCACATAACTACTCTTCCAACTCTTTTGCAACTTGCCACAATAAGTTATAACGAAGTCCTCCATGCATGACTCACCAACCACCCTAGGAATTGCGTAATTCCTTCAGCCCACTGATGTGCCACATCTGTTCACTGAATAAAGTACTCCAAGAGAATAAGTTACTATTTATTGTCTGATTATTATTAAGGGCTAATAATAATTGACATGCATTCTATTTTTAGATTAGCGATCTATAAATAGACTTCGCCCATCTTATAAAAATAGAAATTCATCCAAAGATAGAATTTTCTCCACCATCTAGAATCAACATCCTGCTAATTTTAGAATATGCTCACCATTCTAAAAATAGACATACACCTAAAAATAGCCTATGTGGGCCCCACCTAGTTTAGGTGATTATTTTTCACTAGGATCAAGGAATGATGTTTCTGGATGCCACTTTCATTGTTTCTTGTTGCAATCTTCAACAGAGAGTTGATCTAAAGTAGCAAAGAACAATTCGTTGAGGTGATAATGGTGACATGCCTAGAGGTTGCCCTCGGGTTGTACCTTATGGATTGTTTCTTAAGGTGGGAAAAATTTCTTAGGGTTTCTTTGATTAAGGTGGCCCATTACATTGAGAATTTCTACACCTACATTAAATTATATTGAACTTTGGTTCTTCTATTGACTTTGGCTTTAAAGAGACTACTCCTCTTGAGTTTTGGATAGCATTTGGAAAAATGTTCATAAACATGACAAGTATTGCACTTGAATGGAATTTATTCATAACCTTAATATTGATTTGCAAATCCTTTGGGAGTCTCTTCTCTAAATCCACCTCCACACATATTCTTGCACATGAAAACAAATTTCCTTTTGGCTTTGTTCTTTATTGAGTATACCTAGTTTGTTTCTAATATCTCTAAGAGTGTAGTCATTCCAAAAGATTAAAGGGACTATAGGGATATATGCATTTCCCTTGTCCCATAAAATATGGTCTAAAGTGGAATATCAAATCTCGCTCTTCGCTATTGGGAAAAACAAGAACAAAACAACCATGCCAAGAAGCAAAAGATAATACATGTCATTTGATCTTGGGAGACCAATGCTTATCCACCCAAGTTTCCATAGCTTTTGGACTAGGCTAGAGTCCTGGAAACTTTCATATCATAGTGTGTTTAGACAAAATGAGGGCTTTCCTTCTTGGTCTTGGAGACAGAAGATCCAATTGAGGAGTGACTTCCAACCATTATATAAATCTTCTTTGATGTGGTTGTTTTCTTTTATGTGAATTCATTCACTAAACCAAAGAGTGAAAAGCCTCCATTTCTAAAATGTTGGCATCTCTCATCTTTAACTTGTTTTTTGCAACAAGAAGCTTCAACAATTATGGTTAAAAACCCCATACCCTTTAATACTCGTGAGAGATTGTGCTTTCAATTGCTCATAGTGACTAGCTTCAACTCTTCTTCACACCCTTGAATGCAAGAGACAACAATATGATCGGCTACTACAATATTTGACTTTGGCTTGTGATTTAAGCATTGGTTAGGGCAATCCCTAAATGCAAAGATGGAATTTCTATGTTCCCATCCATATTTAAAAAAACAAATAATGTATTAACTAATTTTTTCTTCCAATTTCTTATTATCGAAATTCAAATAATTTTATTAAAATAAAAATTTAAAATTAATAAAACCATTATTTTAATGAAAACTAGATTTGCTATTTGTAAATAATTTTATTATAATTAAATTATGAAACATTAATATTTAATAGTAGACCGGTCCAAATATTTTTTTTAAGATATTTAATTTTTTTTACAAAAATTAATATAAATTATTAATAAAATAAAAATTATTAATTATTAATAAAATCCCAACTGCCCTATACCTGAAATCATATTTTAAATTATAAATAAAGTTAATATCATACACAACTTTAAAATAATTAAATTATACGAACTCCAAAACTTTGAATATACAATTCCAACCATCTCTAAATATATCACATCTAACTAACTCTATATTCTATGCATTTCTAACCATATTACATCTAATTTATCCTAACCAACTCTAGAGTTAGAATGAATATATTCGATTAACTATAACAATAAGACCTGGCAAATGTATATGATATATTTGTCCTTAACGTGTAGTGCAGCAATATCTAAAAATCTTATTATGGAAACATGGGCCCAGGGATTCAAATCTGACAGTAACAGGAAGGTTCTATAGTGTCATGGAGATTTCGGCATGATTCAATGTGTACTGCTTGGTCATGCCAGGACTTATAATTGCTATAGAAAACCGGGGTGAAATCATTTAGGTACTTTGTCTGCAATCTTAGCTATTGCGTTATAACAGGAAAATTAAATCCAAGGTTTGGCATATAAGTACTAAAGTGAAATGACAGAGTCTGTCGTTGTCCGAGTAAAATTAAATTCAAGATTTGACATGCCAGTGAAGTGAAATTCGTTGTTTTTCAATTTTGGTGGGAAGAAAGAGATGCATGGCTGTGACACTTGGTACACATTTAGTCTG
The DNA here is from genome assembly GCA_034641835.2 of Pinus albicaulis. Lineage (NCBI taxonomy): Eukaryota > Viridiplantae > Streptophyta > Pinopsida > Pinales > Pinaceae > Pinus > Pinus albicaulis. The sequence continues at coordinate 934,327,278 of CM076570.1, read as the reverse complement.
TGAAAACTTTAGAGCTACTGAATCCAAACCTATTGCAGAGTACTGAAACGCCCTTCTGAAATTTCAGCTGGCCATTATGGATCAAGTTTGTGATTTCAATCCAAAATTTAGTACATATATGCCAGGAGGAATCTGCCATTATTGAGCATTTGCAGCTCCGGGATTGGTTCCAATCTTTTTTTTCGCTATTTTGGGCAGCAGTTCTTTGAGTTTCCATTGAAATGCATGGTTCTCGGTCAATTTGAGAACATACCCACCAGGAGGAATCTGCCATCATTGGGCATTTGCAGTTTTGGGTTTGGTTTAAGGTTTCTTTTTCGGTTTGGATTTCAGTGTTCTGAATTCAATTGAAATGGCTGGTTCTGGGCAATTGAATGGATCTGAGAAGATGAATGACGTCCCCTTCAATTCAAGCCCATCTCAGAAAGCTTTTCTTCTCCATGGTAATTTGGAAGTCTGGATTTATGAGGCAAGGGCACTGCCCAACATGGATATGGCATCAGAGAATCTAAGGCAATGCTTCACATCGTTTAAGACATGTACAGTGAGAACCCAAAGGAGGGGAATAAACCATCATCGTCATCATAAGATTATCACCAGTGACCCTTATGTTTCAATCCAAGTTGGAGGTGTGACTGTTGCGCAAACCCGTATCATAAACAACAATCAAGATCCAGTCTGGAATGAGCACTTTCATGTTGACCTGGCTCATTTTGGATCGAATGTGGAGTTCATTGTTAAGGACAATGATGTTCTGGGGGCTGACCTCATAGGAACTGTGGCGATCCCTGCGCACAGAATTTCGAATGGCCACAAAATCGAAGGCTGGTTTCCGGTGCTTAATTCCCATGGCAAGCCTCCTAAGCCTGATTCTGCGTTGATGCTGTCAATTCAGTTCCGTTCAGCAGAAACTGAAGCTCTGTTCATAGATGATGATGGGGTTCCCAATACTTATTTTCCTCTGCGTAAAGGTGGGATGGTTTCAGTTTATCAGGATGCTCATGCCGTTGATGGCTTACTTCCTGAGATTCAATTGGAGGGCGGAAAGGTGTTCAAACATGGAAAATGCTGGGAAGAGATCTGCCATGCTATACTTGAAGCCCATCATTTGGTCTACATTACTGGATGGTCCATATATCATAAAGTAAAGCTGGTGAGGGAACCCACAGGACTACTGCCACAAGGAGGAGATCTGAACTTGGGGGATCTTTTAAAATTTAAATCTCAAGAAGGTGTCCGTGTTCTGCTCTTAGTCTGGGATGACAAAACTTCACACCACAATATACTTTTCAAAACGGTACACTTATATTCTCTTTATCATGTTTCTCTGCAATATCTTTCTTTTTTAAAATGTTGATTGAAATTCAGTCACATTAATTTTGGTATATATATATATTATTTTGAGAAAAAATTAAATACATTTCAAAGGTAAAAACTAACTCTGCTTAAAAGAGCAAAAGTCACCTTACACCTTAACTTAACCACCACATTAACCATAAATTAATTAATCGACTTGTGGTTTCCACGTACTTTCCTTCTTTATTTTGGATTGATGCTTTTTTATTCCCATATACTTTCTTTATTTTGGATGATCCTTATCCGAGATACCTTAACAGTTCTAGCACTTATTCTCCCATGAAAATAAGACTGATTTTTAAAAATTAATTCTCATCATGATACAAAAGGCAAGTTGATATATTTCTTTATTTTGGATGATCCTTATCGCAGATACCTTTACAGTTGTGGCTCTTACTCCCATGAAAATAAGACTGATTTCTAAAAGTTAATGCTCATCATGATAAAAAGGCAAGTTGATATATTTCTTTATTTTGATGATTGGATGATCCTTATTCGAGATACCTTTACAGTTCTAGCTCTTATTCTCCCATGAAAATAAGACTGATTTCTAAAAATTAATACTCATCATGATACAAAAGGCAAGTTGATATATATATTTATTTTGGATGATCCCTATCCTAGATACCTTTACAGTTTTAGCTCTTATTCTCCCATGAAAACAAGACTGATTTCTAAAAATTAATGGTCATCGTGATACTAAAGGCAAGTTGATAAACAAGATTGTTTGTGTGCAATGAAACATTTGCAGTTTGGCATTAGCTAGTTTTCTTTTAACAATTAAAATGAAAAAGGTCAATTTTATTATAATTATTTCTCAAAAGTGTTATGCTTAAAAAAATTTGGTGGAAATGTTTGCCCTAAAATAGAGATGTTTTCTATCGAATTAAAAGTATGTTAAGAATGTATATTAACTGCTCAAAAATGTTATCACAAATAAAGTGCAATAATTATAGAGGAAGTTATTTTATTATAAATTGTTAGAAAATTAAATATTACAGAGCAATGCAACACATAAAACATGCGGAAAATATAAGCACACAAAACACATAAAACCAGAGACACATAGATATACGTGGTTCATTCAGTTTGGGCTACGTCCACCCCGAATAGCCAGTCATTCCTTTCTATTATCCAGCAAAATGAAGAGACAAAACCTACAGCAGATCTACTGTAATATCTTTTGTTCTCTCTCATAGTCTCCCTATCTGTTTCCCGCTCAGAGAATACACATACAATGCATAGCCGCAATACAATACCCTCATAAAAGCGAGGGGTTGCCTTCTAAAGCAAAAAACCCTAAACTAAACATAACATCTACCATCAGATCATCCACCTAATGAACGGCCCAAATTGACTAGAAATTACTATACTTTTACAAGGCAATTTTACATCTATTTTTGGCTTTGGGGGCACTGCCCCCGAAACCCCCGTCGGGGGACCACTGGCCCCCGGACCCCCCAGCCGGGGGGGTCGGCCCCCCCGAACTCCGCGGGGGGGACAAGTCCCCCCCTCGTGCAAGGGTGTACAATTTTCCTGGGGTATACATCTAGCTAAAACAAGGATCTCTGAATCAGGAAAAAAATCAGGCTCCACACCCAACAATCTCCCACTTGGAGACTGATTGTAACAACTCCACCGCTACTTCATTTGCTGGAAAATGACTCCTCTTTGGACCTGGTTGTTCCTCATATTCATCATCATCCTTGAAGACCAATTGAAACTGAGCACATTTTCAGTTTCTCCTTGGTTACAACTTTTGTTAGCATATCTGCAGGATTCTGGCTAGTGTGTATCTTTTCCAGCTTCCAATACTGGTCGTATGAAATGGTACTTGAGATGTATGTGTTTAGTCCTGGAATGAAATACTGAGTTCTTTGCAAGATGAATGACACTTTGGCTATCACTGTATAACGTGCTCATATCATGCTTCTTACCCAATTCACCCATAAGCCTTTGTAACCAAATCATTTCTTTACTAGCCTCTGTAGCAGCAACATACTCTGCTTCTGTTGTTGAAAGTGCAACAACATTTTGGATTTTTGAAACCCAACTGACAGTTGTTCCACTTATAGTAAATACATATCCTGTAGTGTTCCTCCTGTTATCTTTGTCACCTGCCATATCTGCATCAACATATCCCTGTAGAGCAATGTTTGAATCACCAAAGCATAATGCTTGATTTGTGGTACCTCTCAAATATCTGAGAATCCATTTTACTGCCATCCAATGTTCTTTTCCTGGATTATTCATGTACCTGCTTACAATTCCCACAGCATGTGCAATATCAGGCCTTGTGCAGACCATTTCATACATTAAGCTTCCAACTGCTGATGCATATGGAACTTTAGACATATAATCCATGTCTTCTTTGGTCTTTGGGCACATCTCCTTACTAAGTTTGAAATGGCTAGCAAAAGGTGTACTAACAGGTTTTGCATTGTGCATATTAAATCTTTTCAACACTTTTTCTATGTACTCATTCTAAGACAGTGTTAATTTGCGATTTTTCCTGTCTCTAGTTATCCTCATACCAAGGATTTGTTTTGCAGCTCCCAAATCTTTCATTGCAAATGAATTTGCCAATTTTCTTTTGAGCACATTTATTTCCTGCATGTTAGATCCTGCAACAAGCATGTCATCTACATACAATAACAATATAATATAGCTGCCATCATTTTGCCTTTTTAGATAAACACAATGATCAGAGTGACATCTAATATAACCTTATTCATACATAAACTTGTCAAATTTTAGATACCACTGCCTTGGAGCTTTTTTTAAGCCATACAAGCTCTTCTTTAACCTACACACCAATTTTTCTTTCCCTTTGACCTCATATCCTTCTGGTTGCTGCATATATATCTCTTCCTCCAAATATCCATGGAGAAATGATGTCTTTACATCTAATTGTTCAAGATGTAAATCTTCCGCTGCTACAAGACTTAAGATAGTTCTGATTGAAGTCATCTTAACAACAAGAGAAAATATTTCATCAAAATCAATACCTTTCTTCTGTGCAAACCCCTTCACCACAAGTCTAGCTTTGTACCTCTGTTTTCCTCCATCTTCTTCCTTCAGCCTGTAAACCCATTTATTCTCCAATGTAGTTTTACCTGCAGGCAACCTGACTAAGTCCCAAGTCTGGTTATGCATTAAGGAGTCCATCTCTTCTTCCATGGCTAGCTCCCACTTCTTCCTACTTTCAACCTGCATTGCTTCTTCATAACATTCAGGTTCACCAGAATCAGTCAGCAATAGATAATATAATGAAGGAGAGTATCGTTCAGGGGGTCTACTTATCCTGGTAGATCTTCTAACACCACTTTCAGGTGTTTGAGGTGCCTGTTGCTATTGTGGTGGTTGCTGCTGTTGTGGTTGTTTATTATTATCATTTTCATGCACCTTTGCTTTTTCATTTATCTCATCAAGAACCGCGTATTCCTTGCTTTCTTTTTCCTGTTTCTTTTCCTGCAACTGATTCTTATACAAGACCTTTTCATTGAATATTACATCTATGCTCCTAATGATTTTGTGATTTTCATAATCATATAAACGATAACCAAAATCATTAGCACCATATCCAATAAAGGTACATTTATTTGATTTTTCCTCAAGCTTTGTTCTATTTTCTTTATTAATATGGACAAAGGCCTCACAGCCAAATGGCTTTAAAAAAGAGTAGTTTACCTTTTTACCTGTCCATGCTTCCTCTGGAATACCACCATCCAAGGAACTTGAAGGCCCTTTGTTTATTAGATAAACAGCAGTATCTACAGCATCTGCCCAAAATTGTAAAGGCAATCCCGCATGCAATCTCATGCACCTTGCACGCTCCATGATTGTTCTGTTCATCCTTTCTGACACACCATTTTCTTGTGGTGTTCTTGGAACTGTCTTCTCTCTACGAATTCCATGCTCTGAACAGTACCTATCAAACTCTTTGCCGCAATATTCACCTCCATTGTCTGATCTGAGACACTTCAACTTCTTTCCTGTCTCAATCTCAACCAAAGCTTTCCATTTCTTGAAAGTATCAAATACATCAGATTTATTTTGAATACAATAAATCCAAGTTTTTCTAGTTGCATCATCAATAAATGTAACATAATAGCGAGAGCCACCGAGAGATGATACCTGAGCAGGTCCCCATACATTTGTATGCACAAGCTCCAATTTTTCACTCTTCTTTTCTTTCCCAACTCTGAGAAATCTGACTCTCTTTTGTTTTCCATAAATGCAATTCTCACAGAAATCCAAATCAACATTCTTCAAACCTGGCAACAAATTTCTTGAGTGAAGAATCTTCATCCCCTTCTCACTCATATGTCCGAGCCTATGATGCCATAATGCTGCATCTGCTCCTTTGGAAGTTAAAGCATTAACATAATTAGAAATACCATTGCATAAATACAATGTACCAACCTTTTCACCTTTTGCTATTACCAGGGCTCCTTTGGTGACCTTCCAAGCTTTATCTGTGAAAGTTGTCACACAACCTTCACCGCCTAACTGCCCTGTTGAAATCAAATTTTTCTTTAGATCTGGATCATGCCTTACCTCCTTTAATAGCCATTGGTTTCCATTCTGCTGTTTTACAAGAACCTTACCCATTCCAACAATTTTACAGGGTTTATCATCACCCAAACGAACTTGCCCAAAATCTCCTTGAACATAGTCATGAAAATATTTCTTATCAGGTGTGGCATGGAATGAAGCCCCTGAATCTACAACCCAAGAATCAGTAACATTTTCGAAAGAAATAATCAAATCATTTTGTAACACATCACCTGTCACATTTTCTTCATGATTATTTTCTTTTTGTGCATCTCCTTCTTTTTCCTTCCGAGATCTACAGTCTTTCTTTAGGTGTCCTTTCTTTCCGCATTTCCAGCACACTATCCCCGGTCTAGACTTGGATCTGTCTTTCCTTGATTTACTGTGATATCCCGAGCTCTTTCCTCTTTCCATTCTTCTTCCCCTAGACTTTGCACTCATAGCATTACCCGATGTCTCACCGGAGCTTTTCCGTCGCATTTCCTCGCTAAGGATAGCACCGATGACATCATCAAACTTTAAAGTACTAGATTCAGAGACATAGTTACTAAAGGCCATTACTAAACCATTCCAACTCTCTGGCAATGAACACAAGAATAACAGAGCTCTAACTTCATCATCAAAGTTTACCCCTACAGAACTTAACTGACTGGTAACTGTATTAAAATCATTCAAATGGTCTGCAATAGATCCACCTTCCGACATCTTCATATTAAATAGTCGTTTCATAAGAAATACCTTGTTTGAGGCCGAGGGTTTTTCATATAGTTTCGCCAACGTCTGCATCAAACCCTCTGTTGTTGTTTCCTTCGAAATATTGAATGCGACTAACACCGCAAGGCACAACCATACTGTTCCGAGTGTCTTTCTATCGAGAATGTTCCATTCCGCGTCTGTCATGGCCGTCGTCTTCTTTTCCTTTCTACTCAATGGTAGGTACAGATCTTTCTGATACAGATAATCTTCCATCTGCATCTTCCACAGCGGGAAGTTTTGGCCGTTAAATTTCTCGACCCTAAACTTAGCATCTTCCACCATTGCTCCCACTCAAACCAGGAACCCTTCTTTCCTGCGAGTTTATTAGCCAAATATACCTTCGGCTCTGATACCAGTTGTTAGAAAATTAAATATTACAGAGCAATGCAACACATAAAATATGTGGAAAATACAAGCACACAAAACACATAAAACCATAGAGACATAGATATATGTGGTTCACCCAATTTGGGCTACGTCCACCCCAAACAGTTAGTCCTTCCTTTCTATTATCCAGCAAAATGAAGAGACAAAACCTACAACAGATCCACTGTAATATTCTCTATTCTCTCTCACAGTATCCATATCTGTTTCCCGCTCAGATAATACACATACAATGCGCAGCCGCAATACAATACCCTCATAAAAGCGAGGGGTTGCCTTCTAGGGCAAAAAACCCTAAACTAAACATAACTTCTACCCTCAGATCATCCACCTAATGAACGGCCCAGATTGACTAGAAATTACTATACTCTTACAAGGAAATTTTACATTTATTTTTGGCTTCGGGGGCGCTGCCCCCGAAACCCCCGCCGAGGGAGCACTAGCCCCCGAACCCCGTAGGGGGGACAAGTCCCCCCCGCACCCCCCCCCCCCCCCCTTGCAAGGGTGTAAAATTTTCTTGGGGTATACATCCAGCTAAAACAAGGATCTTTGAATCAAGAAGAAAATCAGGCTTCACACCCAACATAAATCACAAGGTTTGAAGTGGAGAATAATAAATGTTTTAGTAAATCTAAGGAGAATGAAAGTGAGAAAAAATGATGTCAATATGGGCTAAATATAGTAATTTTGTAACATAGCATACACTTGTAAGCATGTAACCATATAAATTGTTGAGATTTTGGGTAGCATCGGATTTTATCTAGCTGTGAAACTTTGTGGAGGGGCTAGAACACATGAGATCTCCAAGGCCCAGAATTCGTTTGGAGAAATTCCACCCAGTATAAAAGATATTCAAATAATTAATTTTTTTAATGGGGACCCTAAGTCTAAGTGAGAATGTTCTAAGTGACATGGATCAAGCTTTCTCTAATCTTAGTTGTTGTATAGTGATTAGATCACAGTCGTTGATTTCTCAACGAGAAAAGTATTAAAGGAAGGCTTGGGGTCAGTTGGAGAACGCACACAGAGTAGCAGCACTTGAGCTAAATCGAAATTTTGGGGCGCGATTTGCTGAGAATTTTCAAGTGAGCTTGCAGTGCTAGTGAGGAGCAGATCGAAAAGGGATATTCTGATCTGACGTCGAGAATACATACATCAGAGAGGCAGTTTCATACCAGGCAGCGTAGAGGCTAGCAGGAGGGACGCAGCCTAGCCAAGCTAACATAGAGATCACGCAGAGAGGGACGTAGACCCTTCTGGATGACGTAGAGGTAGCGCAGAGGCCTTCAGAATGACGCAAGGGCAGCCTGTGATGTGCAGAGGCCACATTGGGCAGGAGAGGCTGACACAGAGGCTGAAAGAGCTGCATTGAGGGTTCTAGTGGGCCAGAAAGAGATCGTATTCAGTAATTCCTGAAGGGTTTGAATCAACCATATTTTCTGTCTTTGAGTGATAAGGTACAACTGACGTGAATTTATTTGTGGGGAAAACCACTACCGGTGCCCTATATGTATTCAAATATTTTGCTTAATAAATAAAACCCTCAAAGAATTGTTGCACCGGTTTTCCCGCATTGGGTTTTTCCAGGGACATTTGTCTGAAAAATCATGTGTGTCCTTTGTCATATGTGCACTATGTTTCAGTAAATGATTTGTATATATGTAGGCTTCTAGTTGTGTTTACTTTGATATTTTCTGAATATTTCTAAAAATAACTTGTATAATTAAATCACAAGTAGCAGAAGTAAATAAAGATAATGCAGTAGGGTTTCTGTAATTTTGTATTCAGAAATTTTCACATGGTATCAGAGCATTTCAGATCAAGTTGAAGCCATCAGAAAGGGGCTAAATATTTTTGCTGCAGGAAGGGCAGCTGAAGCAAGCACAGATCTGGAAAAGAGGTAGCACAACACCAGAGGGATAGCGCAGACCCAACAGGGGTGATGCAGTGCCAGTCTGCTCACGCAGAGGTTGACGCAGCACCAAGAAAGTGACACAGAGTTAGTCTTCTCACGCAGAGGTTGACGCAACACCAGGAGGGTGACAAATTCCAAGAGATAGTGGCGTTGTGCCAGTTGTCGCGACCGGAAGTGCACCTTCTAATCTTCAAAATTTGTTGGTGGGGCATCGGTTCTGTCAGTGCAGAACAGTTCCTAGAAAAATTGACAAAGTAAGGGGAAACAATCCCTCAGCAGATTTGTCTTGCCAAGAAATCTGAGATTCGATCAAGAGTGTGATCGTAAAGGGTTGACTCGTTATAATTGGCAAAGGATTTTTGGGAGGGAAATCATTTGTCAGAGGGAGAAAATTCTCTAGATGGTTTCTATCGCTAAGGAACCCAGATCTAGTCTTCTATTGAGTGAAACAACATGAGAGGGGAGAAGAGCACCTGTTTCAATTGTTTGAGCAGAGATGGCCACATACGAACTGAGAGATTAGGATAGGATAGATGGTGTGTCTAAATTTTTGATCTAGAAAGCCAAAATCCTGAAGGTCCTAAAGGAGTACGATATCGGAGATCACGCTGAGAACGTCCTGGTTGTGTCAACTAATGCTGATGTTCTGAAGAAGTTCAATGAAAATCAGAAGCGAGCTAAGCACTTCATAATGGATGGAGTGAAAGATCACGTGGTCTTGCACATTGACAAGAAGAAGACAACAAATGAGGTGTGGACAACTTTGACCACGTTGTATCAAGGTAGCTTTGAATAGAGGAAGATGCTTCTAGAGAATTAGATGTGGATGTTCCAGATGCACAAGGAAGAGGAGATCGATCCCTTCCTCTTCAGATTGTAGACTATTTGAGACTAGCTAATTTTCATGGGGGGAACTCTGGATGATGGACTCATGGTAAGGATTTACATGAATGCAGTGACCGATGAGTGGGAGACCTTTGTCCAAAGTATCTTGGTCATAGCACAACTCCCAAATTGGGTAGACATGTGGGCAATCCTTCGATAGGAGGAGATCTGGAGAATAACCAAGAGGGAATTCAGCAGCGGAGGAGTCAAGATAAAGAAGGAGGAGGAGGAAGATGCAGCCCTAGCATCTAAGGAATAATGGTAGAAAGGGAAGAATAAGAAGGACCTATCAAAGGTCTGGTGCTACAAATGTGGCTAACTAGGACACTTAGCCAGCACTTGTCCTAAGAGGAAGGACAAGGAAGCTTCAGATTCCAAGGCAGCAACAGCGAGAGGGGACGATGACAGTGAAGATGATGTGGCCGTGAGTGCTCATGTACCTCGAGAGAAGAGGTGGGGTGACATAGATCTATAGATTGAGCTACGAATGGTAGAGGTGGGATCCTTAAGGTGCCCAAACTCTTGGATCACATACGAGCTATGGGAGCCTTAAGATAGTAGCAGGATGACTGGAGTCAGTGGCTGCAGAAGATCATGGAGAAGCAGAGGCAGTGTTGGGACGCTTAAGAGTGGAGCAGCGTAGTGCAGTGGCAGTAGCAGCGTGGAAGCAACCGCGCAGAGGTTTATGGGACTTCAACAGCGCATAGGGGTAGTTGCAGAGCAGAGCAACACAGAGGCTCGAGAGGGACAGGGCAGAGCAGCAGCAAAGGGTGCTTCAGTGATGAGATGCATCCAGACTAACTTATCTGTTAGTAGATTGGGTGATTGTCCTTTAGTTTCTTACTTCTCAGCAACTAAATTGCAGTGCAACAGTTAGAAATGGCAGTGTTATAGGCAGCATCATGCAGCAATTCAAGAGGGAGCTGCAGTACAGATGTGGCAGTGAATTTGGCAGAGTCATGGGAAACAATACAGAAAGTAGCAGTACAATGGATGGAGGGAAGCAGGCCAAGCATCAGCAGCGTGGAGACCAATGCTAGAGATCAAGGTTCAGTGGTGAAGTGTTGTTAGAGCACATTCCTTGCTAAGAGGGAGTGTTGAGATTTTGGGTAGCATCGGATGTGCTCTAGCTCCGAAACTTTGTGGAGGGGCTAGAATACATGAGACCTCCAAGACCTAGAAATCATTTGGAGAAATTCCACCCAGTGTAAAAGTTATTCAAATAATTAAATTTTTTAATGGGGACCCTAAGTCTAACTTAGGGAAATTGAAAATTTTAAGTGAAATAATTTACACATGTGGTGAGAATGTTCTAAGTGACATGGATCAAGCTTTCTCTAATCTTAGTCGTTGATTAGTGATTAGATCACGACCATTGATTTCTCAACTAGAAAAGTATTAAAGGAAGGCTTGGGGTCAGTTGGAGAACACACACAGAGTAGCAGCACTTGAGCTAAGTTGAAATTTGGGGGCATTGTTTGTTGAGAATTTTCGAGTGAGCTTGCAATGCTAGTGAGGGGCATATCGGCAAGGGATTTTTTGATCCGAGGCCAAGAATACATACATCAGAGAGACAATTCCATACTCGGCAGCGCAGAGGCCAGTAGGAGGGACGCAACCCAGCCAGGCTGATGCAGAGATCACGCAAAGAGGGACGCAGTGGCAGCGCACAGGCCTTCAAAGTGACACATGGGCAACCTGTGCTGCACAGAGGCTACGCTGGGCAGGAGAGGCTGACGCAGAGGCTGGAAGAGCTACGTTGAGGGTTATAGTGGGCCAAAAAGGGCTCGTATTCAGTAATTCTTGAAGGGTTTCAATCAACCATATTTTCTATCTCCGAGTGATAAGGTACAACTGCCGTGAATTTATTTGTGGGACAAACAACTACTGATGCCCTAGATGTATTAAGATATTCTACATAATAAATAAAACCCTCAAAGAGTTGTTGCACTAATTTTCCCGCATTAGGTTTTTCCGAGGACATTTGTCCGAAAAATCATGTGTCCTTTGTCATATGTGCTCTATGTTTCATTAAATGATATGTATATGTGCAGGTTGCTTGTTGTGTTTACTTCGATATTTTCTGAATATTTCTGAAACTAACTTGTATAGTTAAATCACAAGTCGGAGAAGAATCAAGATACTGCAGTAGGGTTTTTGTAATTTTGTATTCAGAAATTTTCACACAAACAAGCATTGCCTATGGAGTATGGCCCTCATTCTTATCTCGATTTCAAATTCTTGGAATATTTTAGATTTAACGTATATGAGCAAGTATGGCAGATTTGAATTATCACAAAGAGTGCTTGAAATGGGCTATGTTGGCATGGAGGTTTACCTATTGTACTATTTTTTGTTCTTAGTTTTTATGGTTATGATATTTTCCATCTAACATATTTACGCTTTTATATGTGTAACCATACAAAAACACAATACTTATGGAGTCTCATTGATTTAAATTATCTCAAAGAACATTGAAATGGGCCCTACTAGCATGGAGGAGGTTTATCTCTTGTGCTCCTTTTTTTCTTGGTTGTCATTTTCTCTCTCCAGTGCATTTATGGTTGATCTCTAGCACATTTGTTATGAGTTTTATGCACATTTGTTTATTGTAGGATTTTGGATTCCTCGCTCTTCTTAATCTCAACATGTGTTTTGTGTTCTTTTAATTGCATAGACCATGGTTTTTATATTATGCATACATCTTCTATTCATATATGTCATAATTTTTCTTCGCTTAATAACATTGAATATCCACTGGCCCTTAATAGCATCGTAATTATCCATTTAATGATATGAAATAAAGCAAGAGAACATGGCCAAGGTCCTTAGGAGTGGTAATCAAGGTGTTTTGTATTTATTGTTTGTAAATGTCCTCTACCATCACCCTCAACACTTTTTGGAGAGAAAAAGGTGACCATATGCATCATGAGAATACTTGAAAAGGGGTAGGCGATCAATGGAAATGTCGACATATTAAAGGAGTAATGAAGTCCTAAAAACCAAACACTGTTGTTGTCTAAAGGGTGTTGATCAGCGGTTGTCATTGATGTCAACCCAAGCAGCACCAAGGGCTAACCCAATATTGCATGGGAATTTTGACCTAAAAAAATAATATATTCTGGGTCAATAAGGCTTTTGATGGTTTCTACTTGTCGAGATGTTTCCGTTGATATATGGCACGCCATGTAATTCTTCACGGTTTGAGAGATATTCATGTTTGAAGTTTGTACCCCAAGTTAGTGGGCTAAAACCCCATGGGGTTGGGGCATGGGTCATTGAAAAGTCATAATTAATATTTTTTAAGCTCCTAAAATCCCTCCCACGTTCACTTGTTGAATCCCCTCTCAACCTAATAATTTATATAAATTGTAATCATCATTTCCTCCTTATGAAAGGGATTTCGCCATCTGAAATAGGTCATCGTGGAATTTTCGCTCTCAATTTTTTTCTACGAAGGTTCAGAAGCTGAAATGTTTATGAGGCGAAGCCGAAATCCTGAGGAATGTTTTGTAAAAATTTCAGATCAAGGTGCACAACATTTTTGGAGATATGATCTATGGAAGTCAGGGTTTTTGTAGGCTCCTAAAATTCATCTCAAAGAAGTGACCTTGGTAAAATCGTCATAAATCTCTCTATGAGTATTGGATTCGAATTCCATAAAAAGTGGCAGATAGTGCACATTCTGTACTTTTTTATCTATAAATTTTAGAGCCAAATGAAGAAACAGTGACACGTGGCACGCCGTACAAGTGCGCTCTACTGAAACAGTCCATAATTAGGGCATTGTGAGAGATTGGGTATAACTCTCTCTTGAAGAATCCAAATTGGGTCAGACCTGTGGCATTGGAAAGACGACTCAGAGGACTACTACAGGACCGAAAATCAGATATTGAGGATCTGAAATAACAGAGATACACTAGATTCAATATCGAGCTCCTAGAAGGCAAAGAAAAAGCTAGATCATGTGTTGTCAAGGGTTGCAAAGGACCAGACTTTCTAGGGCAGCAAAGCAAAGCAAGGTTCAATAGAGGGTAGCATGAAAAAATCATCAACCAAGGTGCATAATAGCAGCAATAATTTCATCCTATGAAGTCTTCATGTGGGCAGCACTGCATACAATCATTGTAAAGGTATCATTGTACTAAGTCATTGTAAATACATTATTGTAAAAATTGTACTAGTGTCTATCTGCCAAGGGTTGAAGAGGCAGTGTTGGGAGGTCTAGGATCATCATTAGGTGGTTGTGTCAAAGTTTGGGTTATGTTCTAGTATATATTTTTCTTCTACATCATTCTATATCATTGTAAAGTGGACCATTTTCCCTGGTATGGGAATCCATTCTTATTTTATTCTTCTATAGGGTGGTAGGGTGGTGCTAGGGTGAGTTGTAGCTCATTGGGTGTTGGGGCATCTGTTTAGTTGACTACTGAATAATCTCGGGCGTTGGAGCGTCCATCCAGTGGGAGCTAGAGAAGAATGATTTTCTAGATTCTAGGAAGTTGGAGCTTCATTTTCAATTGGAGTTGAATATTAAAGAATTATTAGAAAAACATTAGGTGGTTTTTGTCCCGGAGTGGGTTTCCACCTTAAAAACTGTGTGCATTTGTGTTCCTCTTGTTTGCTACTATCATTTTACATACACTTATAATAATTGAAGATTAACTAATGCTCTAATTGAAAGGAATACTGATTCACCCCCTCCCCCCCCCTCAGTATTTCCAACAAAGGGGATGTGTTAATTTTGGACAACTAATGTTTGTGCTCAACCTAGTCTCTTAAATTGAGTTCATTTAATTGTCAACCAGGGTTGGTAAACTGCTGAAGTGAAGTGCACCATATGTGCCTAAGTAACCTTTTTCCTACTTCGTTGTGTTTAGTGTTTTCTAATGTTTTTGGTTTTATGATTTTATTTTGAAAAGGAAAAGAACTAAGTGCTAAATGAAGGGAAACTATTGATCAAAACAGAGTGAAGCCTAAACTATGATGGTAAATAAATGCAAATGCTAAAACAAAACATAGTCTAACTATGACTAGCAACCAACAAATACAAAGCTTGATAATGGCTCTTTTGTAAACTCACAACATGAAATTGAAATGAACCTGAGAAATGAACAAGCTAAGTGGAAATGAAGTTTTCTCCTAAATCACTAATCAAATAGATAACTTACAATGTACAACATCTCATCCATGAATAAAGATTTGTTGGAAAATATTTGGAAAAGAATATTTGTAACAAGGTAAAGTTTCTACTCTAAACTAGTTTCTACTTATGTTCTGCAACTCAATTTAACACCACTAAACCTATCTCAAAAGTTATAGATTTCCTTTCAAAAATAGTCTTTGAGAAAGAGGCTTGTTTGTGAAATGATAAAGAAGCTGCAAAATACTCCAGACCTTATAATAATACTATCTTTTGTCCAGATAATTGTGTATGAGTATGAATTTTGAACAAAAGAAGTTTTGTAAATAATTAAGCTCGTGAGATTGAATTTATCAACTAAGACAAAGTAAGCTACAATGGACAACAGCTAAACTTGAAGTGTTAAAGCAATGAGTTAAAACTAAACTAAGATGCTATTAATCTACAATGAACAGTATTAAACTAAAGAGCCATTATCATACTTGAAAATAAAAGACAAATCTGAACCACATGCATTCTACCTCCGGAGTA
Organism: Pinus albicaulis; assembly: GCA_034641835.2. Lineage (NCBI taxonomy): Eukaryota > Viridiplantae > Streptophyta > Pinopsida > Pinales > Pinaceae > Pinus > Pinus albicaulis. The sequence continues at coordinate 934,311,751 of CM076570.1, read as the reverse complement.
TTAAACCATAGTGCAACTAATCTATTGCATATTACAGCCTTATCTTGCTTAACATAGTGTTGTTTTGGAATAGCTTAAGAAAACAAGTCTGGCTGTAATATCTAATGCAGATTGACAGAAAACACACAGTTTGAAATGAAAATACAATTAAACTCCTAAAATACCACAGTTAATTCCCATTCATCATTACAGATATTTTGGAAGAATTCATTAGAATGAGACTAAACTGTAGAATTCAATACAAATGAACATAAAAACGCAGAATTCAGAAAATTAACTAAGTTAAGAATGACACGAGAGTTACTTATCTAAATTAAAAAAAACAGAGCTGCACAGGAGGCAGGGGCCCTCCACCACCTGGTAGCACGTAATCTAACTCAAGATCGACTCAATACATTCAAAGGAATACTGCTTCTTTCATTAAAAGAGAAAAATGCTTAAAACAGAGTATTCACGGTTAGCAGCAAAAGCCAAATTCTAACCAAGATCTAACCAGCGTTGCTTTGTCTCCCAAGTCATATTTATAATGAAATTACATAACAGAACTTGAGATAATGCAGGGATTACTGTCTTTCCCATTCCTATTCGAATTAAAACTCTTATTGAAGGCTGCGTACTTTTGCTGGAGACAGCTGTAGAGTCTGTGTCCCGGTAGAACTCTACCTCTTGATTTTGGTTTCCACGTGCATAACCACATGTAGGATTGTGCTCAGACTTTGTAGGGAGCAAGGAATGATGTGGATGAAGTCTGGAATTTTCCCATATGCGCCTTTCTTTGAGACGACACCTGTAACCCACTCAAACTGTAAAACAGCTGCGGAATGCGGGATCAGCTACGGAATGCGCGGTCAGCTACGGAATGCCTGTATTCTGTAGCTATTTTGTAGAAAATTGTTAAAATAGCAAAAATCATGAAAATACAATATGTTAATCAATTTCATGTAACCTTTAAGCAATCCTAATCATTATTCATTGATTTTAGGCTTATGAAGTGATAAAATAATGATGAAATGAAGTGAAGGTTTGTAAAAGAGAAGGCAATTCTAGGGCTCAACATACCCCCACTGCAAGACTATTGCATGTCCTCATGCAATTTCATCAAAACTTTATTCCATGTGCTCTGAAACCTCTGTTAGAGCATCCAACTTTATCTTTCTGCTTCTTTTGGCCCTAATCTATTTTCTAATCTCTGTTAACTTTTCAGAAATTAGTTCTTCATCTTCCTCTTGTAGTGGAGTGTCAAGTTTATTTTCAATAACCATGTCAGATTTTCTTCTTCTGCTCCATCAAAAGATTTGGCAAAAGATTTTATAATCTCCTTATGGAAGCCATCAAATTTCTCTATAAAATTTAGCCTCCCTTCTTATTGTAGTAGCTCCTTGACTTGTGGATATCCTTCCAAATACTTGACTTCAACTGATTATGTCCTGACAATTAGCCACATTCCTCCTTTGTGCAGATTATCTTCCTTTCAGAATTACTTTTCTATGCTTGAAGCTAGATTGACTACAGAGTGTAATGCTTTTATTTTGAAACTGTATCTCTGTGTCTGAAGATGGATTAGTTGAAGAATGATGCTTCACCCTTAGAATTACCTTTCTGCACGTAGAGATGGATTGGCTGCAAAGTGTAATGGAAGTGAATGGATGGAGGTAATTAAGCTATAAGGGAAAATGAAGTGGCTATGGATCTGATGGAGAATTTATGATGAACTTGTGGTGAAATAAGTGAATGATACAATCTTAAGGAGATGTGGAATAATAGGTTGGAATGTTGGATAAGGGATATGGCCAAGATATGTTAATCAATTCGAATGATAGGTTGTTTTAGGAAACATATGATTATACACATTGTATCTATTTCATGTTTTGACTTTTTTCTATTAAAATAATTTTCACAATTTACCTCAAAATTTTGACCTTGTTAATTGTTGTGCTTGATGTTGTTCCTTTGGTCCTCTTTGAGCATGTTGGTCTTCAAAACAGAATCCTTCAATTTCCTCTAATCATCATCTCTTTGTAGGCTGTACAATTATGTCAGAACTGCTGAATAAGATGTGGCTGCAACATGCAATCTGTAAGAAGAAATGAAGTATGAATATGGAAGATGGATGTGAAATGTAATGGAGTGAAAGTGGAATAGGACTTGTGAAATGAAATGAAAATGGCGTGAGATGGAGTGAAAGTGGAGTGAGATGGAGTGGATTTGTAGAATGAAATGAATTTTTCAATTTCTCTCAAATGGTACATCAGACTTCCCTGAAATTTTCTGAGGTTGTCACCAATATTATTATGCATCTTCCGACGAAAAATCTCTGCCATTGGTTACACGGATCTCCCGGAAAATGAGAAATAGCTGTAGGTGAAAGTGGCAAATTTCTTGAAAAATACACACTGAAATTTTCTGAAATTTTATGTGTTTATTCACCCTACCTCAATGCATCTACCATAAAAATTTCAGGACCAATGGATGCACAGTTTGAAAGTTATGATAAAATCAATTTCTGTCATGTTTCACCCTTCATTCTACCTAATGTTGCAACAAAAAAGTACGCCACGGACTCATTTTAAGGCCAAATTGAGTGATTCCAAAGGGAAACTATGTATTTTTACCTTCTCCACTACCACATACTTTCATAATTTCATTTTGATGAAGAAAAGGTGCTGTTGTGCAAAAATACTCAAATCTGTCCTATTCTGTCCATAATGCTGAAAAATGAAAATCTGCCTGAAAACCCCTTCTGAAATGCCCTTGAAAATTATTTTTTTCCAAATTATGTCCGCATATTACTCAATTTATCATATTCTGAGAAAACCCAGAAGCTCAGAATTTTTTATTTCTGCTCCAATCTCTTGCAATATTTGCGCCAAAACTGCCTTCTGGAAAAAGTTGCAAAAAGACGAAAACAGGCTGCTTCAGCAATAGCTGCAGAAACTGCCACTTTCCACAGCTGTGGTTGAATTGGCAAGAAGATGAACATGCTGCTACAAAAAACTAATAAAATGTACTGCTGTAAGTTGTTGTTGATTCCATAAAACCATTAGTCTTCATCAAAGCCAACATTCATGGTACAATTCTTACCATGCGAATAAATGTGTCGAAGTCGAGCATGGGAAGAAATCATTGGATTACCAATCAATAATGAAAATCGTTAACCAATGCGAGACAACTCACCGATAATGTAAATTAGTGTCAAGGTACCTCAGTGCATCTTGACAGGGACGAATGAATGTGTCGAAGTCGAGTCGCCTGCAAGATTTGACAATCAAGAGACATTGTTGTATTCCCATTGTTATCAACAAGGAGGCTTGCCATTGATGAATGCAAGCTCCAAGGCACTTCAAATAATCTCTAATATTGATCCCAGATAAAGTGTCAAGGTCGATGGGACAAGATCTGTTGGAAGGTGGACCTTAAGGAATTCCACATCATCCAACTCGAGCATAGAACCAAGAATGATTTGAAGAACCATGAAAGATTGAAACCATCATGAAATTGCAGAACTTATTGTGAAATTTGCCCGCCAGTTGCCTGGTTTTCAAACAAAGCTCATGTCCAATTGCGCCAGCAAGCTAGTTTTCACAATAGGACTTATTTTTCTCTTTACTCTTTTTTTCTTTTTTCCTTTTTTTTTTCTCTTTTTTTTTTTTTATGTCCTACTCTACTTGAAAAAGAAAATCTTGTTCAAGTATATGAGTACTTCCAATGGAACCATGTCTGTAACAAGATGATAGATAAACTCATATGCAGGTTTGAAAGACACTCTTTGATATGTACCTGTATATGAGATGCCAACTGTCTTGATTTAGATGATGTTAGAAGATATTGAATAATTGAGCATTGGAATCCAATGACTGAATTGAACCAAGATTCAATGTAATCTTGTCTTCCTTGTCTTTCCTCTATCATGAAATGAAAGTCTTCAGAGATGTGATCTTCATTCATAGAATCTGGTGATAGGCATGCATGAGACTTTTCAATCTCTGGTTCCAATATCTTCTCTTTATCAATATACATCCATGATTCTTGGACCTCATCTGAGTCTTCTTCTTCTTCTAGTTGTTGTTCTTCAATTACAGTTGGTGAATCATTTTGCAATACCTCAGAATTGTAAGTTGATTGAGGTGTTTTATTGTTGGGGATATGAAATGGTTGTGGAGGTAGTGGAGTGGGGAATATTTGGGGTGTTTGTGTGGATAGTAATGGAAAAGGTTGAATTGAGGTCAAATGAGGGTGATTTTGATGTTGTGGTGGAGACAAATGGTATGGATAACATTGATCATGGTATTGAGGATAGAGAGGAAAAGATTGAGGAGAAAGTGGAATTCCTTTGTATGGCCTTTGCCAACTTTGTTGCCAAGATTGGTTTTGAGGTTGGGATTGAGATGGCCAAGGTTTCCAAAGTTGGTTTTGAGGTTGGGATTGAGATGGCCAAGATTGCCAAGGCAAGGGTGTTTTCCAATTACCTTGAGATTGTTGTGCATAACCTTGAAACTGTGCATAAGGATATTGCATCATATTGGGTTGATGAGGCTGCCATAGCCCTCTTGGAGCTACATAACAAAGTTGTTCTTGTGCTTGATTTGCTCCATTATCCTTCTGGTAAATTGCCTTCAACCCTGGCAATGATGGGCAATCTTCAGTAGTATGTGATCCTGCACAAATTTTACACATTTTAATGTTATCAAGTGGACATTCATGCAAAGCATGTTTCTTTCTACATTTAGGGCAAAATATAAATGAAGCAACTTTTTGCTTGTTTTTCATTCTTATCATGTAAGTTTGTTCATTTAAATTACCAAGAATGTTTAGCAAATTGTTAGGTTCAGTTTGACTTACCAATCTTGATGCTGACTTACTTACTCTTGCCATAAATGGACCTTGAAGGGATCTTACACACTTTGCTTTTCCTCTTGATATGTTCTTGCATAGTTCACAAATTTCTTGAAATGACAATTGATAAACATCTCCTTTTCCCACAAGATTAATATGATGAATCCATTCATCCTTTATAGCATTTAGTAGGATAGTTTTTAATGCATCTGATCCTAAATTATGCAATTTAGATCTTTTGATATTATAAGTAAATCTCTCCACTAAATCTTCTAGGCTTTCATCCTCTTTTTGGTTCATGTTAAAGACTTCATTTCTAAGGTCATGGTGCATGCAATAACCTTTATATTTTTCCAGAAATACTCTTTTCATATCATCCCATGTCCTTATAGAATTTGTTCCTAAAGTCATGAACCATCTAAGAGCTCTATCCTTCAATGTTGCCGGAAACAAATTCAATTTTTGAATGTGCAATGAATAGCCATAAGATCTACAAATTATTTCAAATTCAAAAAGAAAAGCTTCCAGGTCTTCTGATCTCATACCTTTGAAATTAGGAAGTACAGATGGATGGATGTTCTTCATTTGAATGTTGATATCAGTTTCTTGAATAGGAAATCCAAAAGGATCTTCCTCATTTTCATCATCTCCATCCATTTCTTCAACCTCCTTTGTCACCTCTTCTTCTACCTGCAAATATGAATTCATGATGTGGATGTGTGGCTCTTACTGCACCACATGATATAGTGGATGTGGTAGGTAATTGAAGTTTTTGTTTTTATTTTTTTTTGTTTTTTGTTTTTGTGTTTTTCTTTTTTTGGATGTAAGAAATAAGGTTACCTAGTTACACTTCCCTGGCAATGGTGCCAAAATGTTTGTGCTCAACCTAGTCTCCTAAATTGAGTTCATTTAATTGTCAACCAGGGTCAGTAAACTGCTGAAGTGAAGTGCACCATATGTGCCTAAGTAACCTCTTCCTACTTCGTTGTGTTTAGTGTTTTCTGATGTTTTTGGTTTTATGGTTTTATTTTGAAAAGGAAAATAACTAAGTGCTAAATGAAGGGAAACTATTGGTCAAAACAGAGTGAAGCCTAAACTATGATGGTAAATAAATGCAAATGATGAAACAAAACAGAGTCTAACTATGACTAGCAACCAACAAATACAAAGCTTGATAATGACTCTATTGTAAACTCACAACATGAAATTGAAATGGACCTGAGAAAATGAACAAGCTAAGTGAAAATGAAGTTTTCTCCTAAATCACTAATCAAACAGATAACTTACAATGTACAACATCTCATCCATGAATAAAGATTTGTTGGAAAATATGTGGAAAAGAATATTTGTAACAAGGTAAAGTTTCTACTCTAAACTAGTTTCTATTTCTATTCTGCAACTCAATTTAACACCACTAAACCTATCTCAAAAGTTATAGATTTCCTTTCAAAAATAGTCTTTGAGAAAGAGGCTTGTTTGTGAAATGATAAAGAGGCTGCAAAATACTCCAGACCTTATAATGATACTATCTTCTGTTCAGATAATTGTGTATGAGTATGAATTTTGAACAAAAGAAGTTTTGTAAATAATTAAGCCCGTGAGATTGAATTTATCAACTAAGACAAAGTAAACTACAATGGACAACAACTAAACTTGAAGTGTTAAAGCAATGAGTTAAAACTAGACTAAGATGCTATTAATCTACAATGAACAGTATTAAACTAAAGAGCCATTATCATACTTGAAAAGAAAAGACAAAGCTAAACCACATGCATTCTACCTCCGGAGTATTAAACCATAGTGCAACTAATCTATTGCATATTACGGCCTTATCTTGCTTAACATAGTGCTATTTTGGAATAGCTTCAGAAAACAAGTCTGGCTGTAATATCTAATGCAGATTGACATAAAACACATAGTTCGAAATGAAAACACAATTAAATTCCTAAAATATCACAGTTAATTCCCATTCATCATTAAAGGTATTTTGGAAGAATTTTTAGAACAGGAGTAACCGTAATATGTAATCTAAATGAGCGTAAAAGCATGAAGTTGATAAAACTATTGAAATTGGAAATTGAAAACAAAATCAAGCTAAGGCTACTTATCTAAATCATCTGAACGGAGCTTCTCGGGCAGTAGGGGCCCTCTACTGCCAGATTAGCTTGCAAATCCAATTAACGTTGACTCAGATCTTGCACTAGAACGATGTCTTTTTCATTAAAGGAGAAAAATACTTAAAACAGAGTATTCACGATTAGCAGAAAAAGCCAAAATCTGACCAAGATCTAACCTCTTTCTCTCGATTCCCCAAGCATATTAATAGAAAATTTACATAACGAAACTGGAGAAAATAAAGGGATAAGTGTCTTTCTACTTCTAATCAAATTGAAACTCTTATTGACAGCCTCGTTCTTCATTGCGGACACCTGTAGAATCTGTGTTTTAATGGGAGACTGCCTCTTAGTTTGGGTGTCCCACATGCATAACCACTTAGATATTTTTGCTCAGACTTTTTGGAGAGCAACGAATGATGTGGATGAGGTAAGGAATCTGCCCATATGCATTTTTCCTTCAGACGACACCTGGAACCCATTAAAACTATAAAACGGCTGCGGAATGCGGGATCAGCTACGGAACGCGTGATCAGCTACGGAATGCCTGTATTCTGTAGCTATTTTGCAGAAAATTGTTAAAATAGCAAAAATCATGAAAATACAATATGTTAATCAATTGCATGTAACCTTTAAGCAATCCTAATCATTCTTCATTGATTTTAGGCTTGTGAAGTGATAAAAGAATGATGAAATGAAGTGAAGGTTTGTAAAAGAGAAGGCAATTCTAGGGCTCAACAACTAGGTCCAAACTCCATGTTGTGATGCTCAGATGAAGATTCCAATATTTTATAGGATTCCTCTTTTGGAGAGGTGCAATATCGATCTAAAGATCATCTTGATCAAATGAGCAGAACATTTATTTTGAATTTATTCAAAATATGTGCAGGTCAGCCTGAAATGAAATGTAGTCTTGAAGCCCCAACAATTGTGTCACACACCCTCACTGATGGATATAAATAGGTCAATGTTGGAGGTCATTTTCAATCATCCATCATCACACATTCTCTCTCCTCATCTGGTTGGTTCGATCATCACTTGGAGTCTCTTCTTCTCCACTCGTGGGAAAATGCAACAAAAGGATTTTCTATTTTTCGACCTAGGGTTTTTCAGCGCAGAGTTGACTAGCGTTGACTTTGGTCAACGCTTCGTCAAACTGACCCAAATATTGGTAAAAAATATGATTTCTGCAATCCACACTTTCTGGCACAAAAATCGAGGTTGGTCATTGACTTTGACCAGGTTGCGTTAACTTTTTGCTGCTTCTGTTTTGCGTTGACCATTAACTGTGACAGCATTGACTTTCATTGACTTTGGGTTGACTGATATTGTTGTCCCAGAGGGTTGTGTGACACTTCTGGTTGGCTGATTGTATTGAGACTTTGTTGATTGAAGCATCTTGTTGACCGTCGTAATGCACCAACACACATATATATTTTTTGGTTTGTCTTCAGTCGATCTACTGGTATGTTCTATCAGCATTTTACTTTCTTGTTTATGTGATTGCTGTTTGATATTGGGGATAAAAAATAAAGTTGCATCAAGCATAGAACATCTACAAAAATTTACATGGTATCAGACGTGAGGTGAAGACAAAGCCCACGTTTGTAGCAATCACCGAAGAAGAGCATGGGTACCTCAAACTACAATGGCTTTAAAGCTAATGAAAAATTGACTGGGAAGGAAGACTTCCATGCCTGGAAGATGAAATTGGATCTTATGTTAGAATACCAAGATGTCATGGACTATGTGCAGGGTAAAATCCAAGATCCTCCATCCACTGCACCTGTTGCCACCAAGTCAAAGTATAAGAAGGGGTAAATCAAAGCAAAGTTGATGATCAAGGACTCAATTCATAAGATTTTGGTTGCCTACATCTCTGAGATGGGCACATCAAAGGAGATGTATGATAAATTGGTCAACATGTTCAAGGCCAAAAATTCAAATCAAGTCCTATTCTTTAATAATCAACTGAAGAATATGAAGAAAGGCAAGGATGAATCCATTTGATCATATATTCTGAAGTTGGCAAAAATCAGGAATAATCTTCTGGTGATTGGGGAGACAATAACTGATCGAGAGATGGTTCTCACCGCACTTGGAGGTCTCTCATCCGAATGGCATGTATTCAATACTACCATTCTCAATAACAATGTGATACCTTATTTTGACGAAGTAATATCGATATGCGTACAAGAAGAGACAAGGATGAAGGAATATGAAAATGAAGGAAATGTTGCCTTCATTGCTCGTGCTAAGAAGAAGAACTTTGGTGGTCCAAGGAACAAAGGAAGAGTAGGGGCCCAATAGAAGAAAGGTAAATTTTACACATGTCACAAGGCCGACCACTATGCTAAAGAATTCCCTTTCAAGAAGGATTCTCATGATGATGATGACAACAACAACAACAACCGGAGGAACAAAAATCAAAGGAATAACAGGTTCAAAGGAAAAAGGAGGGCTCCCTCTGGTGGAAATGGGAAACCTTACAAAAGGTCGAGAAATTCCAGGTATGAGGAATCAAATGTCGTTGATGATAAAAGAAATGAATTCATTCTTGTATCTGCACTCTTTGCTGCATCTCCACCCAACACTATGGATGTCTGGTTGATAGATAGTGGTGCTTCAAGGCACATCATTGGGTTCAAGGAAGCACTTTCTGACATGGTTGAGAAGGATGTTAATCTGAAAATTATCCTTGGAGATAATGCCACATATCCCATGAAAGGGACAAGTACTGTGACCCTCCACTTGTCTCAAGGTCAAGTCCTCTGCTTGCAAGATGTACTCTATGTACCTGATTTGAAGAAGAACCTTGTGTCTATTTCAGCCATGGAAGACAAAGGTTTCAATGTGGCATTCATTGATGGGAAGGTGCGTATCTGGAAGAAGAGTTTCAAGGAAGCTATCACGATTGGGTTTAGAGTTGATACACTCTACCAGGTTGGAGGAAGTCCACTGGGAGCGATGACATGTGATACTATCTGACAGACTGAACTATGGCACCGGAGGTTTGGACACCTTCACTAGAAATCCCTTCCTGAAGCAAGGAAGGTGGTGACTGGGATGCCTGAGTTCACAAATGATCATGAAGGTGTATGTCAAGGTTGTGCCAAAGGAAATCATACAAGGGGACCTTTCCCCTCAAGTGTCACAAAGACATCTGATGTCTTGCAATTGGTACATTCTGATCTGTCTAGTATTTTGCCTGTGACATCCTTGGGAGGGTGTTATTATTATATGACGTTCACAGATGACTTCTCTCGCAAAACCTGGATATACTTCTTGAAGAGGAATGATGAGGCTTTCATGTGGTTTCGTACCTTCAAAGCCTTGGTGGAAAATCTAACAGGGAAGAAGATCAAGATATTAAGGACCGATAATGGCACTGAATATGAGACGAACGAGTTCAAGAAATTTTGCAAAGAAGCTAGCATCAAGAGGGAGACCACAACTGTCTATACTCCTGAGCAGAATGGTGTTGCTGAAAGAAAGAACAAGACCATTGTGGAAGCTTCCCGTGCCATGCTATGTGACCAAGGTCTTCCAAAGTTTTTGTGGGGAGAAACTGTGAACATTGCTATGTACATAAAAAATTGATGCCTGCATTCTCCTCTGGACTCCAAAACTCTCGAAGAGGTTTTCTCTGGTAAGAAACCTGACATCTCACATTTTAGAATTTTTGGATGTCCTATTTATTTTCATGTACCGAAGGAGAAGAGGATCAAGCTGGATGCATCTGGGAAGAAAGGAATGTTTTTGGGCTATAGCGAAACTTCGAAGGCCTATAGAATCTATGTGTCTGGTCAAAGGGAAGTGGAGATATGCCACAATGTTACCTTTGACAAAGATGCTTCCCTAAGGAAAGTAATCAATCTTCCGAGATCTGAGGAAGATCATGAATCAAGGTCTGGAAATCAAGAAGAACCGAAGGATGAGATGATGCCCGATGTTGAATTACTGATGGACCCTATTGATCCACCATCTTCAATGAGGAAAATACCATCATGGCTTAGGGACACTCTCAAGGATGCCGAGAATCATATGGCCCCAAGGGGGACATTCCGTGAAAGCAAGAAGCTGAATAGATACCAAGGGTATCTAGAAGCCATGAGTACAATCATACAATCTGAGCTTGGATCTTTTGAAGCAGTCATAAATCATCAAGTCTGGAAGGATGCTATGCATGAAGAATATGAGTCCTTTATGAAGAATGAAGTCTAGGATGTGGTTCCAAGACCGGAGGACAAAGCACTTGTCACCTCAAAATGGCTCTATAAGATCAACCATGGATCTTATGGTAGTGCTAAAAAGTTCAAGGCAATATTCACCGTGGCTTCTCTCAAAAGTAAGGCATAGACTATGATGACATCTTTTCACCTGTGGCTCAATGTACCACCATCCAATCTATCATAGCCCTTGTTGCTACGCAAGGATGGAATCTTCATCAAGAAAGATGTGAAGATCGCATTTCTGTATGGTGCGATAAAGGAAGAGGTGTATGTGGAGCAACCTCTGGGGTTCGAAGTCCATGATCGGGACACCCATGTTTGCGGGTTGAAGAAAGCCCTCTATGGGTTGAAGCAAGCACCTAGAGCTTGGTATGAGAGGGTAGATAGCTACCTGATGAAGTTGGGCTTCACTCGTAGTAATGTTGATCCGAACCTTTACTTCAATGTTGATAGAGAAAAGACTCTCATTCTGGTGTTGTATGTGGATGACCTCTTCCTGAGAGGTGCTGACCCGCTCATTCATCAGTGTAAGAGGGAGCTCGCTGCTGAGTTCGAGATGAAGGACCTAGGAATGATGCATTACTTCCTAGGTCTGGAGGTCTTGCAGAAACCTAGCGAGATTTTCCTTTCTCAAGGAAAATACATTGTGAAGCTTCTAGAAATATTTGGAATGCTAGAGTGTAAGTCCGTGTCGACACCAATGGAGCTCAACTTTAAGAAGTTGAGTGGCAGCATTGTTGGGCCCATGCTAGCAAATCCTATTGAGTATCGTCATCTCGTAGGGGCCCTGATGTTCTTAGTGAACACTTGTTTGGACATATGTTTTGCAGTGAACACTTTGAGTCAACATATGATTGAACCTCATCACATTCACTGGGTTGGTGCCAAGAATCTATTGAGATATCTTTAGGGCACGATAAACCATGGGTTGAGATACACTGCCCGGAGCATGGCACTCCATGGATATACTGATGCCGATTGGGCTGGCAGTGTGGTGGATCTTAAGAGCACATTGGGATGCTGCTTCACACTTGGGTTTGCTTCGATATCATGGATGAGCAGGAAGCAGAAGTCAGTGGATTTGAGCACCGCAGAAGCCGAATACATTACATCGAGTATGGCCTATAGTGAAGCAGTTTTGTTGTGAAAGCTCTTCAGTGAGTTTTTCAGGCATGTGCTAGATACCACCATGGTACTCTGTGATAACCAGAGTGGGATTCGGTTTTCCAAGAATCTTGTGTTCCACAATCGATCTAAGCATATTGACATCAAGTACCACTTTATCCCGAATATTATACAACAAGGCATTGTAAGGCTCGATCAGATAGGAACTAATGAGAAGGTCATGGAAATTCTCACAAAGCCCCTGGGGAAGGTCAAGTTCCTAACCTTCTGTGAGAATCTTGGAATTGTGAAACGACCCTATGTTGAGGGTCCTGTTGGATGATGAGCTTTGGGAGCTCTGGGGGCTTTGGGGATAGCATCTCGAAGCTATAAGTATACATGGGGCTAGGTTTGTTGAACCTTATGGTGCTTATGCCCCAGTGTTATGATGTTGAGTTGGTTCACCTCTCATGATCCGTGTCCCATATTCATCCTACCCATTGAGTCCCGAACTCATGGGAAGTACATCTCATTTGGCCAGTGAGGTGGGAAAAGCTAGAGACTAGTAGCAAAGACTAATGGATGCATCAAATATTGTCATACTCTCTATGTCTAGGATGGCACGTGTCCAACCACTTGTTCTGGGATCAAGTCTACTGGGGTTTCAGACCTCCAACTAACTTCGGGTTAGGTAAACCAACTTCAAGTTGGTATGAGACTCTTTTTGAGTCTTATAAAGGTTTCGGACCTCTGGGTTGAATCTGTCAACCTGGAATGATGTCTTTCTGACTGACCCACTTTTGTTCTGAAATAAAGAAGTTAGCAAAGAAAGTTACGGCGGGATGACGCACGATGTTTGGATGGCACAGGTGAATGGATTTCTCCCTAGTTGAGAGGGAGTGTTAATTTTGGACAAATAGGTCCAAACTCCATGTTGTGATGCTTAGATTAAGATTCCAATATTTTTATTGGATTCCTCTTTCGGAGAGGTGCAAGATCGATCTAAAGATCATTTTGATCTGATGAGCAGAACATTTATTTTGAATTTATTCAAAATATGTGTAGGTCGTCCTTAAATGAAATGCAGGCTTGAAGCCTCAGCAGTTGTGTCACACACCCTCACTGATGGATATAAATAGGTCAAATTTGGAGGTCATTTTCAATCATCCATCATCACACATTGTCTCTCCTCATCTGATTGGTTCGATCATCACTTGGAGTCTCTTCTTCTCCACTCGTGGGAAAACGCAGCAAAAATATTTTTTGTTTTTCAACCTAGGGTTTTTCAGCAGAGTGTTGACCAACATTGAATTTGGCCAACGCTTAGTCAAACTGACCCAAATATTGGTCAAAATTACGATTTTTTCAATCTGTATTTTTTGGCACAGAAATCGAGGTTGATCATCGACTTTGACCGGGCTGTGTTGACATTTTGTTGCTATTATTTTGCGTTGATTGTGACATCATTGAATTTTGTTGACTTTGGGTAGACTGATATTGTTGTCCGAGAGGGTTGTGTGATACTTCTAGTTGGCTGACCGTATTGAGACTTTGTTGGTTGAAGCATCCTATTGACCGTTATAACGCACCAACACACATATATATTTTTTGGCTTGTCTTCTGTCTATCTATAGGTATCTTCTATCAGCATTTTAGTTTCTTGTTTATGTGATTGTTGTTTGATATTGGGGATAAAAAGTGAAGTTGCATCAAGAATAGAACATCTACAAAAATTTATAGGATGCATACTAAAGTAGAAGCAATCTCATATGAGTATCAAATCGCTAGCAATGGGTACTACTCTTGTGTGTAATTTAAGTTGTCTAGAGGTTGTTACCTATTGAGCAAGGAGACCAACTTGTAAATAATGTTGAGGTGCAAAAAATATGCACCAAACTTAGCCTAAATGATTCCATGAATAATTATCCATTTGGGATGATTCATATGTTTCAATAAGAGTATTTGGGCTTTCCAATTTAATCTCAACAAATTAGGGCCTAGACCTTTGAGCCATAAATGATGTTGAGTCTTATGATTGTGTCCAAGTGATGCATCTTAGATAAAATACCATGTAGGTGGAGTCAAAGGCATTATTTGTTAGTCATGGCTAGAGAACCATACCTCTTATAGAGTAGGGCCTAAAATTTGTGCCTCAAGTTGAAATGCATCCTTGAAAACTAAACCCCCAAGTAAGAGTAGGCCATGGTGATATTAATTTCCCTCCCTTAGAATTGCAAGTTATAATTAGAGAAGGTACTCTTTGATACATTGAAGATCACAACCTTATTTTTACTGAGGTTGATCATCAATTGTTGAAGATCACAGAAGTATAAGATAAGTCTCTAAATCCCTTAGTTTATGAGGATAAAGGAATATGATGTCGATGAATAGACACGATAGAGGATACAATCGTTGCCATCTTGTATGTGCTTCTAAAGAAGTGAATCCATCTTATCAATAAAAATACCAAAGAGAATCAACAAGTAAGTGCATCCTTGTTTGACATCTATGGTGGTCTTGATGAAATATTAGAGGCGACGGATTGTGTGAAGATTCAACAATAAAGGGTAACCTTGTTTGAAACTTTTGATGGTCTTCATGAAAGCTTACAGGTCATGGATTATGTGAAGAAAACCAGGGATTGAATCATAATGTTTCTCGATAGTAACCAACAAGGTATCCAAGATGCTGATGTCATGGAACTTTTGGAACAAAGCCTCTCTCAGAATATAATCAAATGCATTTTGAAAGTATATAAAGCAACATAAGACATTCAAGCATTAATGGCTTGCATCCTCAAGATTGCCTGGAGAGTCAAAATGTGGTCAATTTTTTGGTACTCTTATTTGAAACTTTCTCGTTCATTTTATTTGAGGATCCTCTTCTCCAGTTGTTGAGAGAGCCCCATATGAACCACTATGGTATAGAGCTTGGTGAATCAAGGTATGATGTATCCTGGAATTTGGAGATGGGATGGGTGTTATGGTGAGACTAATAAGGACGAAAACTTGAACAAACAATGTGATTAAACAAATTAGTAATGTGACAATGTAAAGAGTTAACATGATATTTGAGGAACTTAGTTTGGATACCTTTTTAATTTTGAAATAGTACTTCTTATATTCATATAATATATGTTTACATTAATAAAGAAAACATGAATAATAAGGATATATACAATTTCTCTTATCTCCTTTTCCTTTAGGATGCTAAAGTATAAAGCTAAAATAAAGTTCAAATATGCATCGACTCTAGCAACTTGGCATATTTTATAAGAAAAAAGACTTTATCCAACAAGTGCATTTGAACCTCATCCCTCTAAATATGATAAAGCACTGACCTCACTCTAAAAAACACACTTACAAAGAATTTTCCAAAGGACAATATTTTAATGCCACTAAAGAAATAGTGAATTAAAGACCAAGAATCACCAACAACACTTCATGCCAATGCACTCTCTCATGAAGAAGAGCCAACGTTGACTCTAAACATGATCCTAACTACTCTTGGAAAATTAGCCATCTCACAACATATAGTTCATCATTTTGGAGTGATTGTAGAGAGGGTAAAGACCATCGATAGATTGTTTTTCGCAACTTGAGCCATGGAAGGAGGGCCCTAATAGATGACCAAATCTAGAAACATGTGTAGCTTATATGCCACTTCCATCAACTATACACTATGCAACCTTTGATTCCTCTGATCCTCAACATTAGAAGACACCAATTGTGCATGGAGTGTAAGGTCGAGTTCATGTCGCTAATGTAGGATGGAGTGCAATTTAAACGAATCACATTAAACCAGTGTGCGCCCTTCCAGCATATTTATATTGATCTTGAACACATTCTCTTACAAAATCAGTATGATAATCTCCAAATAGTGGGCCAACTTGCATAAAATAGGGCATAATTATGTAATATAGAATAAGTATAACCTATATATTTAATGGTAATAATGTTTTGAGAAGGATGGTGGTGAGATTGGCATCTATATAGAATAAGTATAACCTATATATTTAATGGTAATAATGTTTTGAGAAGAAGGATGGTGAGATTAGCATCTATATAGGTCTTTTGTCAGGTCTTCTCTATATAGGTCTTTTGTCAGGTCTTCTCACTCTAAACCTAATGAGAAAAGAAAATGTCTTTTTCTTTGGTTTTGATTTCATTAAGAAAAAAAAGTCTATTATTAAATTGGAACTTCATCATAAATTTTATATCATATACATTATTAAGATAATTAAAAATTTGATTGAGTTTAAAATGTGAATGAGCCCATGTACATTACCATTCACATAAATGATGAGATACTTTTACCTTTAAGATGGAGTTGTGCATAACAATGTTTTCAAAATTTTCCAAATATAATTGGCTATGAAAAGGGCATAGAAGGGACACAAAGTGGTGTCTTGTATTTGTGCGTAAATTTTACTTTAAAAATTGGAAGATGCACGCTTTATTATGGTTGGAAATATTATCGTATAAAGAATGAATACGGATCAATTAAAATATTGGTTAATCTTGGGGAACATAAAACTTATATCAAAGGCCACTTAAAGATCATTGGCTTTGATGTTAAAAATCAATAATAATATTTGCTAAAGGAAACCATATTCCCAACCAGCGTTTGGAGTTTTTTGTTTTTTTGTTTTGGTTTTTTTTTTTAAAACATAGATAGAGTATTAATGATACTGTGTTTAATGAGAACACCGTATATGTGGATCTTGTTCTAGCCATTTGGGGTTATCAAAATTTAAACATTCTACAATGGAAGAATTATTAATGAATTTTAATTATTATTTTAGTGATTTGGTTAATGTGGTTGTAGTTAAGAATTTAAGATGTGTTAGTTTAAAGAAGATTGAACATTTCATAGTGCAGTGTTTTATGATATGGTGTTTATTTTGTTAGATTTTAGTATGATTATATTTGGATATTTCTAAAGGGAAAAAAATTCTATATTCTGAGAGGTTAGAGATTGAGAGTTTCTCATACCTAAGGATTCAAGATAAAAATATTTTTTAGTATAAGTTTGTAGATAGAAAGGTTTAAGATCTTATTGACGATGTTGGATACCACTAACATATAGGGATCTCTCCAATATGAGGTTCCAATTAGACTTCACACCATTTGGTGTAGGATTTTTATCCAGAATATGACATGGTTATCGTTCACTTAAATATATGCCTTGGCTTTAGATGTTAGCACGAGAGAGAAGTGAAAATGTCTTTTTGAATGAGTAAGTGAGTGCGCCTAGTGAATGTTCGATTGCAGATGCATCAAGGTTCTCTCACTGCAAAGGGGAAAATAAAGTGAGCCTCTAAGTGAGAAGTAATAGTACTACCCTAATGGAGACACACATGAATAAGAAAGACGTGTGTGACATCAAGTGAAATAATTCACATAGATGCGAAGATCATTATAAACATTACAACATATTTTGAATAAGTAAACACCAAAGTCACTGAAATGTTTCAATTACTCCAGTACATGAGAAAGCAAACATGAACCATAAATATTCAAAGAATAGTCTTAGAAACATCCAAAACTCATGTGTGAAATTTTTTTAGCCTGGAAGGCTTCAATATTAAGCAAATGTTCCAAGAGACAAAAATACAATGAATATCATTAACTCCAATAGTGGAGAGTTAGAGCCACTACTTAGCTCCCCAAAAGTACTAACTATGTCTCTCTAATGCCTTGCGGGAGAAGCCAAGGTCAAAATTCCTTTACAAGAGAAATGAGAATCCTTTTATAACTTGGGGCATGAGCTTTCACATCCCCATGACTCTTGACTTTCCAACTCCTAATGACCTTTGGACTTATACAGCCTTTGGAATTCCAAATGAATTTTGGAATTGCATATGACTTTTGGTATTACATGTATTTTGGACTTCCATGAATTTTTTGTTCATACATGAGTCTTGGACTTACAATGATTACAACATTACACCATAATTTCCACATCACCATGTGATGAAAACATGGCATGTCACTATCTTTGATGATTGGGACTAATAGTGATTGATGACATGGACTTTCTTCATTGGTGACATGGCTTCCACTCGTATCTTCGTTCTTCATGCAGCGTTGATTGTTGATGTCTTCACCCTCCAAAGGATCTTTGATCTAATGGAGTATTCAGGGCACTTTGATCATCAAGATTCAAATATGTTCTTTGTTCTTTCAATGCTTCCTTTTTTTGTTCTCTTTGACCGATCTTCCTCATGTGTTCTTGCCATGTTGTTCCTAGAATATGCGTATCAGCAATCATTTATGAAAAGCAACCATCAGTCTGAAAATATCCTATTCTGCCATGTTTTATGTAGATTTTTTTTCATGCTTCTCCAATGCACCTAAAAGTGACAAGGATAGATTTTGGGCGCATGGGCGCACTTTGAAGTCTAAATGGCTAAGAGGCTTAGGATTTAGGGCTTCTACATGTGCTCATGTGCTAAAGAGAAAGAGGCAGTCAAGGCATGACTCATGGTGCAAGTCCGAAGGATGAAGGGGAAATATTCAAGCTTCCCAAGTACGCTGTGTAATCAAGGGAGAGAAGGAGGGCGTAGGGAGCACTCCTGAAGGCTGAAGAATGAAGGCTCCAGGCCTTCAGGGTATGCTCATGTGCTCAAGAGGCCCAAGAGGGTGCATGGTGCAAGTCCGAAGGCTGAAGGGAGAAGCATTGTTCCTTCGGAGTGCGCTCATGCACTCAAAAGGGTTAGGAGGGTGCATGGCACATTTGGGAAGGTTGAAGAGTGAATCTTAAGGCCTTCGGGGTGTGCTCATGTGCTAAATGAGGGCACACATCTTTGAGTCGAAGGAGTGCACTCAAAGGAAGACTTGATTTCTTAAAGGGAACGATTCAGAACAAGGAAGGGGAAAGGACTTAAAGGGTGTGATTTTGCGCTCCTTAAAGGTGCATGGAACACTTCAGAACAACGAAGGATTTCCACTCAAAGCTTGATAGTGCGCTTTTGTGCTCCTAAAATTGGTGGCGGGATCATTTTGCAAACGACACTTGTTTTAAGTATGGAATATGGGGCGATGGGTGAACATGATGAGTTAAGACATAAAACTAGGTGTGACACATACCAACTCATCGAGAAAACTTATACAATCTTAAACAATGATAATTATACATCAAAACGCAACTTTGCATGCATTCCCTAAGTACAACAGGTGAAGTGTGTGCAACTACGACCAAAAGTGATGTTTTACAACAATAAAGATGTTGTGACCATCAAATATACTTAAAGATGTTCTAATGAATACGATGACACTTGAGAACATTCTAGAACACTTGAAACATACATAATAACATGAGAAGACGCTTGAATATCAAGGCGACATTAGATACGAGGGTGATAGCAGGCTCCAAAATTCGAATGTAGTGACATTTTTGGAGGGTGTTGTAGCAGCGACGACACTTGGCAACACACTAGGAGAGCTTCAACTTCTCTATCTAGGAATAGATTTCGGTTAAAGGGTCAGACCTTCAGGAGTGTTTATTGCCTTGATTTTCCCCTTTCGACCTAGTTATATACATAACATCCCACTTTATTATACTTGGTTGAACACAAAAAAATAATCACATCACAATTGTTTCAATCCAGGAAAGGGTAATGTGTGCAACGATTTTATGATATTAAGATTATGATTTTTCATCTCTGGTGTTGCTCCACTGCCACCAGGTCTGGACAGTACCCTGACGGAGGCACTTCAGGAGCACAAACTTTGCTTCACTCCCAGCGATCTTGGATAGTACCTCGATGAAGTCGCTTGCTTCACCCACATGCATAGGAAGCCTTTCTCTTATTTCACCCTTTATTTATTTATTTAATAGGACCGTACATTGACACTTATTGTTTTCAATGGGTGGAAGAGGGATCCTGACTTATTGAGAGCAGAGGAGGTTGCCCCTTCATAGAAGTATTTTTGACCTATGATATTATTTTGCTCGTTTTATATTTTCCCCTTATCCCTTCTCTACAATATTGGACAAGCGTTAACACACAAGTAAATTCACACCAAATTTAGTAGTTTAGATACTATCATAGGCGCAGATCTAATAGGTTCCCTCAAGGTTCTCCTTTTGGACAAATCTTATTTTCCATCTAGACTTTGCTTAACCTATGCCATTTTCCCCAACAAATAAGAAGAACAACAGAAATCCAAGTGTTGTGGTTGTCACTCTTCTCTTTTATTACACCACAAAGTCCTTTCAAGCCATGAATTTTTACACAAGTGTCTTATTTATATACAATTACCAACACAACAAGACAGGACAAGAGCTAACACAAGACACTTACGACTGACACATACGAGAAAGAAAAGAAACAAACAAAACTATACAGGAAGAGAAACATGTAACTACAATTGAAAGTAATCTTTTAGATCTCGGCCATTTACGGGAAGGGGGTAAATCCTCCCATCTAAGGATTTCAGCTAGAATGTGTATGACTGATATTTTCATCAACATAGAATGGTCTAATCCACAAAGGTTGTAACTTCGTTCTTTTTCCCTTTTCTTCGCAGGGTTTATCCCACTTCAGTACTAGGTCACCCACATCAAAGTTATTTTCCCCTGCGGACTTCTTATCAAACCAATGTTGTACACGGTTTTGGTGCACATCAAAACTCGCTTTGGCTTTGAGCCTTTATTCCTTGAGTTTGAGTAAAGTGTTTATCATGCTCTAAACCAGAAGGCAAGGTCTACCTTGTGACTCCTGAGAGAGTTACAAGGTTGGTAGATATAGGTTTGAGGGAAACATAACTTCTTTACTGTAAACTAGAAAGTATGGTGAGGTTTTTAGGGAATTCTTAGGAGTTACACAGTCAACCCATAATGCATTGTTCAAAGCACTATGCTAGTTCCTTTGCTCGGAGAAGATGGTTTTCTTGATTATGCAGATAATATTTTTGTTTTCCAATTCAGCCAACCCATTTCCCTGTGAGTAATAATTAGATGCATGTTTTAATACAATCATTTTTCTAATACGAATTCATAAAGTTTTAATGATGAAAAGTATGTCACATTATCAAATAAAAGTGACGTAGGAATGCCAAACCTGGTTATAATGTTTTTTCGCAAGGAGTGGATGAATTCCTAGTCATTTACTTATCTCAAAGGAACTGCTGCTGACCACCGAGTAAAATGTTCTATTTCTGTCAGAATATATCAGTGTTGTTGCTTGAAGAATGAGGGAAACTTTTTCTAATAATATCTAGGCCCCACTATTGGAATGGTTCCTCAACTGCTACTGGTAGCAATGGGGCGATTGACCTCTGATTGTGACTGGTGCATATCTAACAAGTTGGGCACTTAAATACATAAGCATGTGAATCTTTGAATAGAGTGGGAAAATAATAACCAGCGCTCATAAATTTATGTGTTTTAGTTTCGCTGGCATAGTGGCCACCTGCCGGTACATTGTGTAAGTCTCTAAGTACCTTCTCTATATCCTGTAGCTCAAGGCATATTAGCAGGACACCATTGTGGTGCTTTCTGAAATGTACTCTATGAACTATTTGGTAAGATAGATATTTCAAATGGATTTCCCTCTTCTTTTTATTCAATAAGTGCACGGGAAAGGTTCCATGCTCTAGAAAATGTTGTATCTCAGTATACCATTGCATTGTAGACATGGATTGAGGAACATGTTCAATATTTTACATTTATATCTCCTACTCCCAACCTGAAATATCTTGCTCAGGAGCATCTCTTGCTTCAGTTACTAGCTTATATAGGTTGTGACCCTTTATGGTATTAACAGGTCTGAACTCCAAATCATATTCTTTTAAATAGATAATCCAGTTAACCATGTTCTCACCAAACTCTTGTTGCATGAACAATGTTCTTACTGTTGGATGAGGTACAAATATGCTCATATGAGCTTTTAAAATATAGGACCTAAAATACTTAACTACCTTGTATACCACATATGCTTGTTTGTAAATGGAAGGGTAATTTAATTCTAGCCCCTGTAGAATATCACTCATAAAAGAAATAGGCCGCTCATTTCCTTCAGTATCCTTTTGAGTCAATACAACCGCAATCGATGAATTTGAGGCAAAGGTGTAAAGTAGGAAATATTTGTCATAGTCTGGACTGAATAAGCCCAATTATTCACTGGGAAATCTAATCCTAATTGGAGTCCTCTTGCCACCTATGTCAACTTCAATTCATGGCTCCCATAGGCTCCTATAATTCTGATTCAAACTAACCCAAAAACAAGGATCCAACACCACAAAAACACACCTCCAACTCATTGTTTAAGGTCCACTCTTATGCTGCAATCTGGGCCTGATTAGGGCATGCAAACACAGTCCCTAATAGCCCTTATAAACTACCTAGACTTTCATTCCTTTGTTGTGGTTTCCCTTCTAAGAGGGGATGTGACCCTTTACTGAAGTGTTGGGGTTTTCTATCCCCGTTCAGCCCTTCAGCCTCCCTTTTAACTGTTTTGGATTGCTACAACAAGCCTTCTCGAAGCTTTGGCAGCATAAGAAAGGCATGCATCTCTCTCCCACGACCCTCAAAACACATCCCTTGGTTGTGACCTCCCTACAAGATGTCTCGGCTTCCAACACAACCCTATATCACCCTGAAATAACCCTTACATAGTCCCTCTTGCTGCATTTTTATGCCCTCCCTTGCTGCGGCCCAGAACAAAGACTTAGTCACTCCTTTAACAAGTTGTTCACTTATGTTTGTGTTGCATAATGGATGAGGATTAGAGTCCTCCATCACCTCTTATTTATACACATAAGAAGGATCCTAAAACATCACACCATAGGGCTTGAAAAACTATCACATGTCTTCTTCACACCAAGCCGACCTAGAATCCTCCTGTGCAAAGCCATTAATTAACTTCAAAAATTCCTATCTCACTAAGGACACCTCTGAATTCGATGATTATCAAAGCATTGGATTCTCCTTTCCACCCTCTATCATCTCATTCCATGACATGTCTAAAGTGATCCATGGAAATTACCCAAAACACAATTAGTGCAAAACCCCATGCTTGAGTTCCAAGCCCACAAGTGACTCTTGTGGCACTTTTCCCTCCAATCCTCAAACCCTAGGGCTTGGAGTACCTCCCAAGCTACTAAAAAATCAAAATTCTGGTTATAACCAAGTGCTAGTATCATAAATAGATAGACTGAAGACTATCTTCGGGACGAAATGGGGAACATTTACTTTCAAAAGGATGTCATTTGGACTTATTAATGCTGGTGCTACTTTCCAAAGAGTGATTGACAAAACTTTCTATGGCCTTATTGGTCAGAGCATAGTCATTTATTTGGATGATGTTACTGTGTTTTCCAATAGAAGATCGTATCATGTACATCATCTGAAACATATATTTGAGTAGTGTTGAAAGTATGGGATTTCTCTTAATCTCAATAAAAGCGTCTTTGGTGTCAAAGGGGATTCTCTTAGGGAACATCATTGCACAAAGCGAAATTAAAATTCATCTTGAGAGGGTCAAAGCCATTACACAGATTGCGTTTCCGGTGAATAATAAAGCCATGCAGTATTTCTTAGGAAAGATAAATTTCTTGAGAAAATTAATCTTTTATTATGCTCAAATGGTTAAGCCTATACAAGATATGCTTAAGAAATATGGAACATACAAATGGGATAAATGGGAAAAAGATGCTTTCACTCAAATCAAGTAGGATATTGCTAATGCACCCGTGTCATTGGTCTAGTGGAAGGAAACATGTTGATAGCCCAAAGTAGCCCTAGACGAGTTATCTTGAAGTAACAAAGAAGAGTTGAAGGTTGGGTGAAGATTGGTGCCAAAAGTACAACACCTTGATGAACAAAAGTGACTTCTAGCCTGGCATATTGGACCTCAAGTAGTGGCCCGCCTAGAGATTAGATTGGATCATCCCATGTACACCAAGAATAAGTGGATTGCAGTAGTGTTAGGTGGAAACCCTCCTAGAGTCTCGATGTGTTGTCCTTTGAAGTACTAAGGGGGAGCTAGTGAGCAGTACGGAAGTGAAGGACCAACAATACAAGATACGACATCGATAATCTACAGCAAAGTTTGTCATTTTATCTTGTGTACCATAGATTATTGTACAATTTTTCTAAAAATTGTGTATACTTGTGCATATGTGATTTATTGATTTATATTTTCCATTGTGCAAAGTAGTTTTGGTTGAGATTCTTGGTTTGGTAGCGTCAGTGATTCTAAGACTCTTGTAGAAATTATATGCACTAAGCATGCATATGTCCAAGATCCACCTGATCTCACACTATTTAACTTTATGCAAGATACTGAATCTATTCCACTTGTTAATCTTTTGCGGAAAAATTAATTGCACACACATGTGAAGCATAAAAAAAAATTATCAATTGCACATAACACAGTTTTTAACCAGGAAATCCTGAAGCTAAAAACCCCAACTATATATTATGTAACATGGATATCATATGAAAATCTCATACAAACATACAAAGCTTATCATAAGCCCTCAGTACAGTACAATCGTCATACACTAATCAGGACTAATCTTGCAAATCCATGCACCGATATTTGCCTCCTGCTAGCCTGCCTCCACTACGCAATCCAAGCTGATTACAAAGACCAATTCAATGTAATCCCACTCTCATTGAATGCATTATTATCATTGGCAACTCCAATGTATATATAGATGCAATTCATGCATCACTAGTAGTCACAACGGATAGTCCATCTTTCCCTTTCACCTATCTCTCCACTAGGTCTCCACTAGATCTGACATGCACTGCAATTAACTATTGTATTGTTCAGTTGATTAATGAGTTATTATTTGTGAATTAATTAACTAATTAATTCACTCCACTCTCACTATTGTATCATTCAGTTAGACTAGATACAACTAGCTCAACTGAGTCTAACTGAGTTAAACTGAATACAACTCCATGAACTACTCTTCCAACTCTGTCATTACTTTTCCACTTCGGTTCTAACTGAGTCCTCCATGCATGAACTCCAGTAAAACCTTAGGAATTGAATAATTCCTTCAGCCCACTGATTTTCCAAATCTGTTCACTGAAATAAAGTGCTCCAAGAGAATAAGTTGTTGTTTATTGTCGGATTATTATTAAGAGCTAATAATAACCAACATGCATCTATTTTTAGATCGGTGATCTATAAATAGACTTCGCCCAATCTTCTAAAAATATAATCTCATCTATTTTTCACATTTGACCAACCATCTACAAATAGCCTCCTGCTACATATAGAATATGCTCACCATGTCTAAAAATAGACATACACCTATAAATAGTATGTGTGGGCCCCACCTAGTTTAGGTGATTATTTTCCAACTAGGATCAAGGATGATGTTTCAAGATGCCTCCTTCACTGCTTCTTGTTGCAAAATTCAACACTCCCTCTCAACAAGAAATGACTGTCTTTGCATGCGACATGCAACTCCATGCATTCGCCCTGCAACTCTTGCTGCAACACTTTCGAAACTGAAAAGCTCCAAACAACTCAATTAGTCTAATGCATCTATCATCAAATTCTCTGACCTCTTCTTAGCTACTGCACATGTCTTCAAGAACTAGTGCGCTATTGAACTCTACACCCATGCACTTTGCACTTGTTGTCAACTCTGAACCGCGCTCCAGTATCCGACACTGTCACTTTGATCTCATTGCATCAATCCAACTGATCATGCTAATGTTGCACTGTGGGCTCCTTGTAGCCAAGTTCAATTCATGAGATCCACACCATCTCCATGAATCCTGGCCAAAAATTTCTTCTTGGATTATCCATGCATGTTTCCCCACCTCTTACCTGGTGGTATAGCTGCATGCACTCCCTCTGCCCATCTGGCACGAAATTTCTTTTCATGAGTGGTTGCTCCCACTCCATGATCCTCATCTTGTGGTTGCTCCACATCCCGAGGTTCACTCTTACTTGCATGCAAATCCTGCTCCCTTTCAAGCTTCAACTTCATGGCTTTATTGCACTTCCCAATAGTAGGAAGCTCCGTAGAAATCCCATCTACTTCAAGTCTGTAAAGATTCTTATCTCGAATCCCAACCTTCTTGACTTGTCCTGTTGCTTTGTACCGAAGGAAAACTCTTCCTTCACTAAAGACAACATCATAGCCTTTATCCTCTAACATTGCGACTGAGATTAAATTGTTCTTTAAACCTGGAACATGCACAAAATCTTGTAAAATAATGAGTTTACCTGACTCCCTCTGAAAGCTAATGGTACCAATTCTGGTCGTACTGTATCATCCATTGTCGCCCAACTCAACATGCAACTGGAGATCTTTCTCCACCAAGTCATTGAAAAGGTTCACATATCCCGTCATGTGAAAGGAAGCACCACTATCAAAGTACCACCCCGATCCCAATCTACTAGACACCATGCATGCGATCAATGAGAATTCAAGCTCAAATTGCGAGGCAAGAGCCTCACCAGCTGCAACTCTAGCAGCCATCTTGTTCTTCTTCTTATGTGGACAATTTGTGGCGAAATTCCCATGTTCGTGACAGTGAAAACACTTCACTTTGGACATGTCACGCTCTTTGCCATCTTCAACGGTCGCAGATATAGAATGGAATTTCTTCCCCTTATTCTTCTTTGCCTTGGAAACCAAAGCGCAATCCTCTTCATCATCATGCTTTGATGAAGAGCCATCCCTGGTACTTCGCCTTATCTCCTCTTGCACAAGATCCGAACAAAGTCGCTCCCAACCCGGCAGTTTCTCCCGTCCATTGACAGAGTCTTCTTAGCTATGCCAACTCTGAGGAAGCCCAAGGAGAGCCAAGCTCACCAAGTCATCATCATCAACACTCGCTCCTACACTCCCAAGCTCATCCCTGCATTGGACAAACTTTGTCAAGTATACCGAAATAGTGTCATTTTTCTCCATTTTTATTTTTATGAGCTTGTCTTTAAGCGCCAACTTCCTCTGGTCGCTTCTGCTTTGGAACAAATATGTCAAAGCCTTCCACATAGCATACGGATTGGATTTCCCATGAAGGCTTGAGACAATATGGTCTCTCACACCTTCCAACAGAATCCTCCTCGTCCTTGCTACTTTCTTTTGCCATGCGTCAAGTACTGCAGCATCTGATGAAGTGGGATTAGGAACATCTCTCTCGATGAATTCCTTCAAGCCATTATCTTCAAGAACCGCCTCCATCCTGTCCTTCCAAGTTATGTAGTTAGAGTTTCCCTCAATTTCATACTGCAACCGCAACCCATTGAAAGACATTTCAATATATACTCAACTGTCGCACCAAGAAACTCCTGCAGCAAATTCAAATTGTCCACCAGCACAAACTCACTTCACAATTGCAATCTTCAATCAACAATGCTCTGATACCATGTAGAAATTATATGTACTAAGCATGCATATGTCCAAGATCCACCTGATCTCACACTATTTAAATTTATGCAAGATACTGAATCTATTCCACTTGTTAATATTTTGTGGAAAAATTAATTGCACACACATGTGAAGCATAAACAAAAATTATCAATCGTACATAACACAGTTTTTAACCGAGAAAGCCTGAAGCTGAAAACCCCAAATATATATTATGTAACATGGAGATCATATGACAATCTCATACAAACATACAAAGCTTATCACAAGTCCTCAGTACAGTACAATCGTCATACACTAGTCAGGACTAATCTTGCAAATCCATGCACCGATATTTACTTCCTGCTAGCCTGCCTCCACTACGCAATCCAAGCTGATTACAAAGACCAATTCAATGTAATCCCACTCTCATTGACTACGTTATTATCATTGGCAACTCCAATGTATATATAGATGCAATTCATGCATCACGAGTAGTCACAACGGATAGTCCATCTTTCCCTTTCACCTATCTCTCCACCAGGTCTCCACTGGATCTAACATGCACTGTAGTTAACTGTTGTATTGTTTAGTTGATTAATGAGTTATTATTTGTGAATTAATTAACTAATTAATTCACTCCACTCTCACTAGTGTATCATTCAGTTAGACTAGATACGACTAGCTCAACTGAGTTAAACTGAATACAACTCCATGAACTACTCCTCCAACTCTGTCATAACTTTTCCACTTCAGTTATAACTAAGTCTTCCATGCATGAACTCCAGTAAACCTTAGGAATTGCATAATTCCTTCAGTCCACTGATTTTCCAAATCTGTTCACTGAAATAAAGTGCTCCAAGAGAATAAGTTGTTGTTTATCGTCGGATTATTATTAAGAGCTAATAATAACCGACATGCATCTATTTTTAGATCAGCGATCTATAAATAGACTTTGCCCAATCTTCTAAAAATAAAATCTCATCTATTTTTCACATTTGACCAACCATCTACAAATAGCCTCCTGCTTCATATAGAATATGCTCACCATGTCTAAAAATAGACATACACCTATAAATAGCTTGTGTGGGCCCCACCTAGTTTAGGTGATTATTTTCCAACTAGGATCAAGGATGATGTTTCAGGATGGCTCCTTCACTGTTTCTTGTTGCAAACTTCAACAACTCTAACCTAGACCCAAGATCATGGAAATTCAACATGGTATCAGGGTGTGTCTGAGCTACTTTGGAAGTCAGTGAATCATAGTTGTGTGAAATGAAGTACAACATGAAAGGGAGTTGGCCACATTGTAGGTGACAATATAGAAGTTGCAAGAAGGTCTCCGGTATGAGGAAGGGTTGGAGGGGTTCTCCAACTAAATTCCTTGGAAGGAAAGGATCAGGTTGGTCTTGCAGGTCAATACGATCTGAAATTTTGCCAAGAAAGCCATCAAGAATCTAACCGAACTTAAGGAGCTGGAAATATATGAAGATTTGGATATGAAGGAAATATTGATCATCCTAGATGGTGTGAAGGATGCCCTAATATCTCATTTGTCTAGGAAGAACACCACACATTAGATGTGGATGGCTCTTCATAATTTGTTCCAGAATAAGAATGAGAACTAGGTATTGTTATTGGAGGATAACTTTAAGTACGCCAAGATGATAAAGGTTGAAGGAGTGATTTAATATCTAATGAGATTGTCTCAGGTCATAGATGAGCTTGCTATCGTCAGTGTGAAAATTTCATATGGATATATGGTGAGGATTTCATTGAAATGGTTCACTGAGGAATGGAAGCCCTTCATCAAATGGATTGTTGCGAGAGAGAAATTTATAGACTCGAATAGGTTTTGGGACGAATTCATTCAGGAAGAGTTGCAAGACAAGGATATTCATCCAACGAAGAGGACAGATGAGGACGTGGCACTTGTAGCATGAATGAAGGGTAAGAAGAAGAAGGAATTGAGTAAATTCAATTGTTTTAACTGTGACGAGATGGGTCATTTTCTGTCGATATTTTCAATGAAGAAAGGATATGGTGAGAAGAGGAAAGGAAAGCAGGTTGTTGTTGTTGCCACTTTAGCTGAGATAAATGATATCACTAGGAGATAAGAGGAGGAGTACTTTGCTATGATCTTGAATTTCTTGCAGGGTAATGTCAATGAGGATGGATGGTATGTGGACAGTGGCACGATGAAACATATGACAGGGTCACAGGAGGTGTTTTAGACTTTAACTAAATGGGACTCGAAGTTGCACATGGTGTTTGGTGACAAGAATCAGTTGGAGATCCGAGGATCAGGAGTTGTGCCATTCAGGATGGAGACAGGACGAGTGATGCAGGTCCAAGATGTATTGTTTGTACCAAGACTCATATATATCATGATTTATGTCTCGACGATTGAGAATAATGGGTTTGAGGTCTTGTTCCAAGATGGGAATGCAAGAATCAGACTAAGAGGCTCTAACTCTAATGAGATAGTACTTGGAGTTAGAGAGCATGCTCTTTACAGGTTGATGAGAAATCATGAGGATTGTGGAAAGCATAAGAAGCAGGTGGAGTAGGTGTGGGTTCCAGAGAAGCAGGTGCAGGTGTAGGATTCAGAGAGGCAGGTACAGGTTCCAGAGACGAAGGTCCATTTTCCAGAGGCTCAAAGGGAGTCGATTTCTAGTGGGAGATTTCAGGTTCAGAGGGAGACTTTGCAACCCAAGAAGAGCATGCGGTCAGTGGGGAGAAAGGGTGCTTCCACATCTACCAAGAAGAAATCATGGAGAGATTGGAAATAGATATAGGAGCAGAAGAAGAAGCAGGATGCTTTGAGCAGTGGCATTGACACTTCTGAGAGATGCGTAGTTCACATAACAGGGATTGATGTGATTGTGAGCGCCAAGAGTTGCGAGAGTGTTGCGAATAATGATGATGATGATGAGCTACTTTCTATTCTGGTAAGTACCTCCCTTTATAAGAGGGATTTTTTATTTTTGAGTTGCTTGTGAGGTACTCCAAGCCCTAGGGTTTGGGGATTGGAGGGAAAAGTGCCACAAGAGTCACTTGTGGGCTTGGAACCCAAGCATAGGTTTTTGTACCAAACATGTTTTAGGGAATTTCCATGGATCACTTTGGACATGTGATGTCATGATATGATATAGGGAAAAAAGGAGAATCCAATTCTTTGAGAATCATCAAATTCTGAGTTGTCCTTGGTGAGATATGAATTTTTGAATTTAATTAATGGGTTTGACAATGAGGACTCTAGGTCGACTTGGAGTAAAGAAGACATGTGACAGTTTTTCAAGCCCTATTGTGTGACATTTTAGGAGCCCTCTTATGTGTATAAATAAGAGGTGATGGAGGACTATAATCCTCATCCATTTTGCAACTCAAACATAAGTGAACAGCTCGTTGGAGGCCGAGACATCTTGCAGGGAGGTCGCAGCCAAGGGTTGTGTTTTGAGGGTAGTGGGAGAGACGTGCAGACTTTTTCTAGGCTTTTGCATCTTGTAGAAGGCTTTTTGTAGCAAGCCACAATAGTTAGAAGGGAGGTAAAAGGGCTGAAAGGGGCTAGAACATCCCAGCACTTTAGCAAAGGGTCACATCCCCTCTTAGAAGGGTAGTCACAACAAAGGAAGAAAAATCTATTCATTTTCTAAGGGTTGTTAGGGACTGTGTTTGTGTACCCTAATCAGGCCCATATTGCAGCATAAGAGTGGACCTCAAACAATGATCTAGAGGTGCGGTTTTGTGGTGTTGGATCCTTTTTTTTGGGTCAGTTTGGATTGGAATTATAGCAACACGTGGGATTCATGAATTGAAGTTGTGGGCAGCGTGTTGATAGCCCAAATTAGCCCTAGACGAGCTATCTTAAAGTGACAAAGAAGCGTTGAAGGTTGGGTTAATATTGGTGCCAAAAGTGCATCACCTTGACAGTTTTATTATTCATATTTAGTTTAATATAACAAAGATTGGGTTGTACATTGTTGTACAATTTTGTTAAAAATTGTGTATACTTGTGCATATGTGATTTACTGCTTTATATATTTCGTTGTGCAAAGTAGTTTTGGTTTAGATTCTTGGTTTGGTAGTGTCAATGATTCTAAGACTCTAACCTAGACCCAAGATCATGGAAATTCAACACAAAGAAACCTTCTAGTAGCAATAACATCTCAAACCCAGATATTTTATGGAGGATCTATTCCATGGATGGCACTAGATAGTTGTATTTATCAAATGTCTAGTTGATATTGCGGAAATCTACGCATAACCTGATTTCACCTGACTTCTTTCTAAATGAGACCAAATTTGAAATCCAAGTGGAATGCCTGATTTTTAAAAACAATCTGAGCATCCAAAAAAATTCTTAATTCCTTTTGGATAAGGGTTTCCAGTGTTGGATGAACTTTTTGTAGTTTCTGATGGGAAGGTTTTACCCCTTCTTTTATGAGAATGATGTGCTAGATAATACGAGTATCAGATGCCTTTAAATCATTGTATGTCCATGAAAATACATCATGGTATTGTATGAATAAGCAAATAAATGTATGTCGCTCCTATGGATAATACACATACATAGGTTTACATACTTTGGATCTTCTTGAGTTCCCAGATTGACTCGTTCAGATGATAACTTTGAGCTTTGAGTCTTTGTATTGGTTAGTCCTCTAAACAAATTATGCGGTTCATATAACTTCTCCAGGGACACCACACCTTTAGGCATAGTGTTTCCTTTCATTGAATTGGATGTATCTTGCAAATCCTGATCGTGCTCATCCTCATCTATGACAACATCTTTGAATACATCTGCATTATCCATAAAGTGTCGTATATGTTGGGCGTCATTGAAAACACGTCGATTAGTGACGTTGTCTGGCATAGATGGTTTATATATATTTTCAATAGAAAAACTATCATTCCATGGTGACATCATAGCAACTACATTTGCAGATGCATTTGTTGCAGCATTTATAAGTCTACGAACATAAATAATATTAAAATATTTACAATGGTTAATCAAACGCCATACCTCCTTATGGTAGTTTTTAAGATTCGATGAAACACAATGGATAGTATCCCATACCTAACGAGTGATCACCTTTGAGTCACAAATTACCTTGAGAATATCTACCTTTAGATCGATGGATTTTTTTATTCTAAGTACAAGTGCTTAATATTTGTAAATATTATTACTACACTCAAACTCCAGATGGAATGAAAGGATATGTTTCTTATTACACAAGTCTGTAAATACGCAACCAACTCCAGAGCCATCTTGCGTCTTTGAACCATCAAAATATAGATTCTAAATATTATTAGATATTGGGGTGATTCTTATACTACTATTACTATTAATATGTACATTTATATTACAAGATTCATTTGCACCAACTCGAGAAAAAGGAAGGAGCTCCAACTGTGTATCTTGTGGAACAGGTGATGACTGCGCTTGATAACACCCGAGGTCGCTTTCAAGGAAACAATTTCCAAATATTAAATCATAAAAAACAACAGGCTCATTGTGGCACTAAAATGGTGTCACAATGTATTTCATGTATCGCTCACTTTCCACTCAACTCTGGTTATTCATGCCCTTGTATGGAAGCCATAAATGTGGCCAGTATAGAAAAATTCCCTTGTAATTTTCCAGATCATTCTCTGTTGATAAGTATGCCATAGGCTTTAGGGATGTCCACAATTACAATATTTATACATTGGTGAACTCAATGATTAGATGATAATCGAATAAGAACATTCCTAAGTTCATCGATAGCTTGGACAAGATATTTTTTCAGTTGAATACTATGTGCATCAGTTTTGTCCCATTTTTGCGTTTATCTTCTTGGATACATATAATGGAATTACATTCACAGATGCACCAGAATCAATTAAACAATTATGGACATTGTAATAAAAAATTTCAAAAGTCAATAAAAACGGAGGGCAGAGAGTATTAGCTTCTAATGTTACAACATTAACTACAGATTCAAAGGGAGAATAAAACTTACCAGATACCTTTTCAGATGAAGAAGATTTATCACCTATCGAAGGTTGCGAAAATTCTTGGACAAGCAGTTCACACTAGCCGACTATCTTACCGAGCTCAAAAATGGAAATATTGGCTCGAGCTCTCTTCAGATCTTCAACTATGTTATACTTGATTATTTCACCTTTAGCAGAAAATGTTGAAGTGTCCCTAGGAGTAGATTATTCGACACTTTCAGGGTGATATATTTACTCTTGTTGTTGGAGGAAGTGTCATTGGAATTAGTTGCATTTACAAACTTACAATTCACATTCTGAGCGGGATTAACTGGTAGTGATATCCTCCTTAACAATTGTTCCCTCAATTTTTGTCTCGTCACCCCCTGATCAGAAATGGACCCTTTAATCCTTTAAACTATATCGACCATTTTTCTTTTGAGGGGGGGGGCTCACTTTTTGGTGGTGCTTCGAGACTCTTCGTGTCATTGTTAAAAACATAATCAAAAGTATTCACTGCATGTCCAATACCATCAATTTCTTCATCTATTGCAGGTTCGTCTGTTTCTTCTGCTTGTTTTATCTACTCATCTACTAGTAAGGAATCGACAATGTGTGTGGCCAGAACGTTCATGTTGTGGTTGCACTATGGGCATGTATTTTCTGAATGATATTCCTGGTGAAAATAACAATATTTTTCCATACCCATAGTCTCCATATTCAGCACAACATTCGAACTCTGGGTATAATTTTTAGGTTGATTGTTGTTGTTACTGTTATTATTATTCCTTTGAAACGGAAAATACTTGGGAGGATTTCTACTAGTAGAATTCTCACTTTACCTTCTATTTAGTTTTGAAATTTCAATAGTAAGTTCCTTCACAGTCTGGGTCAAACTTTCAATATTTGATAATTCCTTATCTTTAGCCTTGCTTGAATAAGGTTGATACTTCCTACTAGTTTCCTTGGAGCATTTTGATTCATTGTCATCAGTAATAACTCGAATAGTGCGCAAGTCCTTCTTGACGATGATTG
Organism: Pinus albicaulis; assembly: GCA_034641835.2. Taxonomy (NCBI): domain Eukaryota; kingdom Viridiplantae; phylum Streptophyta; class Pinopsida; order Pinales; family Pinaceae; genus Pinus; species Pinus albicaulis. The sequence continues at coordinate 934,277,122 of CM076570.1, read as the reverse complement.
ATTTTGCATTTTTTTATGCCAATGTTGCCTTCGCAGCTCTTTTAACAAATGAGGAAATGTTAATGGGAAACCAGTTGTTTAATAAGAAATAGTAATTGAATTGTGTGGTTTCGTGCCCTGGGGAAACTTGTTCAATATATTATTGAACTTTTGATTAAATTCTTTCGCTTTCTCCTTTTCCCCATCTTATTGTTTCCGAGCTCTTTTAGTAACATGGTGGGAGTCTTGTCATCAACAAATTTCTCTAGGAATAACTTCTTAAACTCCCTCCAACTATGGACTGAATTGGTAGGAAGACTATGGTACCATCTTGTTGCTCTACCTTATAATGTATAAGGGAAAATTCTATAAGAAACATCATTTCACCTTACTTCCAACATTCGTAGATGCATGTGGAAGTCATTAATGTGATCTTCTGCCTTTATCTTCTTGTCTAGATCGAAATTTGATAACAAATTTTCTGAATGTCTATGCATCTTATGAATATTTTCCGGAAGATCAAGATGCCCTTGGGCCATCCAATACAAGTATTGGTTAGCCTTGTCTTCTGATCTTGGTTCCTCCTCATTTTAAGAATATGAGGTGTCCTCTCCTTCACTGTTTAACCTGTCAAAAATTTCATCACAAAGAACAAGGTTGTTCTCGTACCCTTCATTAAGGGGTGGAAGTAGATCTTGTTGCACTATATATTCTAAGGATTCTTACCAAATCCTCCCCTATTGAAAATAATATAATGGTATGAGTTGTTTCTTTCTTATTCGAAAATGTGGGAGATTATGCACACCATGAATTAATCTGATAGCATTTGTGAATCGTCGGGTTATACAACGAAGTTCCCGAATTTGTTTGTATGTAACCTCATATGTCAACTCTGGGTCAGGCTGAGAAGACCCTCCTACTTTAGGAATAGGAGTTAGAATGGTGCTCTAAATTTTGTGACCTTGTTCAAAAGATGAATGGTTAGGGTGTGTGGAGTTGTCAGCCATAAAAATTGGCAGCCCTCCTTCTAGTGCCAGAATGTTGACGGTACTGGATACTGCCAAAATACATGGGATCTCCCCGATATGAGGTCCCAATTAGACCCCAATTTTTTTGGTATAGGATTCCCATTTGAAATACATCCCAGTTTTCGTTCACTTAAAGGTATGCCTTGGCTTTAGTTGTTAGCGCGAGAGATAAGCACAAATGTCCTTTTGAATGAACAAGCGAGTGTGTCTTGTGAATATTTGATTGCAGATGTATCAAGGTTCTCTTACTACGAAGGGGAAAATAAAGTGAGCCTATAATAGAGAATTAATAGTACCACCATAATGGAGACACACCTGAATAAGAAAGACTTGCCTAACATTAAGCGAAATAGTTCACATAGATGTGAAGATCATTATAAACATTACAACACATTTCAAATAAGTAGGCATTGGAGACACCAAAATAGTTCAAGTACTCTAGTACAGGTGAAATCAAACATGAACCATAAACATTTAAATAATACTCTTAGAAACATCCACAATTCATATGTAAAAATGTGTTGGCATGGAAGGCTTCAATATTAAGAAAAAATTCCAAGATACATAAATAAAAGGAATATCACTAGCTCCAATAGTGGAGCGTTAGAGCCACTACTTGCTCCCCAAAATCACTAACTCTGCCTCTCTAATTCCTTGTGGGAGAAGCCAAGGTTAAATTTTCTTTACTTAAGAAATGAGGATCCTTTTATAACTTTGGGCATGACCTTTCATATTCCCATGACTCTTGAATTTCCAAATCCTACTAACCTTTAAACTTCTACAACCTTTGGAATTTCAAATGACTTTTGGTATTACATGTCTTTTGGACTTCCATGACTCATTTGTTCATTCATGACTCTTTGACTTCCACTTATTTGTATTTACAATGATTGCATCATTACATCGTAACTTCCACATCATCATGTGATGAAAATGTGACATGTCACTATCTTTGATGATTGGGACTAATAGTGACTAATGACATGGAATTACTTCAGTGGTGACATGGTTTCCACTTGTATTTTCGTTCTTCATGCAGTTTTGATCATTGATTTATTCACCCACCAAAGGATATTTGATCTAATGGAGTCTTCTGAGTGATTTGATCATCAAGATTCAAATGCTTTATTTATTCTTTCAATGCTTCCTTTGTTTATTATCTTTGCCCAATCTTCCTCATGTGTCCTTGTCTTGTTCCTAGAATACATTTATCTGCAATCACTTATGCAAGAAACCATCAGCCTAAAAATCTCCTATTCTACCATGTTTTATGTAGATTTTATGTTCATGCCTCTTAAGTGTGCCTAAAAGGTACAAGGATAACTTTTGGGTGCAAGGGTGCACTTTTAAAGGTTGAAGGGCTAAGAGGTTGAGGCTTTAGGGCTTCAACATGTGCTCATGCACTTAAGATAAATAGGCAGTCAAGGCAGGGCACATGGAAAAAAGTACAAAGGATGAAAGGGAAGGTGTCGGGCCTCCCAAGTGCATCGTGCGCTCAAGGGAGAGAAGAATGGCATAGGGCACACTCCTGAAGGATGAAGGATAAAATATTCAAGCCTTTGGGTTGTGCTCATGCGCTCAAGAGGCCTAGGAGGGTGCATGGAACAAGTCTAAAGGCTGATTCAGGGAGAAGCGTTGTGCCTTCAGAGTGGTCTCATGCACTCAAAGGGTCAAGAGTTCACATGGTGCATTGGGGAAGGTTGAAGGGTGAATCTTAAGGCCCGGGTGTGATCATGTGCTCAAGGAGGGTGCACGTCTTCGAGTCGAAGGAGTGCGCTCAAAGGAAGACTTGGTTTCCTGAAGGGTGAAGTTGAGAACAAGGAAGGGGAATGGCTTAAGGAGTGCGTTTTTGCGCTCCTTAAGGGTGCATATCACATATCAAAACAACGAAGGATTTCCAATTAAGTCTTTAGAGTGCGCTTTTATGCTCCTAACCTTGGTGGGCTTATTTTGCAACCAAAATTTGTCTAAGTTTGGAATATGGGATGATGGGTGAACATGATCAGTGAAGACATAAAACTATGTGTGACACATACCAACTCATCGAGAAAAATTAGACAAGCTTAAACAATTATAAGTATACATCAAAACTCCAATTTGCATGCATTCCCCAAATACAACTGGTGAAGTGTGTGTGACTGCGACCAAAAGTGTCATTTTACAACAATAAAGATGTTGCAACATGAAATTCACTTAAATATGTTCTAATGAATGCGATGACACTTGAGAACATTCCAAAATTCTTGAAACGTATAGAATTGTTTAGAATTTCAAAGGGTGGTGATTAATTCAAATTATCTACTTGATAATTACTTGTGAGCTTACTTCTTTTACTTATGTTTTTTCTTCTTAGCTTATTATATCTTTCATCAAGTCAATTATAAAAAACACAAGAGATATAGATTTAGGCTCTTTGAGCCAAGGCCAAAACCTCTCCCTCTTGGAGAGGAAAACCTTCCTCTTATATACTTTCAGATGACAAGTACCATGACCATGACGCAAACCCTTGACCCTTGTATGCCTTCAAGACCTTGTCACCACTTCTTCATTGACTGCTTGACCTGATCCTTATTTCTTACACCTCCTTGCACCATTCTGCACCAAGACTAGAGAGCTTGGTCTCTACTTGGCTCGTTACTTATGATCTCAGCACCATGTCATAGATTGTATTCTTAGTACCTTCACTTAACCTTGTTGATTGTACACTTGTCTTCTTTCCTTCAAACAGTGGTCGACAACTTAACATACTTGTTGTAGTCCTTTCACATATTTAACATAGTCAATTTTTTGTACTTCAATATAGCTCTTCTCTACACTTGATCATAGTATTGTTTATGAATCTTGACACAGTCATCTATTCGTACCTTGACACAATCTCATATCTTCACCTTTATAGTCATCTATCTGCATCTTTATGCAGTCAGATATCCGCACCTTTACAGTCATCAATCCACATATTTATATAGTAACATATCCTCAAATCTCGGAGCTTTATATACTTATATATGTGATATCATGTCTCCTTTCTTCGCATTTTATACTTGTTGTATCATCATATTTCTAGATTTTGTGATCTGAAATTTATCTTCCTGAAATTCCATTTGAAAATCACAGAAGAATCTGAATTAACCTCTTTGTTTTTCTGCGTAGTATATATAGGGTATATATTTGTTTCCAACTATAATAAGCTGACCTATGTATGAATAGGTGTGACATACCTTTGAGCTGACTTGATCACTGTTTTGTAGGCCGACAAGGAGGTTGTCTAGAGGAGTATTTCAACATTGATTTTGAGCATCCTTCTTAGCCATGGTTGATGTGCTTATGTGACAAGGTCTTGAGGCATATTAGATTGACTTGACTCTTCATATACATGACTCTTAAATACATTTATAACCAAAAGACAAATCTTAATGGAAATCAAGAAGAATTATATTGACCTATAATAAAACCTTTCTCATGAAACCCATGAGGCAAGAATAAAAAAAATATGTTTATTATCTTTGTCTTCTTAATTACATAAATACATAATTACATATTGAATATGAAGACTGAACCTAGTTACACTTTTCAACACTCCATATTAACTAGGGAGAGGGAGGTATTCATACAGGTACATGGTCACTTTTAAACTGAAGAATCTCATAAGAAGAATCGTATTGGTAATCGAATATGTATAGCATCATATCAACCAACATTTTCCTAGTGCAAGTCCTTGACTAACAACCCCATATCTCAACGAGACAATGGGATACAATTCTGGCGTGACAGATGACTTGTAGACACCATAGTAATTGTCTCTCAAAGGTAAATACTCCAACCAAGTGTTCCCTGAGTATGACCTTCTTGGAATATTCTTCTCTTGGGTAGCCATCCCTCAAAGAATATCAGTCCCTCAATACTCTTATCTTGAATTCCCTATTACATTCTGAAAGAGTATCCAATGCTAGATGATTACCCAATCCTCCATTTTGTCTTCCAAGTGAAGACCAAAATGATGTGTCTATCCATTCTCTCCACATGGCCTTCATTGAGGCTTACGGTTGTTAGTCATGGTCTAGTGCATGACACATGCATTAGAGAATGATATATGTCACTCCCTATTAAGTTAGGGAGAACATACCTCAAGTTTCTTGCAAGTAATAAACTTATGACCAGGCTCCCTCTTAAAAAGGGACCTGCAACAACAATGGTGAGACACCCAGCTTCTCATGAAGAATTCCTCCCCTCGTTGTCATGCATTTCGATATTAAGGAATCTTCAACCTTTTGGATCCATAGGGTAGAGATCATCCATCACTTTCATCCACAAGTCATGTAAGCCATCAGAAAGTGATTAGTATTTTTCATCTGGTCCACCTTTTTCCATGTTTCTTTCCTTCCAACTGTTGAGATTGCAACAAGATGATGAGCTTAGTGGAAAGGATTTGCCTTCACTAAGTGGGCCCGCGGGCTATTTTTGGCGCAAAGTCTATTTTTAGATTATGTCTATTTTTATACATATGGATCATGTTTTATGAGTTGCAGGATGCTATTTGTGGATGGTTGGTCAAGTCGGAAAAATAGATGGACTTCTATTTTTAGACATACTGGGCAGAATCTATTTTTAGATTGCCAGTCTAAAAATAGATATGTCGAATATTATTAGCTCTTAATAATATTTGGACTCTAAACATTATCTTATCCTCTTGGAGCACTTCAGTTGAGTGCACAGAAGTGGCACATGCAGCTGACAAAATGAATTACGCTATTCCTAGGGTTTAGTGGAGCTATTGCATGTTGACTTCAGTTAGAACTCATGTGACAGAGTTTGGTGGAGTTGATTGAGGAAGTTAGTGGAGTTGTATTTAACTGAGTTAAACATAGTTGAGCTAGTTGTATCTAGTCTAACTGATTGATACACTAGTGAGAGTGGTGTGAATTAATTATTAATTAATTCATTAATTATTAACTCATAAATCAACTAAATAATACATCAGTTAACTTCAGTGCATGGACAGTTTCAGTGGAGACCAGTGGAGAGGTAGGTGAAAGAGCAGTGTGACTATCAGTTGTGACTATACTGGTGCATGAGTTTGCACCACACATTAATGGATAGGCCAATGAGGATTGCACGGTGCATACCAGAGGGATTCGAACTCAAGATGTGCAATTATTCATCTTGGATTGCGCAGTAGAGGCAGGCTAACAGGTGGAGCAGATTGGAGCATGTGTTTTGTATGATCTGAGCTTGTGTAGTGTGTAACAATTGGAGATTGTACTGAGAGCTTGTGAGGAGTGTGTACAATGATTGTTACATGATCTCCATGACATATAATATACAGATAGTTGGGGGTTTTCAGCTTTAAGCTTTCCCATTAAACATTGTGTTCATATGTGTGATTGTTTATGGTTTTAATGTGCGCATGCGATTGTTTATATTTCCACAAATTGATGATCAATAGTAGAAGAGGTTATGTATTATGCATGAAGCTCAAATAGTGTGTGATTGGGATAATCTCGGTGAATAATTTAACAATTATTCAAATTTCTACATGGTATCGGAGCAATATTGAGCATTGGAGCAATTGAAAAACATTGATGTGGTTGAGTTTTGTGCTGGTGGAATTCAAATTTGCAACAGTGTTTTCTTGGTGTCGAAGTTGAGATGTCTTTCAACAGATTGCGATTGGAGTATTCCCTTGAGGGCAGCTCGAATTATATTGCATGGAAGGACAGGATGGAGGCGGTGTTAGATGACAATGGGTTGAAGGAGTTCATAGATGTTGAAGTCCCAAAGCCTACTTCTAGCGATGCTGCCATAATTGAGGCTTGGCAAAAGAAGACAGCAAAGTGTCGAAGGATTATGTTGGAGGGCGTGAAGGATCACATAGTGTCCCGCCTGCATGTTAAGGCTTCTCCATTTTTGATGTGGAAAGCCTTGACAGATTTATTCCAAAGCAAGAGCGACCAGAGGAAGTTGGCGCTCAAGGATAAACTCAGAAACATAAAGATGGAGAAAGGTGACAGTATGCCCAAGTACCTCACGAAGTCCATCCAATGTAGGGATGAGCTGGGAAGTGTGGGGGTGACTGTAGATGATGAGGACTTGGTGAGCTTGGCTCTCCTTGGGCTTCTGAAGAGTTGGCACTCCTATCAGGACTCTGTCAATGGTCGAGAGAAATTGCCAGGATGGGAGCGACTTTGGTTGGATCTTGTGCAAGAGGAGATAAGGCGGAGTACCAGGGATGGATCGTCATCAAAGAACTCTGATTAAGAGAATTTCACTTTGGCTACCAAATAAAAGAAGGGGAAGAGCAAGAAAGCTTCTCATTCCGGTGCGAAAGGCAAGAAGCAAGACATGTCCAACGTGAAGTGATTTCACTATCACCAACACGAACATTATGCCACAAATTGTCCACAGAAGAAGAAAAATAAGCAGGCTGTTGGATCTGCAACTAGAGAGGCCTTAGCCTTGCAGTTTGAGCTGGATTTTTCATTGATCGCATTCTTGGTTTCAAGTGTGATGGGTTTAGTGTGGTTTCTGGACAGTGGTCGAGATTTGTTTATTGATCTGGATGAGAAAGATCTTGGAGTGCACATCGAGATGGGCGATGATGGTAGATACAGTGCGACCGGTATCGGTACCATTTCCTTTGAGAGGGAGTCTGTTAAACCCTTCAGATTGAAGGAAGTGATGCATGTTCCAGGATTGAAGAAGAATCTTATCTCTGTGGCGATGTTAGAATACAAGGGATATGATGTTTTCTTTAGCGAGGGAAATGCTTTCCTGCACATTAAGGAAACTGGTGAGACCCGGAGGATAGGGGTTCGAGTTAAGAACCTTTATCAATTGCAAGTAGATGGTTGCGCAGCAATGGCAGGCAAGGCAGAAGGAGTGGTGAGCCGGGATGATGGCGAGTTGTGGCACCCGAGATTGGGCCACCTTCACCATGGATCTTTGAATATACTGCAACAGATTTCTACTGGGCTTCCTAAAGGCACTCTTGCGCAGTCAGATCAGTGCAAGGGGTGTACCTTGGGAAAATTTGTGAAAGCCACCTTTCACGAGAAGGATAGTCGTGCCGCGACGATCCTTGAGAGAATTCACACAGACGTGTGTGGACCTTTCTCAGTAGCTTCGACAGCAAATCACAACTATTATGTGATATTTGTTGATCATTTTTCTCGTAAGTGCTGGATCTTCTTCATGCAGAAGAAGAGCGAGACATACTCAAAAGTTCTGTGAGTTCAAGGCACTGGTTGAGAAAGAATCAGGGAAGCAAGTGAAGGCTCTTAGGAGCGACAATGGTGGTGAATTCATCTCTGGCGAATTCAAGGACTTTTGCAGCGCAGAAGGAATTCGAAGAGAGCTCCATAGCACCTCATAACCCACAACGAAGTAGGGGTTGCTAAGCGGGATGAAGAACCCGATGATCGTGGTAGAGACACGAGCGATGTTGCATGATCAGGGCCTTCCCATACACTTGTGGGCTAAGGCATGAAATACTGCGGTTTATGTGCAAAACCGTTGTCCTCATAGGATACTTGGCATGAGTACACCCCAGGAGGCATTTTCTGGTAAGAAGCCTGATATTTCTCATTTGAGGATTTTTGGTTCACCTGTTTACATTCATGTGACGAAGGATGCCAGGAAGAAGCTGGAGCCGACTGCAGAGGTTGGGATATTTGTGGGGTACACTGATACACCCCACAACTATCGTGTGTATTTTCCAGACAGTCACAAGACTTTTGTGCGACGGGATATCAAATTTCATGAGGAGAAAGCCATGAAGTGTTCGCTTGAGAGGGAGCCACCTTGCATGCAGAGGAGAAGCTTGTAGTTCCACAAGGATGAGCCTCGGGATGTGGATCGACCACAGAGGAGGTTCATGTAGTGGAAGAGACCACTCATGCGGCGCCAACCATCGAGAGGAGCGGAAGCGCACTACAAGGCGAGCGGCCCCGGCTCAAGATGCAGAGAAGGTTGTAGGAGCACCTACATCACAGTGCAGATAGAGACAGTCACCTGACCGGTATACTGGATACATGGCTCTTATGAGAAAGTGTATCGTGACAGAGCCATCCTCTTTCGAGGAAGCTGTGGAGGATCCCGCATGGGTAGATGCCATAGTGGAAGAGTATGATTCGATTGTCAGAAACAGTGCATGGGAGATTGTCCTGAGGCCGGAAGGGAAATTAGTTGTGGGTTCGAGATGGATCTACAAAGTGAAGCAGGTAGCTGACGGGAGTGTGGAGAAGTACAAGGCAAGATTTGTTGCTCGAGGCTTTTCACAGATTGAGGGGATCGATTATGAGGAGACCTTTTCACCTGTCGCAAGGTATTCTTCCATATGGACGATTCTTGCTCTCTCAGCGCAGATGGGGTGGCACATTCATCAGATGGATGTGAAGACTGCATTCCTCAACGGAGTCATTGAGGAGGAGGTAAGGTGTACATGATGGCAGAAAGTTCGAGATCTTAAATGGGAGTCGCATGTGTACAAGCTCAAGAGAGCATTGTATGGGTTGAAGCAGACACCTGGAGTGCTTGGTACACATGGATAGGCAGTTATTTCACCGGACTTGGATTCTCCAAGAGTGGGCGGATCTAACCTATACCCAGTTGACGGGTGGAGGGTAAAGTTCTTGATCATTGTACTTTATGTAGATGATTTGATTTTGACAGGTGATGAACTGTTGATACACTCATGCAAGGCTGATCTTGCAAAGGAGTTTGAGATGAAGGACTTGGGCCTCCTTCATTATTTCCGGGGATTGGAAATTTGGCAGCGCAGTGATGGACTGTTTGTTTCTCAAGGCAAGTATGCCCGGGAGATACTGGAGAAGTTCAACATGCATGGCTGCAAGCCTGTTGATACTCCTCTTCCTGGTGGATGGAGGAAGGAGGATGCTACTTCGTCGGAGGTAGTGGATGCCACTGTTTATCGACAGTTGGTGGGGTCGCTTATGTGTCTGGTCAATACACGACCCGACATATGCTATGCTGTTAACCAGCTTTCACAAGCTATGGTTAAGCCTACCAAACTCTACTGGAAGGCAGGCAAGCATGTATTGAGATATCTCAGAGGCACATCGGGATATGGATCATGGTATAGACAGGAGGATGAGTTGAGGTGGCATGGCTTCATGGATCGGTATCATCATATCAGAGATTGTGTGCAACGGAAGATCATGTTACTTTCATATGTTCCCACGGAGGATCAGGATGCGGACATCTTGACGAAGGCGCTCACCAGGAGCAAGTTCGAATTCCACAGAGGCAGGATAGGGGTTGCAGATAATCCATATCTTGTTGAGAGGGAGTCTTGAAAATGCAACAAGATGATGGAGCTTAGTGAAATGAAGTCGCCTTCACTAAGTGGGCCCGCAGGCTATTTTTGGCGCAAAGTATATTTTTAGACTATGTCTATTTTTAGACATATGGATCATGTTCTATGAGTTGCATGATGCTATTTGTGGATGTTTGGTCAAGTCGGAAAAATAGATGGACTTCTATTTTTAGAAATATTGGGCAGAATCTATTTTTAGATTACCAATCTAAAAATAGATATGTCGAATATTATTAGCTCTTAATAATATTTGGACTATAAACATTATCTTATTCTCTTGGTGCACTTCAGTTAAGTGCACGAGTGGCACATGCGAGTGACGAGTAATTACGTTATTCCTAGGGTTTAGTGGAGCTATTGCGGTGACTTCGGTTAGATCTCATGTGACAAGTTTTGGTGGAGTTGATTGAGGAAGTTAGTGGAGTTGTATTCGGTTTAACTGAGTTAAACATAGTTGAGCTAGTTGTATCTAGTCTAGCTGATTGATACACTAGTGAGAGTGGTGTGAATTAATTATTAATTAATTCATTAATTATTAACTCATAAATCAACTAAAGAATACATCAGTTAACTTCAGTGCATGGACAGTTTCAGTGGAGACCAGTGGAGAGGTAGGTGAAAGAGTAGTGTGACTATCAGTTGTGACTATACTGGTGCATGATTTTGCACCACACATTAATGGACAGGACAATGAGGATTGCGTAGTTCATACCAAAGGGATTCGAACTCAGGATGTGCAATTATTCATCTTGGATTGCGCAGTAGAGGCAGGCTAACAGGTGGAGCAGATTGGAGCATGTGTTTTGTATGATCTGAGCTTGTGTAGCGTGTAACAATTGGAGATTGTACTGAGAGCTTGTGAGGAGTTTGTACAATGATTGTTACATGATCTCCATGACATATAATATATATATAGTTGGGGGTTTTCAGCTTTAAGCTTTCCCATTAAATACTGTGTTCATATGTGTGATTATTTATGGTTTTAATGTGTGCATGCGATTGTTTATATTTCCGCAAACTGATGATCAATAGTAGAAGAGGTTATGTATTATGCATGAAGCTCAAATAGTGTGTGATCAGGATAATCTCGGTGAATAATTTAATAGTTATTCAAATTTCTACACCAACCATCTCCCATAAATCTTACATCCTTCCACATGATTGGTAGGCCTGCATAAACTCATCCAGATAAACATATACATAAGAAATTTTAAATCAAAAGTTACCTTAGTGATGATATTTCACCATGACATCTTCCTATAGGCATCGACATCCTTTATTCAGATTGATACATCTCCTAAAGATATGTCTTTTCAAGGGACTTCTTATTTACCATACTTCTATCAGAGTCCATATATCTTCCCAGGAGATCTCCTAGTCACATATTCTTGGCTTCCGGATGATAACCACCTCTTTACATGGTTGTACTTCATTATATCTTTCATTATTTCCCCACACAGCTTCATCCCCAAGAACTTCTAGTATCCAATACCTTGTTTGTATACAACCACCTGATATTCCATATGAGGACATTTAATTTCATTTGTTAGTGGAGATTTTTGCACCATAAGATATTTTCCTTTCATAGAATACAGAATTTCATCACCTGCAACCACATGACATGACTTCACAACATCCAATGTCAACATTGTTAGGATATTCCGACACATAGGAAATAGTTAAGAATAACTTAGTCTAGTGTAGAGTTAGGTAAAGTGTGTTTATTTACCATGTACATTTGTAACTTATAATCCGATGGTCACGATTTGTAGTGATCGACGGTTATCTCTCACCTCAGTATTAACGGCACTTGATTCATGGCTTAGCACCCGATTGGTCCATGATCTCTATTTAAAGAGCATGGAGGGTCATTTTTCTGGTAACCATTTATGAGAGAAACATATGTAAGTTTTATTTTATATTAATAAATTCCATGAAGTGGTTGCGTTGGCTCAGGGCGTGGATTGTTTCCCTCTTTGAGGGTTTTAACCACGTGATTATATTGGTGTACTAATTTGTGATCTGTTTTTGAACGGTGACCTTTGGTTCTTGATCTACGAAACTTAACCTGTAAATTCCTACATGGTATCAAATCTATTTTGAGGGCCGCGTACGTTGTTGATCAAAATCCGAAGCCGGTTTGACTGCATGCGAATTACTTTTTGTAGATCTACTATTTCTGAACATTTTTGGGCTTGGAGAACTGCTCAGTTGTGTCCAGAGTGTCTGTTACAGTGAGGAACGCCTTTCGTTTCATGCGAAAAGGTTTCTGGCTACCCAAGTTATGTCAGTTTAGATCTGGAGGTATAAAGCATCTATTTTGCAGTTATATTTGTTAATAGTTCTGCTTATTTCGGTTTTTTTTATGTATTAAGGTTTCATTTATTTGTCGGATCTATACACTCTTCTCCGTGTATGCTCTTTTTTGTGCGCTCCGTGTGATCTCGACAAATCAGAAACAGGAAAAAGATATTTTTTTTGCTACATATGCTCTTTCCCCACGTCTTTGTGTGATCTCGGGAAATCAGAAATAGTGAAAAAATTGATAGTTGCTGGTAAGGCTAACCGAGAATCTAACATTCTTTGCTCGTTTTTTGTGTTTTTTGTGCAGGAAAAGGCACGCACACAGAAGAAGAAGAAGAAGAAGAAGAAGAATAATAATAATAATAATAATAATAATAATAATAATAATAATAATAATAATAATAATAATAATAATAATAATAATAATAATAATAATAATAATAATAATAATAATAATCCCCCCTTCCTCCTTTCTAAAATAACATGATCCTTTTACTATCTCACTTGGTGAGGGGTTAGTTTATGAGAATAGAGGTATTGGGTTCAAGTCTCCTTCTCAAGCTTCTTTTGTAAAACGTTTTTGTTCAAAAGGGCAGAATTTTTTTAAAAAAAATCCGCACTTCATCCCGTTCCCATAACTATTCGGCATCTACAACTCAGTTTTTTCAAAAGGCATAACTTCTTCATCCGGAAGCCATTTTTCGAGCCGTTTTTTTTTTAAACGGCCTAATTTTTCGAGATATTTCTATTGGAGAAGTTAGTTTCAGCTTTTCTCGGCTTCAATTTTTTTTAAAGAAAATGGAAAGTGCATGCCCGGGTATTCTTAACAGCACCAATTATTTCCAATGGATACCTCACATGGTAGATATACTTAGAAGTAAAGCTTTATATAATAGCCACAGGATAAGAAACTAAACCTTTCGATGATGATAAAGCTGCTAAATGGGAAAATAACAAGATCAAGCACGAGGGTTGATAGGAATGTCCATTGCTCAAGATCTTCGATTTCATGTCCTTGACATTGACACCCCTGATGAGGCCCTGGAAAAGCTAAAAACTGTTTTTGGCGTTCAAAATCAAATCCGGGCCCACTAGCTTGAAAATGAGTTGCTTACTTTGGACCCTAATAATTCTCCTCCATTGAAGATTTTTTGTCCAAATTTAAGACCCTCCGAAATCTTTTAGAAGGTTGTAAGACCAAAAAGGACGATGGTAGCCTCATATATTGCATTCTTGCTAAGCTTGGTCCTGCATACTCTGTATTTGTTTCCGCCTTCCATTCCACCAGAGAAGCCATCATTTCTTCAGGAACCACCTACAAGAATCCCTCCTTTGATGCCTTTTGTGATTCTTTGATAAGAGAACAAGAAAAAATTTTACACCTTAGTCTTATCACTGTTGTAAACACTTCTAAGAAAGCCTTAGCAGCCCAACAACAACCATATCAAAAGAATCCCAAGAAGCAGTATCCTAAAAAATATGGTCCTAAACCAAACAAGGGCCCTAAGCAATTTCAGCCGCAAACTGAAAAATAAAATCACCAAAATAATAAGCCAAATCAAAACAAAGGGAAGAAGACAAAGATACATTGCAACTTTTGCAACCGGGATGGCCATATAGAGTCCAAATGTTTTAAGAAGATGGAAGCCTTAGAGGCAGCAATGAAGAAGCACAACATCAATTTGGAGCACTCTTCACCTTCATCTTCAGGCATGGCACTTTCTGCTTGTGGTTGTCAAGCATCAAGATCTGGTTATGCATCAAATGTATCTTCTTCTTCTCCTTCTCATGAGTGGCTCATTGATTCTAGAGCTTCTTACCACATGGCTAAAAATAAATCCATGTTTTCTTCTTTAAATGATTGTAACACCAAACATATTTATGTTGGTGATGATAGATCTCTTAGTTTTGTAGGATCTAGAACCATTCATCTAGATAATGGTTAGTTTAATGATGTACTATGTGTTCCTACCTTGTCATGCAACCTTCTATCTTTTTATCAAATAACTCATTCAGGTGAAGGGAGAATAGTAGAATTCTCACCTCATGATGTTGTAATCAAGGACCTCAGAGATCCTAAACATATTTTAGCTACTGGCATTGTTGATGATTCCACAAGGTTGTATAAGTTTGACAACTTTGGGTCATCATCACTTCCCTCTATTTTTGTTTCTCATAATGATGATGTAAGCAAACTTTGGCATGAGCGATTTGGTCACTTAAACTATCTCTCTCTTCAAACTCTATGTAAGGAAAATATGGTGACAGGCCTTCCTCTGGTATCTTGTCGGGATGGTGTTTGCTCCGAATGTGTACTCGGAAAACATCATCGAGATAGTTTTGACAAACGTGCCTCTTGGCATGCTTCAGCCCTTTGCAGCTTGTGCACAGTGATTTATGTAGTCCACTTCCTGTTGTTTCTTTCTCTGGTTGCAATTACTTCTTAACTTTCATTGATTATTTTTACAGACGCACTTGGGTATATTTCTTAAAACTCAAGAGTGAATTTTTTAACATGTTCTTGGCCTTTAAGGCCTCTGTTGAGAAAAATTTTGGTCATAAAATTCTTAAGTTAAGATCAGACAATGGCAGAGAATATGTTAACAACAAATTTATCAACTTCTGCACTGAGCATGGCATTCAATTAAAACATATTGTTCCATATACTCCACAACAAAATGGTGTAGCTAAAAGGAAGAATCGCACCTTAAAAGAAATGGCTAATTTTATGGTTCAATCTAAAGGACTTGGTCTCAATTTTTGGGAAGAAGCCATTAACTGTGCAAATTACATAGTAAATTGCATCCTATTAAGGTTTTAAAGAATATAACTCCAAAAGAATCTTGGAGCTCAATCAAACCAGATGTAAGTCACTTTTGTGTTTTTGGAAGTGATGCTTGGGCCCATATTCCGGATGCGAAACATAAACCCTTAGAACCTAAGAGTGAAAAATGTATTTTAGTTGGATATTCTGAAGATGTTAAAGGATATAGACTTCTTCAACCCAAATCCAAAAATATAATCATTAGAAGAGATGTAAAGTTTGATGAAAATATATTGGCCTACGAGCCTAGTTCGGAAAGTGTGCCACCTTTAGCCTGCGAGCCTGATTCGACATATGTGCCACCTCTCTCTCTCTCTTCTATTTTTAATAGCATTCCTTCTAATTCAAATTATGACAGAGAGGATGAAAATCCTCCTCCAGCTCGTGAAATTGTTCCTTGTACTCCACCGCTTCCAAGATGGGTCCGCTCTACTCGGGATGTAGAAGGTTCTATTGCAGGTGATCCTGCCGATCGACGACGTACACCTTCTCAGTTCGAAAGAGCCTCTTCCTTATTGGCTCAAGTTCTAGAAAAACTTGATCCAGAAACCTTTGAAGAAGTCTCTGGTCATCCAGATTGGGATGAAGCTATGAATGAAGAGTATCGTTCCTTATTGGAAAACAATACTTGGGATCTTGTTCCTCTTCCAAAAGGAAGAAAACTTGTCAGATGCAGATGGGTGTACAAAACAAAGTTTGGACCAAATGGAAAAGTTGATAGACATAAATATCATCTTGTCGCTAAAGGTTTTTCACAAGTTGAAGGCATTGACTATACTGAAACCTTCTCCCCTATTGCCAAAATGAATTCTATCCACCTTGTTCTTTCCCTTGCTGCCTCCTTTAAATGGGAAGTCCATCATATGGATGTTAAATCTTCCTTCTTACATGGAGATTTGCATGAAGAAATCTACATGGAACAACCCCTTGGCTTTATCCAAAAAGACTCCAACCTTGTTTGTTACCTTAGGAAGTCTCTCTATGGTCTCAAACAAACTCCTTGGGCTTGGTATGCCAAAATGGATAGATTTCTCTTAGATAATGGCTTTTCTAGGTGTCATTCTGACAACACTGTCTACACCAAGAAGGTGGGTAATTCCTTCACCATCCTTGTTCTTTATGTTGATGATCTTATCCTTACTGGTAGTGATCCAAACCATATAAACCGTGTGAATTATAGCCTCAAAAAGAAGTTTGAAATGACAGACTTAGGATACTTGCATTATTTCCTTGGTCTTCAAGTCTTGCAATCCAAGGAAGGCATTACCCTCTCTCGGTCCAAGTATGCCTGTGATCTTCTACACCACTTTCACATGGAAAACTGTAAGCCTGCCACTTCTCCCTTTCATTCTGGAGTCAAGCTTTCAGTCAACTGTACTACCCCTAAATTTGATGCTACCTTATACTGTCAACTTGTTGGTAAACTTTTTTATATAACCCATACTCATCCTGACCTTTCCTTTGTCATTGGTCTTGTCACTCGGTTTATGCACCAACCTCATGAAAGTCACTAGAAAGCAGCTAAAAGAATACCTTGATATATTCAAGGTACAGTTTAGTTCGAGATTCATTACAGTGTAGGAGCATCTCCATTGTTGATTGGTTTCACTGATTCTGATTGGGCTGGTGACCCTGATGATCGGAAGTCCACTGCAGGATATGTATTCACTCTTGGTTCAGGACCTATTACTTGGTATTGTAAGAAAAAAAGTGCCATCTCCCTTTATTTAGCAGAAGTAGAGTATCGTGGTGCAATTGAAGCCAGTAAGGAAGCCATGTGGCTTCGTCAAATCCTGTCTAAATTTGTTCTTCATCAGTAGCATCCAACTACACTTTGGTGTGATAATCAGAGTGCCATTCAGCTATGTAAAGATCCAGTTCAGCATCAGCGTATGAAACACATTGAACTCCACATACACTTCATCAGAAATCTCATTCATGATCGTGTTCTTGAAGTGCAGTATTTTCCAACCAATGATCAAGTAGTTGATATCCCTGCCACGTCATTTCACCTCCTCCCCCGTGCATCGCACTTCAAAGTTTTTAAAGTTTAGAACCTCTGCGCTTATAACAAAAATTTAAGGTTTTGATTTGCGATGTGGTTGGTCCCACCTATGTACCACGTCATCCTGCCTCTAACCACCCTCCACCTTTCTACCTCCTCTGCTCCTCTTTCCTACGGCCGATGACCCTTTTCCAGTTTCGGCCTCCCCGCAGCATCCAAACTTTAAATAAAGGTGGGGGGGGGGGGGTCTGAAATGGGTGGTATCCCATACCGCCCATCCAAGCTACATGTCGCACCCAAGATTACTCCGCACTCCCCCTGTCCAATACCACTTACCACTTGAGACCCCCTCCAAAAAATTGTTTCCACTGTCCTCTAAACCACCACCATTGTTCCTCCTCCACCATTGCTCCACTAGCTCCTGCCATTGCAATTTTCTCCACGTATTCGTTATGCACTGTTCCTGTCCAAGGTTCCTCAAGATCACTTATGTTTGTTACGAAGGAAGGAGTTGGTTTTCCGTTTAAAGGCTCCACGGCAACAATAATCGGTGCAGAAGAGACAGAGGCAGTTAAGGACGGAATGGTTATCACGACAGCCAACACAGCCACCGTTGTTTACCAAAGCAAATCCAAATGTCAGTATGGTTTAACGCTGCCTTATTTAGCTTCACCATCAATAACGGACTGCTACAGCCACTGTTTGGGCCAAATTTATCTTGCCACCGTTGTTTCAATCACTGCCTTAAAAACTAAAAATTAGTTATACATGTGTCATTAGTTTTATAACATTCTTTCTGTTTCTAGAAAGAAGATGGGGGATTCGATCCAATTGAGTGTTTCAAAGGAATCAAAACAGCGCCATATGTTCAAATTTTCCTTATAACCCCAGTTGTTTTATTGTGCACATGTCAAGTAATTTTATTCCTCTCTGTCATGTAGTTAACAAGAAAGTAATTGTTAGTTATTGCATTGATTGTAATCAATCAATAGGATTAGCATAAATAATTCACTGTTTGAATTAGTAAAGGGGGGGAAGATCGGCAATGAGGAACAGTCCTATTCTGTAATGTTGTTCAATGGATTTCAAGTGATTGTTTGAAGAGTAATACAAGACCAGTTGCTCAACATTCATGTGGTGTCATAAATGGTGAAGTCTTCTCATGTCTTTATATGTTATCCATTGTTTCTCTCTCTGTATTTCTACAATCTAATTGTAAAACGTAAAGTGTGAAGAATAGGATTTGTTATCTAGAGCACCCTATTCTGGCTATGTTTACAATAGTTTATGTTTTCCACTGATGCCAATCGAGGAATTCTTAATTTCTCCTCGATTTTTTTTTAAATTCACCTTCTATTCTAATTGAGGAATTCTTAAATTCTCCTCAGTATCTACCTAGACTTACACTTCTTCTTGTCATAGTCCATTTAAAAGTCTGAAAAATCCATGGTAGAGCACCTATCTTGCCCCGTTTCACTCATGCTTGTTGCTTCTACAATTTAATCACCCGAGCCTCTTTGACTCCATTGCCCAATGGCTTTTCCTTGCTCTTCTCACCAAACCAATTCGAACAAACCCCTATGCACTAATAGCTAGCCTAAAATTCCCCTATCAACAAAGCCATATCTAACAGAGAGATCCCTCTCTAGGTCTAGGAGGGCTATATCCTAGGCCCGAAGTAGTTTTGATGTTGCCTCTGTAGTTTTGCTTCAGCCTCAAAATTACGGAAGGATAACACCAAATTAGGATAATCCCTGTTATGATGCCCAAGTTCATTACATCCAAAGTATCATACTTTTTCCATATTTCTTCTTTTATTTTGAGGACAAAAATTTTCGAATATTCCTTTCTTCCTGGACGTGGTTGCAAAGGCTTGATTCCCTTCATTTGATCTTGTATCAGCTTTGGATTTTAATCTTGTTTCCTCTATTTTACACAGAGACCATAGATCGTGGAATGGTGTTGCTTCTTTCTTCTCGTATAATCTTAAAGTGAAGTTTCCTCATTCTTCTGGTAGAACATTCAACACCGCTGTGGTCATCTCACTATAAGACATTACTTCTCCCAATTCCTATAGTTGGTCTCTTATTTCAGAAATCCTCATAAAATATGAAGTGATTCCTTCCTCTCTTGAAAATTTCATCTTGTATAGTTCTTGTCTCAGAGCTATTTCTTCTCCTTCAGTACTCACAGAGAATAGCTCCACTAGTTTCTCATATATTTCTTTTGTAGTTTTCATTTTTGATACGTAGGGTATGAGTGAGTCCTTAATGGATTCTATGAGAATCCTTTGGGCTTTGATTTCTCTTTTCATGTACTTGGAATGAGCTGAAGCATCTTATTTTGAGGGTTGAATTGTAGATCCTTTGATGTAGCCCATAACTTTGTCTTCAATTAGATTCAAGTATTTCCTATTATTCCATGCACTAAATTTTGATGGCCCAACCAATTTGTTGCTCTTTTTCTAGTAATTCATTTTGACATATTTAGATAAGGTCATCGATACTTACTAGAGTAGAGTGACTTCCTTCTTCTAGCAGCTTCCTTGATGATGATGATGATGATGTCAGGAACTTCCTCTTAGATTTAATTCTCCAATGTAGGTGTTCTTGGATCCTTGATGATAAATAATGTCTCCAAAAAGATGATGTCTCTTCCAACAATGTCTTGAATATAAATATTTGATGGAAAATATTATTTTCTTGATGAGTGGATCATTTGAATGAGATTGAAGATATTTCTTGAAATGACTTGAGAATATTCCTTGCAAACTGATTTGACTTTTCAATGCAAACTTTGACCTTGACTTTGATTCTTGCTTCCTTGAGTGCCTCCTTGCTTAGTAGCCCTTGTCATTGGCACCTTAACTCTGATACCATGTTGATAATTTGGTAGGGTGGTGATTAGTTCAAATTCTCTACTTGATAATTACTTCTGAGCTTACTTCTTTTACTTATGTCTTTTCTTCTTAGCTTATTATATCATTCATCAAGTCAATTATCAAAAACACAAGAGACAGAGATTTAGGCTCTTCGAGCCAGGGCTAAAACCTCTCCCTCCTGGAGAGGAAAACCTACAATATATTCTTCTTATAGACTTTCATATGACAAGTACCATGACCATGACATAGACCCTTGACCCTTGTATGCCTTCAAGACCTTTTCACTACTTCATTGACCCCTTGAGTTTATCCTTATTTCTTACACATCCTTGCATCGTTCTGCACCAAGAATAGAGAGCTTCATCTCTACTTGGCTCGTTACTTATGATATCAGCACCATGTCATAAACAGTATTACTTAGTACCTTCACTTAACCTTGATTATTGTACACTTGTCTTCTTTCCTTCAAAGAGTGGTCCATAGCTTAACATACTTGTTGCATTCCTTTCTCATAGTTAACATAGTCAAATGTTCGTACTTCAATATCTCCCTTCTCTACACTTGATCATAGTATTGTTTATGCATCTTGACACATTCATCTATTTTCACCTTGACACGATCTCATATCTGCACCTTTACATTCATCTATCTGCATCTTTATAGAGTCACATATCCGCACCTTTAAAGTCATCAATCTGCATCTTTATATAGTAACATATCTGCAGATCTCGAAGATTTATATACTTATATAAGTGATATCATGTCTCCTTTATTTGCATTTTATACTTGTATCATCCTATTTCTAGAGTCTGTGATCCACAATTTATCTTCCTGAAATTCCATCCAAAAATCACAGAAGAATCTGAATTACTCACTTTGTTTTTCTGTGCAATATATATAGGATTTATATAGTTGTTTCCACATGTAATAAGCCGACCTGTGTATGATTAGGTGTGACAAACCTTTGAGCCGACTTGATCATTGTTTTGTAGGCTGACAAGGAGGATGTCTAGAGGAGTATTTCAATGCTAATCTGGAGCATCATTTCGAGACATGGTTGTCGTGCTTATGTGACAAGGTCTTGAGACATATTATATTGACTTCACTCTTCATATGCATGACTCTTAAATACATTTATAACCAGAAGACAAGTCCTAATATACATCAAGAATAAGTCTATTGACCTATAATAAAACCTTTCTCATGAAACCCATGAGTCAAGCATACCAAAAATATATTTTATTATCTTTGTTTTCTTAATTACATAAATACATAATTACATAGTCAATAAGAAGACCTAACCTAGTTACACTTCTCAACAAGAATAACATGAGAAGACACTTGAAAATCATGGCGACATAAGATACGAGGGTGATTGTAGGCTCCAAAATTTGAATGTAGTGAAATTTTTGGAGGGTGTTGTGGCAGCGAAAAAAAAATCTTAATATTTAATATGTTTAAATACAGTGGAAGTTATTGAATCAACATAGATTTATTTTAATTTATATTTATAAATTATTGTGAGGAATCCATTTTGTAGACGTGAAATTAGGAAGAGTATTTTTTAAACTCAAACTGGAAATTAACTATATTATATCAAATCTCTGCTAGGGGCCAGAGTTGTACAACGATTACAAAATAACTTGTCGAACCAGATTAGTTGGCAGCGTATTATAAATGAAAACTATGGCCTGCATTACAAAATTGTTTCTTGGAATGGACATAGGGGAATTACAATCTTATAGAGTCGCTAACTTATATGATCTCCATAATATAACAACAATATATAAAACTTTGCATAACATGAGAATTAAGATTATTTAGACCCATCATCGAAGGAAACCAACCCAAAAACCAAGTGTTCAATGCTGACCATTTGGCGGTTAAGACATTCCGCAATGGAAACATATGCCACCAGAGTTAGTCGCGTCCTCATTGGCCTTGAAATTTAGTTCCTCCATCATTCGTTTGAGTTGCACCAATTCATCTTCCATTCTGGTAACCCTCACATGTATCTCAATAATGGCCTCTAGCGTAGTGGTGAAAGAACTAACATTCAACTATTGGTTCTTATTTATATGTTTGATGTTCTCTTGCATGGTTTGAATGGTCTCCTCGAGACCTTAAAACATAGTTCCTTGAAACAACGATCCATGAAAATGTATAATAATGTGCTTTTCACCTTCCTATTGAGCCTCAAACACATATCCAAGAAAGGCCTGATCCACCCCTTGATCCTTGCGCATGGTACCCAACATGGCTTAGACCTTGTGAATGAAAATATTCATGTATAATTTAGAAAATATGGGCGAGGAATATCTCTTCCCCAAAATTCAACAATCCTTTTTCTATGAGGGGCCCCTTGTTTGCGAGGCAGTTATCCTTCTAGTTTTTGTGACGATGAACATGGAAAAAAATTTTGTTTTGAACCTTTCAAGAACTTGATAGATCATTTTAACAATAGTTTGAAGCTTGAAATCTGGTGGAAGGTAGTTACTGATAAGAAGGTTTATAAGGATTTCAGATTCCCCCAAAAGAGTGATTTCTTGTATACCTCTTTCTGCTACCAAATGGATACCTTTTAAAATCATGTGTCTTTTTCTCGGTTATCGATATTTGTTTCTAAGCCCCATGCAAAGGTATATTCCCATTGATCTACGGGGTGAAAAATTCCCCCCAACTCCTTCCACCCCTATGTTGTTTTTAACCATTCCATTGAACCATAAAACATGATAAGGTTTCTTTGTTATCCAGTTTCCAAATTCAAATTATGAGAGTCTAATGTGTCAACTAGTTGGGGATGAGGGGGATAAGGATATTTCCTCCATAATTCCTAGGGAGTTAAGCCAAACATGCTCTATCGTATCCAATTGTTGAGAATATATTAGGTGAATCCTTTTGGAAATGAAATTATCCATCAATATGGCTGCCTCATTTTCAATGCTATTCCTGTAGTCTATTTCTTTACCTAAAAGATTTGTTTATTGCATGTAAACTGGAGCTTCCAAACCACAAATTTTGGGAGGGCATACTAGACCCTTATAAATATAAGTTTCTCCTTCAATTGTTCTAGTAGGATTCCCAATTCCTGAAAAACTTTTAGATATTAGAAGGTTTCCTTACCTGATCTATAAGCTAAAGGAAAGCATTGGTCCAAATTGCTTCGAAAATGGGCAAAAGATAATTAGATGGTTTATCGCCTCATGATCGCTCTTTCATAGTTCACACCTTGATGAACATACAATGCCTCTTTTAGCCAAGTTTTTTGCCATAATAATCATCCTGTGAGCCAATACCCAACAAAAAATTTTGATTTTAGGTAGGCAGTCACTATTCTATATCCTTGTCCATATTTTCAATTTTGGAGGGTGTCCTTTTCGGAAGAGGATCTCCCTATATCCTTCCTTCACTGAATAGACTGAATTTTCCCATCCTCTCTTGTCCTCTTCTTCCAGGTGAAGGGGGTAAGGACCAACAAGGATTAATTGGAGTTCCTCACACTTCTCTCTGGGATGTGGGGGGTTTTCCCTAATTCCATCTAGTCTATTTGCTAGAATGTGACTAGGAGGATATATCATACAACATGCTTCTCCCTGAATGTTCCAAACAGTCCTGTAATTGTCCATAATTGATACACGGGTCAATAGGTGGATTCATTAACACATTTTCATTTTATATTTTAATATGTTTACCATTTCTAAACCTCCAAATCAATTTGGATTTGACACTTGTAATGGGCGTTGTAATTAGATTCCAAATACTAAACCCCCCCCCCCCCAAATGATCAAAATTGAATCTTACCAATTCTTCTAGTATCCTAAAAAATATTTTATGTGATGGATGGTCTTCCACAATTCACTTATGCCTAATATAATTCTCCAAATAATTTTTTCTCCAAAGGCGAGGTTCATGTGCAACATGTCTCTAATATCGAGGTTGCCTAATGCTTTGGGAATTTAAATTGTTTTCTAGTTGATAAATGGAACTTTTTTGTGTTCGAACTCCCTCCTTTCCACATAAATTTTGGATTTTCTACATCATTTTTTATTATACTCCCATCAGTGTCAATAGAGTTGAGAAATAGAAGATTCGGAGGGAGGACAAGACATATTGTGCTAAGATCAATATTCCCAAGGGGTTTAGCCATTTCACCCCCCATCGAGTAAATTTAAATTTGATTTTTTCCAAAGTAGGTAACCATGATAGGTGGAAAGAGGGTTTAATATATATTGTTATGCCAAGGTATTTGAAATTTGACCAGCAATAATTTCCTATAATTCCCAAGGCCCTCAAAATACAACTATAATGGTTCTTATTGTTAGGTCCCCATAATAATAGTGTAGCCCCTTATTATTGTTAGTGTAGCCCCATTATTGATATTTTTGTGTCCATGCAGTCCCCATATTTTTATTATTGTGCCCCATAAGTGTAGCCCCATTATTGTTATTGTTGTGCCCATGTGATCCCCATATTGTTATATTGTGACCCCTTAAACTCCTATATATCGAAGGTAGGTTTTTTCATTTGTATCATCCAAGAATTGTTCATTTATGTGATGTAAATGATGTTTCCCCCTCAAAGAGGGTTGATTTCTAATTCATGATATATATTTTCTTCTATTTTGTGAGCTGGTTGCATAACATTTCG
>CM076570.1:934061074-934252023 GCA_034641835.2 Pinus albicaulis | reverse complement strand
TCAGAGCTTTGGATTTTAGGGTTTTGTTGTTGCAAACAGTCCATCTTGGAATTTTCGCTATAACCTTTTTTTTTATATGAAATTTCAAAAGCTAAAATTTTTACCACGAGAATCCAAAATCCTGAGAAACTTCGTGTAAAAATTTCAAATCTTGGTTCGCTATATTTTCAAAGATATGATCTGAGGAAGTTAAGGTTTTTGCAGGCTCCATAATTTCATCTCAAACAGGTGGTGGAGGTAAAATTGTCATAACTTTCATTTCAAACATCGGATTAGAATTATGTACAAATTGGCTAAAAGTGCACGGGTTGTAGTTTCTTGTGTATCAAATTCAGATTTGAAGGTAAAAAAAAGTGACATGTGGAATGTCGTACAAGTTCGATCTACTGAACCAACCCATAATTAGGTCATCGTGGGATATTGGGCATAACTTTATCTTGAAGAATAAAAATTAGGTCTGACATGTGGCATTTGAAAGAAGACTCAGAGGGATACCATAGGACTGAAATTTAGATCTTGGAGATCATAAATTACAGAGTTACAACCGTTTCAAGATCAAGCTCCTAAAAGCAAGAAAAATGTGTGCATTTAAAAAAAAAAAATTGCATAACTTTTGTTTTAAAAATTAGTTTGAAGTGATTCCACGGGAATATTGAAGGATAGATATCAATATTGAGTTCTAAAATGTTTCCAAAAAGGAATTCCACACCCATTAAGCCCTCATAAATATATACTATGACACATTGAGAGGAATAATTGCAACATGATATCTCAAAATTATAGGACCAAATGCAACAAATTTTGCTCACACATAGAACAACAAAAAATGAACTAGAAGCTAAGATGGATGGTTTTAAGGATGGAATTAATCGCATGGAAGCTAAGATCGATGGTATATAAGGAAACATGGAATATTTGAAGAAATACATGGAAGGTTTGAAGGAAGTTTTGGAAACGTTGCTACAAGAAAAGCTTCCTAATGGCGAAAAGGTAGTAGAGGAAACTCATGATGCGAACAAAATAAATGTTAATCATGATTTCATAGACTTTATTGTTGGATTTAAGAACCACCATATTCCAAAGATCAATATGAGGAAGTTTGATGGCAATGATCCCGTAACATGGATACTATAGATAATGTGCAAAAAATTCAAAATGTACGCATTACAACTTTATATTTATAACCCAATACATTTTTATGGTATTGATGGATTTTCTCTCGTTAAAAAAATTTCACTTGCTCAATTTTTATGGAGGAAATGATAGCACATTGTGAGGATACAAAGAGAAACACCTTCTTTAGCCAATTGATAAATCTCAAACAAAAGGGTTCAATGGTGGAGCACATTGAGGACTTCCAAAAATTGAATATAAGGGTAAATGATATTCCAGAGGAGCATATGACTGATGTCTTCATAGGGAATTTAAAGGATAACATCCAACATGAGGTTTTCCTTTGGGAACATGATTAATTGGAGAAGGCATTCAGGTTGGAAAGAAAATTTTAAAGCAAAATTATGGTGACAAGGAAGCCTACCACTCACAACTATAAAGATCGAAGTGTTTCTACTCCTAGATTTCCACAACCTACAAGGTTGTGTTATGCAGAGTTGTGATCTACGAATAAATCAAATTCCCTAAGCGTGGTGCTAGGCACTTATAACAACAAAAGAAATACTTTGCTATCACTTTCTCTAAAATGAGCAAATACACAAAATGATGAAAGAACCTACTTGTGATCCAAGCGCTTCTTCTTCTCCTTCTGTCGTTGTTTCTGTCATGCTCAATCCAACTTCGATCACCGGATTGATTCCTGCAAACATAAACAAAGAACAACAAACAACATGCATATACAGATATATACATATCTTAAACACTCAAATCAATTATATGTGAAACATATATATCATTCAAGAATCCATTGCATGAGAAATAGAAACATAAAGAGATAGATATATGGGAAAATGAACAACAATATTTATTAAATAGTAGAAGGGGGAGGTTACAACCAATGATCGATTTGATGCCACTAGCTCCATCTTCATCCCAGCCTCATCACATCCAACATCACACCAGAAGCATATTAGTACTTTCACTCTCTCAAATGAGAATCCAACAACATTTCTTTACCAACATTCTTCCTTCTCTAGCACTAGGATTTGTGCTCAAATTATAGGGAAATTGATGGTAGTTTCTCAATGAATGACTTTCTAATAATAGGAAAGACATGTTCCCAAGTTCAAAGGTGTTATATGGACACTTGGACTCAAATTTTGACACATATGGACTCTTCTAGAAGGAACTGGCCATGTGGATATTCCTAGAACAATGAGAATTCTACTCCCAGGTGACCAGTGCACTCTTGAATTTCAAGAAGTGCATTGCAGTGCACCGTTGAATGGAGGATGTTGCATATGAAACGCAACTAGTTCCTTTAGAGGCTACGTTGGTGAGTCTATAGATGATATAACATATACTTCTAACCTTGGAAATATCACAATAGAATCCATGAATGAATTGTTCTTCTCTTAGGGCATATAGAAACTGGAATGTAAGGGGATGATAGACCCTATTTCATTGGTCCTAGGGATGATGTTTAGTTTGATTAGGTCATGGGGGATGATGCCCAAATTGACCTATAACAGCTTCCCCATAAAGCATGAAGTCAAAATAATAATAATATATTTGAATGAGATGATTTATGATGTGATGAGCTAGAATAGAAGTGGAGTGGTGACCT
Source organism: Pinus albicaulis (assembly GCA_034641835.2). NCBI lineage: Eukaryota > Viridiplantae > Streptophyta > Pinopsida > Pinales > Pinaceae > Pinus > Pinus albicaulis. Next base: position 934,249,283 of record CM076570.1, on the reverse strand, counting down.
GCATCAATCTTACAATACATTGCATCATGATATTTTCATCTTGATCACTAATTTTTGAGGGAGGCGTTCCCATCCTCAGCACATAAATTATCTAATAACATGTACATAGTGCATAAAATCATCTACATTAGAATGTTTCCCAATACATACATGCCTATAGATATAGGCCCATGTTCGGATGACGATCTGTATGTAAGGTCACCGTACAGATGATTTGTACAACAATCCTGAAATCGCAGCTCGGATGGTTGAAACTAGATCCGAGGTCTTCTTATCTCGTTCACTTGATTGTTCATGTACAAGTCTAGGCATGCGAATATATGATTTGTAGTCTAACATGGTAAGACATCGTTTGATTACCGACCAATGAAGTGAGTTGTTAACAAACACGAGAGGACCACCATTAATGTTAATGGCTCTCAAGGTATTGCAGTACAGTTTGTAAGGCGTGAATAGATGATTTGATGTCGAACGCCAAACAAAATATTTCGGTCAAAGGTCTGGAAGCGAGGATCTTGTCAATGTTGTAACAATCCTCATGGTACTAGAAGATTATGTTTCTAAGTAAACTTCCTGGATGATGATTTGATGTCGACAGGAAGCCACTTTATCATGAAATGAGAGTCACTGATTTTGGAGACAAATCGTGACTTGATATAGCAATGTTCATGGATGACTGTCATGAAAATGAAGTTTTATGAGTATTTAAGAAGGATGAGTGTTCACTGGATGACTTCTCTTGAACATATCGGCGACACTGAGATGAGTTGGAAGCATTGACCCAAAACTGAAGTGAAGGTATGATGAACCATATGTATGAATGAACTGTCAAGAAGATTACCCGACCCAAAAATTGATGATGATGGAGTGAAGTGTCATGTTCAAGAGCGACCTACCACCATAAAAAGTTCTGTTCACTTTCCCAAATTTTCCCCGGTCATTTGTTGGCCAGTACCTCTTTATTTTTTAACAAGATTGAGGAGGATAACATATGCTTGATCTATAATTCAACCCTTCGGGCAAATATGCATCACTATTTAATAATTTAACGAGTCTAGTGATAAATGAAACTCGATTATTACCACGATTGACAAGCTTGTCGCTATTTTATGTTCTAACGAGCCTAACGATAGTGACAACCCAGTCCTTTTTCATATTTAGAGAGTTTGAAAAAGAGGACAAAAGAAAACTCCATGAGTCCTTTTTCGTAATTTTTTCACTCATATCTGAAAAAGTGTAAAATGATATTTGAGAGAACCTCCTAGCCATGTTTGACTAAGGTTTTCCTTTTTCGTAAATAATCAATCTCAGTCTGGAAAAGGGTTAAACTTATACTAGGTAGATGTCGTTTCATTTACTTTTGTGAGCTCAAAAAGACAAGTGCTCGGCAATATTTTCACATTATCGGAGTCTGAAAAAAGCTAAAAGAAGACTCCAAGGGTTCCTTTTTCGTTTTTATCGAGTCTCGAAAAAGAGATAAAAGTGCGCTTCAAGTCATTTTTCATTTTTATCAAAGCTCGAAAAATAAGGATAAAATTATGCTTTGTGGTCAAATCATTCTTAAATAAGTGTGCACGACTAATCCGCTATGTCAGCTGTTAGTCATTAGTAACTTTTGTTATTTTGTAGATGACTAAATGCTTGTCCTGGATTTCTAAAAACAAGCTTCATGAATATTGTGAGTTTTAGAAATCTCACTGCCTTCATTATCCTTAAGGATAAATTTTTCACTATTTTATCATGTCATGGTCATCTTACCACTCCTAGAGTACCCCTCATGAGCTCATGCCACTCATCTTCATCCTATTTTCCCACCTATAACCACAGCACCCTATTTTTCCCTTTACCTCACCCCTCCACTTGCCCTCTAAGGTTACCAAACAGCCTACTCTTGCTCATATTCACCAAATGCCTCAAGCATTGATGGTCTCAAAACTGTCCCTATAGGCTCTTTGGATAATTCAAGTACATTGTATTTTGGATTTTCAATACATTAATTTGTCAAAAACTATGTTTTTCATACTTGAAAACCCCAATTCAAGCTTTCAGTCAAAGAACAAGTCCAAGGAGTTGTCCACTAGGTCACTAGGGTTTCATAGGTTGTAGGGTTATCTTTGATGTTCTAAATCATCTTTTTTTATGTGCTAAGAAGCTGAATCAAATGGGAAAGAAAGTCAGCACCTGTTTGTCCAAGTTAGATCAAGAAAAACTCCAAGGAGGACTACTTTGCCAAGGACAAAATTATGCAAAGGAAAATTGTTCATCTTTGACATTTCTATAGGAGTGTCAAGGTAACTATTAGCAGGAAAATTGGTAAGGGAAGAGGCTTACTCCTCATCAAAGATATACACACAAAAATGAAAGAGGAAGCAGCCTGTGTTCAAGAAAAATTAGGTTTTTTAGGCACTGATTGGGCCAGCAGTATGCCAAGCAAAGATCAATGCATAAAATCACAAGGACAGAGGCACACCAGCACAACCAAGCATGAATTGAAGATTTTTATAAATCATAAATGGAAAAGGGAAAAAAGTGAGGTGAACTAGACATAAATGAATGAACTTGAAAGGGTATAGAGAACTTAGAATACAACACTAAAAATCCTTCTCATGCAGCCCATAAGCCTAAGGTTTTGGAAATATAGTCAAAGGAGATGAAATGAAGATGATAGGCCTCCATGATGACATCAGACAGAAGGTTTGAAGAGATTGTGTAAGTGACTTCTAGGGTTTTCCAAGGTAAAGTATCTCACTGCCTCAAAGGGAAATAATGCAAAGAGTATCAGTATGAGGAAGGTCAAGCCTTCATTTTCAGTCATTTTGCACTCAATGATCAAAGGAATAAAAGGATATGGTTGAGTTTTAAGATGAGAAGTCAAGTTGATCATAAGGCTGTTGTTGTTGTATAGCTAAAAGTGTCAAACACCAAGAACATCATACAGAGCTAAATCATTATGTCATGACACCTGCAACAAATTAGAAGTGGCCAAAAGGAGATATGGAAAACATGATTATAGTCATTGTAAAAAGTAAGTTTTTCATGCCCAAAAATTAGTGAAAAAGGGAAAAAAACTCTATTCTTAAGTCACCCACACTCAAAAATGTCAAAATGGGTTAAAACATGATTTCTACTTCAGAATGCAAGCAAAATAGGTTTTAACAGTGCTAAGCAAGCTGCCACCAAAGGAAAAGAGCCACTCAAAATTTTCAAGTCACCTGCAGTAAAGGTCAAAAAGAATATCAGTAAAAATGCCTAAGAGACTAAATAACATTAGAAAGTGGGTATACAAGGTTTAATTATATTTTTCTAAGACTATAAAGAGTCACTTTGTCTATCACTCAGCTCATTATGCACATGTAAAAGAGTAAAATGACCTTCCAGGAGAAATTTTCATGTTTCAGTCAAATTCTGGGCAAGGTTACCTGGCACTGCGCTTTGGAGCAAGCGTTGCGCTTATAGCACCTGACACTGAGCTTAGGAGAGTTTTTACAGTGTAAAAATACATTGCATTGCGCTTACAGGTGGGCGCTACCCGTTCGCCCGGTTTTTCCCGATAGGCACGAAACCCATGCAACACTATGCTCAGAGAGGCTCAACAAGCCCAAAGCTCATGCAGCACTGCGCGTAGGAGCCCGGAAGGCCTGCACACGAGCAGCACTGTGCCTAGGAGTACCCAACCCGCCCAGAACAAGTTCGGCGTTGTGCTTAGAAATGACCCGATAGGTCCATTTCTATCCAGCGCTGCACCCAGGAGACCAGAAGGCTTGCATGAATCGTTCAGTGTTGCGCCCAGGAGACTGGCAAGCCTACACGCAGGTAGCCACTGTGCTTAGACCTTAAACCCTCTCGATTGCAAAAAATTGCCAAAACACAAGGGAACACCCTCCAAACTGCCTTCAAGAACCTGCAAACAAGTCAAAAAATGGTAGGTGCATATTTTCCTTATCCCTCAAGTGATTTTATGTGATTTAATGGTTAAAGGAAAATTATCAAACCCTAGTGCCTAGAAACCCTAGGTCCTAATGGCAAACAACATTTTTTTTTACTTCCAAACAAGAAATTATCAGTTAAGGGGGTGCCAATTAGGGTAATAACAATCAGCTCAAAGTTGGCCTTTCATCGAAGTTCAAAGGGGATTCAGTCATAAATTGACACCTCCATCTCACTCATTTACAAGAGTTGCCCTCACCATCTTTCATTTCACTCCTCCTACCATGTTTTACAAGAAGGCCTAAGTTTTACTAAAGGCCACACCAATCACCATGTCAGGAGAAGAAGGAAATTTCAGCAGTGAAGGAGGCCAATTGCCTATGAGGAAAAAGCAAAAGGGTGGGAAGGTTAACAGATTTGAACCCCAAGACACAGTGGAGATTACTTCCTTCCCCATGATTCTCACATGCTTTCAAAATGTGGGGTTTTTCCAGTTTTGTGAGAAAGTCAAACAAGAGCAAAATCACCCAGAGCTCACAAGGTTATTCATTCTTAACCTACATAACAAACAATCAATCCTTGCAGGGGTAGATTTTGAACTATCAGCAGATGCCATTTCTAGTGCTACAGGTATACCTGATGTTGGTGAAAATTTTTCCAAGAGAGCAAATTTGGACATGAGCTATTATGAGCCATTTATCAAACCTAGGTACAAAGAAGGCTGCAAAACCATTTTCCCTTTCTCACATTTGTTGGAAAGGTATGCACCCTTGATGAGGGTTATCAGGAAGTATTCTAGACTTTACTCCTATCATGTTAGACTGCTCATGCATTTCACTAGGGTCAAGATGCTTCATTTTCCCTACTACCTCTACAAGAGTATTGACAAGATGTCTTATGTTGTCCGGAGGAGGAACTATTCCCAGCAAACGCAGAGTTTGTTCCACCACTCCTTCATCAAGATGGTGGTGCAACATCAGTTGGAGAAAAAAGACATACCTTGGGAGGTGTTCATAGCTCATGAAGTATTCACAAGCCCTCAGCCCCATCATCAACCAAATTAAATACCCTCATCATCTCATCCTCCTACCTCCATTCCTCCATCACCTCCTACTAGCCATGACTCATCATCTACCCAAGTATCCTCTCCTCAAGAAAACCTCCCTTCCCCATCTTCTCCTGATGCATCAGATCAAGAAGGAAGTGGCAGTGAATGATCAAGTGAAAATGAGGGTGAAGATTACAATGAGTCAAACCAAAATGAGGATGAGGGTGGTGATGAGTTAAGCCCACAAGATGCAGAGAATATGGAAATAGAAGGGGATGATGACAGTGCAGAAAATGAGGAAGTTGACAGTGAGAATGAATTGAGCAGTGATGAAGAAGAGGTTAGCAATAAAATAGAGGACATGGAGGTAGATGATAATGATAAGAGGTAAGTAATGGAGAAAGCAGCAATCACACTATAAATGATGAAGATGAGGAGGAAAAGGACAGCATGGACACCAATGAAACCAACATCAGTGAGAAAATGGGCAGTCATGACAGTCATGAAAACAGTTGTGGCAGTCATGAAAACACTGAAGAAAGTGAAGAGGGTGATAATGAAAATCAAGATCACAGCAGTGAAGAGGCAAGCAGCTTCAATGATGAACAAAATGAAAGTGCAGAGATCAGTGAGGCTGATGTTGAAGGCAAAGAGGTAAGCAGTAGTTAGGGTGATGAATAAGAAGACATGGAAACAAATGATGGCAACCATGATGAAAACACCAAAGTAGGCACAGGAAAAAAAATTTCATTGGTATACCAAAGAGGGGAAAGCCATGTGTTTTCTTCCTTAAAAGGGCAAGGGGCCATGACCTCCACATCCACTACACCATTAGACAAAGGAAAATAAAAGGTAAAGGAAGAAGAAGAATATCGGCATGAGGTTGAAAGGGAGTTTGAAATAATTCAGGTGGACAGTGATGAGGAGAATGAATAAAGGATCTCAAACTTGCTCATCCAGAACAAAAATGCCCTAATTGAAGACCTCAAAGAAAATCTAGATAGGGCCAAGAGTGTGAATGATGCCCTTGAGATGGAGAACAAGCAGCTAGGGGCATAAATTTCCATTTATGAGGCTAGAGAAATCAAAGCTCGGAAAGAATTTAAAAAGGCACAAGTAAAGCTAGAATAATTCATGGGCACCTATGAGGAAATTGAAGATGAAGAAGGGCAGACTAGGAGAAGACCAAGAACCATGGGATTGAAGAAGGCTTTGGAAAAACAGAGAGAACAAGAATTAGCCTTGGCAAAACAACTTCCTCTAGATGAGCTTCTTGAAATGGATATAGAGCATGATCAGGAGCCATGGCTTGAAAGAGCTAGCATACACTTGGAGGCCAAGTTGGAGAGAGAAAATAAGGACCTTGATCTACAAAGAAAGATGACCAAACATTATGCCCGGAGAAATCAAGTTGTAAGGGATAAACTCAAAAAGGCCCATGCCAAGATACAGGCACTCAAAGAGGCAAAAAACCAAGAAAACCTTGGAATCTTGGCTGAAGCTTCTCTACAGGTTTCTCAAACCCCATGAGGAAGACATCCACCAATTTTGAGAAATTTTTGACAAATTTTGGGTTTTTGTGAATTTGGAGGCCTCTAAGCGCAGCACCCCTGGCACTACACTTTCATATCAGGAATCCTCAGAGGGATAAATTTGCATTTTTGGAATCCTTACATCTATTACAGTATTCTCACCAAATTTAAGAGCATTTTGAGCATTTTTTACCCCTCAAAAGGCCAAAAAACACCCCATTTTTCACCTTTCTGCCTCATTTTCAGGCATGACGCTGCGCCCAGAGCAGTTTTGGGAAATTTTCCTTTTGGATAGGTAAATGGACCTCAATCAGAAAACTAAGGGTATTTTTGGAAAGTCAGCGCAGCAAGCTTTCCAACAGGCCATCATGGAGAAAATTCTGACATCATGAAGGTCACCAAAACTTGGCTGCAAGTGCATCCATTTTCTGCCCGGGAAGGCACTGCGCGTTCAGACTTCACTGTGCATTTTTGGCCAAAAGTCAACAAAAGAAACTCATTAAATGAAAAATGATATTTTAATGTTTTTTGAGGCAAATCACTCCAAATTTAGGTGCTAGGAGTTATTTTGGCATTTATTTCATGAGATATTTTGTGCCTTAGGCCTTGCATGGTCTCTTGGGCATAAATGATATTTATGGATGATTTTGACATTTTCAAACCCTAGTTAGGGTTTTTTCCCTCCTTTGCTAGATAAATAGAGCATGAGGGCCTTATTGTAAAAGGTTGGCATTTGATGAGGTTTTTTGGAGATTGAAGAGGAAATTAGTGTTGTGGAGCTTGTGAATGGTTTGTTTTGCTTATTGATGGAGAAGGCTTGCTTGCAGGATCCCTGATCTTGGTTAATGGTGATGTGCTTCTATTCAGTTATTTTTTTCTTATGTATCATTGTGTTTCATGCTTCTATATTGCAGTAGGACAAAGGTTTTAGACTAAGAAATTTCCTTCAAAGGCACCTTAGCTCTGTTTCTTCTTCACTGCCTCTATGTTTTCCTCTACTAGTTCAATTTAGAGATTCCTTAGTTTCTCTCTAGACCCACCCAAGAGTTTTTATCTTATGAATGGTTCAATACAGTAGATATCATAGATGTTTTATGGTTATCCATGCTTGTTTGATATCACTAAAACACTATTCTTGAGGTCTCTCTTTGAAGTACCACTGATTAGGTCTGCCAAAGAGGCTATGTTTCGATCATACCCCTTGTCCATGTTTGAAGAGTTGTTTCAAATATCTTTATGGCTATGATCAATGATGTTTATGAGTTCCCTCTTCTTTGATTAAATTTATATGTTTATCTTAAATTTTTTCTAATCTTGAAGGTGAAATCACTAGAAGTTAAATGAGTTTCTCGCCTTCTATATTTCAGTGGATTGTTTATCTGAAATGCTTATTTGCTTGAGTTGAATCAAAGATTTATTGGTGTGCCCTATCTATTGATTACTTCTTTATGCTAAATAGTGTTGAAGTCCCTTCTTGTTTTAAGTATTTGACAAAGGATTCTTGATTTCCCTTTGCCCTACTTTGTTCACAAACTTGATGTTCATTTCATTTCACACAAACATTGAAAATCCATTTGACCATGCTATATTTTCCCTATGATGCTCCCTGATCCATTGTTGAACTTTCCATGACTCTTTATATACTCCATAGCCTAATGACATGAATATGTATTCACTCCATCTATTCTACTTGACCATCTTACCCAACCAAAGCAAACAAACAAACCCTACACTTAACAACTAGCCTAAAATCAAATCCTAAAGAAAACAAGTTCACATCCTTTGCACAAATAGAGAGAGCCCTCTCTGAGTCCAGGAAGGCTAGGCCCTAGGACTCCAAAGACTGGTCTAATGTTACCCTGTGCCTTTGGTCTTACCAATATATCAAATCATGGGAACCTAACATCAGCTGTAAACCTGTTCAGAACAACATCAAATGGATTAAAAATACTTGTTTCATGGAAAAATGAATAAAAACCATACTCACAACAATAAATATGATTTGAAAATAATCAAATGACTAATTAAAATAGTTTTTCCATTTGGAATTTGGAGCTCTGAACCAGTTTTTTCCCCTGAACTTCAGCAGTCGATTGGATGCAGTAGGTAAGAATGTTTTGACCATGTTTTTTTATTTTTCTATCTATCTATTTTTTTTCAGTGTTTTCCTATGTTTATTATGCAATCCTATTCAATCATGTGATGTCAATTGAAAATATGTCTTTATGTGTGCTGCAAATGTCTGTTTATAACATAATTCGCTAAGGAATCAGTTAATGTGTTCAAGTTCCTGGAAATGTGTTGATATTGAATGAAATCAAAATGTCTTTCCAAAATTATAACTCTTAGGAACATATGATGCAGTGTTGGATTTATGACAGTATAAACACTAGTAAGTAGCAGTACCACAAGTTGTGACTCTAACCTAATGATGATGTGGTTAATACTAAATAAAATGGCATCAGAGAGAAGTTCGATCAACGCGCTATACTCAGCGATATTTTTTGTAGATCGATCGATACCAATCCACTGAAAACTCACTAACCTGTCGTTTGGAGCGAAAAATGGCCCACGCTGTAGAGGATGGATTTTGCAGACTACGACTAGCACCATCAGCATACCCAACAAATGGTTCCAAAGATTCAGACATCTGCGATGAAATGTAAAGCATATTACTAACTTCAAGAAAACTCTAGAAAAACAAACTAAGACAGTAAATGTAAATCAACATCATATATACAATATAATAAAAATGTTTACTACACTCATGTTTAATCATAGTAATGTTTCAGATACAACCCATTTCGGGGTTGCGCCAGCAGAATTCTATAGTAATCTACCAACTCATAGGCACCCTTAGCAAGAACTCTTTTGACAATATAGGGGCCATGCCATCACGGCTCAAATTTCCCTGTACCTATTACATCAACTTCCTAATCATAAAGAAGGACCAGGTCACCCTCTGAAAAGATGCGAGTTTGGACATGTTTTTTGTATTGTGCCTTTATACATCTCTTATGTGCTTCGTTAGCTAATGTGGCTTCACGACGTGTTTCATCAAGATGGATGAGGTTAAAAAGATGTGTTTCTTCAGCAGAGGTGTCAAGTAACAAGTCGATTGCGAGTTTTAACGATGGTATTTCACATTGGATTGGCAAGATAGCTTCCAGACCATACACCAATTGAGAGGGGGTAAATCCGGTTGTGTTTCTCACCGAGGTTCGGTATGCCCACACAATCGAGTACACGATTAAATTCCAATTTCGTTTATGAAGTCCTATCATTTGTTGAAGCGTTCGTTTAAGAATCTTATTAATAGCCTCAAATTTTCCATTTGATTGTGGATAATGAGTAGAACTATCATGGGATTGTCCTAATTTGGCAGTCAACTCATTCATCACATGATTGCAAAAATCCGAACCATGATCTGTGACTATAGCATGTGGAACACCAAACCGTGAAATGACATGATTAAAGAAAAACAAAGCAGTTGTTTGTCCCGTGTTATTAAATGTAGCCATTACTTTAGCCTACTTGGTAAAGTAGTCTACTGCGACAATAATATAACCATGCCCCTCGGATGAACGAGGGTTACAAGTCATGAATTCAATGTCCCATTTTTCAAATGGTCCACAGAGACAACATGATGCACTGGCGCTGGCGGTTTGCGGATTTTACTATCAAATATTTGGCACGCATGACAACTTATTACCAGGAGGATGCAGTCACGAAATATGGTAAGCCAAACGTAATCGACGCAGAGTATCTTCTGCGCAGTAGCATATCCAGACAAGTTTCCACCACAATCCTCAGCATGGCAATCATTTAAAACCTTTTCGGCCTCCTCATGAGTGAGGCACCTTCTTAAAATTGTATCGACACCACGACGATAAAGTGTATTGTTGACGATCAGATAATATTTGGCTTGGTATCAAATATGTTGTTGGTCAGAGCGAGAGGTATCAGGCCGAAACTTCTGGGTCTGGAGATAAATGATAAAATCCCCATACCAAGGATCAGATGATCCGATCAGAAACAAAGGCTCATCAGGAATAGATGGTTCTGTTGTAGTGGCAGTACTATCAGAGTGAAGGTCGTTGAGAAGCTCAGCCAAAACTAAATACTTCTCTGACTTGGATTTGATGAATTCCAAATCAAAATCCTACAAAATTACAATCCATTTTTTAATACATGCCCCCCAACAATTGACGTGATAAGATGTAAGTCATGGGGTTTCAATCTAAAATGACAATGGTCTTCTGAAACAGGATATAGTGGTGAAATATTTGGACAGCTTGAATAGCCGCCAAGGCAAGATTTTCGAAGTATGAATACTTCACTTTTGTATCATTGAGATTATGACTCAAATAATAGATTGGATGTTCTATCCCATTTTCTACTTGGACCAATACCATAGCAATGGTCGTATCAGCTGCGGCGATATATAAGAAATAATCACTCTGATAATTAGGGGGATACATTAATGACACCCGGACAAGTGTATCCTTGACAGCATCAAAAGAAGCTTGCGCAACCTTATCCCAATGGAAGGGAATCCCATTTTTCAAGAGCCGAGTAAATCCTTTAGCCATTCCGGCGTAGTTGGGTATGAACCTCCTTAGGAAGTTAACCTTTCCCTGAATTTTTTGTAACTGAAGAAAATTTGATGGCGTAGGAAAATAAAGAATGGCCTGCACCTTCATTGGGTTGATTCAAATTCATTCTTTTCAGACGAAAAATCCTATAAAATGACTAGAACCAACACAAAACACGCATTTATGTGGATTGAGGTGTATTTTGTAGTGTCGGCAGCGTAAAAATGTAACTCTCAAATGCATCAGGAAATCATTCTAAACTATGTAGAAATGATCGCATTCATAGCATATACCCATGGCCCTCCGAGTAAAATGTTGTAATCAAGGGGTCCGTTAACGACCTCAACTTCAAAATTTACTATTTTACCCCCTAGTTCAACATGCAGTTTATTGATAATACCGCAAGGCGTACATGTACGTCCATCGAAATCTTTCAACGTTGTAGGCAATTGAAATAGGCGTGGTGATCCAAGCGACTTCCAGCAGTTTAGAGACATAATTCACGTAGATGATCCCTCATCAATGATAGTGCAATGAACGAGGTGATTGAGAACATTTACTTAGATGGAGAAAGCCAATTTTGTTGGTAATTGTGGCACATAGCCCGTATGATTAAGGACTACAAGATTGGGATCTGTCAGATCGATTCCACCAATTGTCAACAACAAAGCCTTCTTCTGGGAGGGAAAATTTTGAAGCACCTCAAGTGCTGACATAGCTAAAGTTGATTGAGCCAAATCTTCAACTATATTATAATTTTTAGCAGCTCAGGCTCGAGGATTAAATGTCGATTTATGAAAGACTCCCTTCGGTGGCTTGATTGTCAATTCAGGAATAGCAGTTGGCGGTAACGATTCTATAGATGGATTTGTGGTCGAGGTAGTAGGTTGATCAATATCCTGACTACCGTAATATTTATTATGCATTGGCACCAAAACAGAGGTCGATGGCTTTATGACAGACAGCATAAGCACTTGGGAACTAGAAGATGGATTCGTAGCAACCAAATTTGTGTTCAAATTTGGAAATGGATCTGTCAACACTGCAGATGCATACGAGCTCTTAACGAATTTTGAGACTTTGGCATGGTGAGGACAGTCTCGATCAAAGTGCTCCTCATTACAGATTATACAAGGGTAACGAGGTTTTTGATTTCCAGTCAATTGATAAAATGATTGTTCCTGTGGGGTAGAAGTTTTCTTTTTCTTTGATTTCCCCTTTTTCTTACTTCCAGCTTGCTTGTCACTTTTTCCTTTATCAGATGACACGGCATGGATTTCGGAAGAATGTGCAAGATCAGATGCAGTATATTGATGTGTGCTTGCAGTACCTTTCATACCGTCTCTGGCATGAGAGTCCTTAGATGGAGGAGGAACTGTAAAATCAGATCGCGAAGTGTTGGGAATTTTCTCATAGAGCATGCCAGATTGAGTATAAATAAAATCTAAGTACTGGGCACGAGAAATGACCCGATATCCAGTGATGATGCCACCCTTAGCCACATCCTCAGTTATAGATGGTAATAGGGACTTAATGAACCACTCAACAAGGAGCTGATCAGGAACAAATGCCTTAACCATTCCACAAAGACAACGCCACTCATGAATATGCTCGGAAATGTGAGTAGCATTAGTCTGTTTAAAATTAGTCAAGAGTTTTGCTCCAGTTTCATATCATATGGGTAACTATAAGTGGGTCAAAAATATAGTAGCTAAGGTAGTGAAATTATCAAATGAAGCTCTTGGTAACTCGATGTATCATTTCACGGTCGGACCAATGAGTGTACGTTGGAAAAGACGTAGTCAAACGGATTCATCATTTAGGGAGTTAGATGAACACCACAAATGATAATTCATAACATGCGTTGATGGGTCTTCCCTGGGGTTTCCATTGAACTTAGGAATATCCGAGGGTAATTTATGAGGTATCACTAGCCACCAAGGAGCATAGTTGATTAGATCATTGGTAAGCATGTTTAAATCCAATAATTCTAAAGTTACAACAAAGGGAACCTATCAATTTAAGTCTGGTTGAGCATAGCCAGGTTATGATGGAATTTCTTGGGCAACAGGGCTTTGAGCACCAGCATAATAAATTTTTTGTTGGTAACCCGGATAGTGGTTGTTTTGATAAGCAAACACTTGAGGATTTTATTTACCAAAACCTGGGTATGATACTTTTTGAAATGAAGGTTCTGGCATTTGCGCTTGTGGCTGCCAAGGGGCATGTCCACTAATATTATAACCCAAACTAGAATATATTGTATTCAGTTGTTGATAGATATAACCTGGTTGTGGCTGTGACATCCCATAATATGGTAATCCATGTTGTGAATAAATCATTCCAGATACAGGTGGTTGTTGTAAACCAGCCGAAGGAGTTGGAGTCTGTGGGCCCAATACTTGAGGGTATTGGGTTGAAGGACCCGCCTGAGACGGTTGAGGTACAACAGTTTGAACCTGTAACAGGGGTAAAGGTGTATTAACAAGTGGAGTAGATGTGGGTGCAACAGTTTGAATCGGTTGATACGATTGTACAACCGTTTGTGGTTGGATGGGTAGAGTGGGATGCCACTGACAAACATTCATTCCGACATTAGGATGAAAAAATAACGACGGAGTACTGTCAATATGAGTGACCATATGTTTCCCCCCATCATGAGGAGTATAATCAGATGGAAAATATTTTCTCCAAATGCATGGAGTCTAGTTGAAATTGTATTGGATGGAATATACCTAAATGGACCAGCTTTATATTTCTCTAATGATGCATATAAAGGATCAAGCCATTCATTACTCACTATAGATTTACTAGTTAGAATACCAGACGATGACATTGGTGAAGTCCATGGGTTTGAGGATGCACCAGAAAAGGTTCTAGATAAAGATTGGTAACTAAGTGGGACGGAAGGGCCACCATATAAATGTGACTCTGGTGAAGTTGTGAACTGCGACGGGGTAGCAAGAGCAGGTGTTGTCACAACTGGAATATATGGTTCAACCCAAGATGTTGGCTCAGGCATGGTTTTTCTACCAAATGTATACCCTATAGGATATATGGGAACTTGAAGTGAAACATGATCAACAAAAGCAGAGGAAAGTGATTGAGGAAAAGACTCGTACAGGTAAATCTCCTACCCAAAATGAGTTGGAGTTAAAGGTGTTTCGTCTTGTGGTATTTCTTCAATCGAAATTAAACCAGTTGGAAGGATTTTTTCATCAGGCCTGAAGTATAGTTCAAGAGGTTGAATGTGCGATATGGGAGACTCAATGGATACAATATATTGTGGGGTGACCCATACAAGAACAACTTTTGGTCATTCGACTTTTGGATTCAGACGTTCTGGCAAAAAAGTGACAGGATCCGGATCAACTTCCATTTGAACAACGTCGGGTTCAGGGGGTATGGTCTCACTGATTGGATGGATCGTGACCACAGGTAGTTGTGAGGACTCTTTCTCGACAACAGTATATGAACCAATATTTTTAGAAACAACTTGAACCGACTCTGGTATATATGAGGATGATCTCACACCAGAGGTACTAATAGTACTAGTTTCAATAGAGTGATGTTGCCTTCGCCCACCAGAAATGGCTTCTGGGGGTAAAGGTGGTTTAGTGATATTCTACGCGAATGACGGGGAAAGGGATGTTCTTATTCCACGATGACTGATTTGTTTTATGACCAAAAATAAATAAACAAAAAAAAAGGGTAACTCTAGGTAAAATTTTTACCAAGTAATTATGAACTTCATAATACCTCTTGGCAAACCAAGAAGTACGGGCAGGCAATCTCCGCGAATGTTGTGTTCAATGTATCACAAGTTACAAGGTAGCCGACTCGGTTCACTATGGATGGATAGCAACCTAACGTTATCCTCCCAAATATACCCGAAGGTACGTGGAGGCCCAAGTCCGTATTAGCGATGTCTAATGCGAAACCGCACAGTGAGAGCACCCCCTTATACTTTTTGTACTAGAACACCGCCCTATATAACCGAAGGTACGTGGATGAGCTCCGATATACTTATGTATGTGGAGTGAGGTATCACACTCATAATGTATCGTAGATAATTTAACAACAGTTGCTATGTTTTAATGATGCCGGAACATGTCTCTAGCCTAGACCTTCTAAATGTTATTGTTATGGTTCCAATAATTTCTTAGGTAAATTTATGTAAATTTTAAGTTGATCTTGTTTAAAAAATTTCTTTGAGGTTCACCACGTGATGTGATGGAAATTCCTAAAAATGCAAACTAAAATGATAAGCAAACTTTTCAGTTTTAGCTTTTTCAATGAAAATCCTAGCTACTAAGGGAAAGAGTAATTAGTTTTTAGAGCAAACAACAAAGAGCACAAACTAAAATGCATCTTTCCTAACTTGTTCCTATGCAACACACACAATTCACTATATGCACATGCATGTTTTTATTTTCAGCTCCCCTAATGTGAATGCAAGAAAGGAAACTATATGCATCAAATCAAATAAAACAAGTGTTTTCTTCTTTGAGAAACGAGGAATTTAACAACAATTTCTATTTTAGGAAAAAATGAAGAATTGAACTATAATTTTTTCCTACAGGAAACGAAGAATAAAACAAAAATTTCCTTTATGAAAACAAATGGATCTAATGCAGAAATAAAATACTTTGAATTTGATTTTCCAATGATAAATAAAAACACTAAAGAGACATTGAACAAATTTACTTTTCAAAGGAGAAAGAATCTAGAAATTTTACCGGTCTCTAAGAGGTATCAGATAGTTGAGAATATAGCAAAAAAATGGTTGAGAATGATAGAAATGAAAAATTTGAATGGAACTTGGTTGGCTAAGGGGGAAACGCAATCTCTAAGGCAAGACAGTGCGTTGCATTACACCCCTGAGTGGGAGATAGTACACCCCTAAGTGCACTGTATCTTGACCGACAGTGCGTTGGGCACAGCATGGATTGAAAAATCAAACTACATGACACACTTATAATATGATTATTTCATTAAAAAGTCTAATAACTGAAAGTAGATGCTACTGATGAATATTAGCAGAGGAAAAAACACCAAGAATGATAGGAAACTACCCAGAGGAGTCGCCAATTTGTTATGTAGAATTGTGATCTACGTATAAATCATTTTCCCTTAGTGTGGTGCTAGGCACTTAGAACAACAGAATAAAGACTTTGTTATCGCTTTCTATAAAATAAGAAAATACACATAATGATGAAAGAACCTACTTATGATCCAAGCACTTCTTCTTCTCCTTATTTCATTGTCATTGTCGCGCTCAATCCAAATTTGATCCTTAGATTGATTCCTACAAACATAAACAAAGAACAGCAAACAACATGCATATACAAATATATAACTATATTAAACACTCAAATCGAATAGATGTGAAACATATATATCATTCAAGAATCCATTTCATGAGAAATAGAAACATGAAGAGATACATATATGGGAAAATGGATAGCAATCTTTATTCAAGAGTAGAAGGGGGAGGTTACAACCAATGATCAATTTGATGCCACCAACTCCAGCTTCATCCCAGCCTCATAACATCCAACATCACACCAGCAGCATATCAGTACTTTCACTATCTCAAATGAGAATCCAATAGCATTTCTTTACCAAAATTATTCCTTCTCTAGTACTAGGATATGTGCTCAATTTATAGGGAAATTGATGGTATTTTCTCAATTAATGACTTTCTAATAATATGCAAGACATGTTCCCAAGTTCATAGGTGTTATATGGACACTTGGATTCGAAGTTTGACACATATGGACTCTTCTAGAAGGCACTGGCCATGTGGATTTTCCCGGAACAATGAGAATTCCGCTCCCAAGTGACCAGCGCACTCTTGAATGTCGAGAAGTGCATTGCAGTGCACCCTTGAATGGAGGATGTTTCATATGCAACACAGTTAGTCCCTTTAGAGGCTGCGTTGGTGAGTCTATAAGTGATATAACATATACTTCAAACCTTGGAAATCTCACAATAAAAGCCATGAATGAATTTTTCTTTTCTTAGGGCATATAGAAACTGAAATGTAAGGGGATGATAGACCCTATTTCATTGGTCCTGGGGATGATGTCCAATTTGACCAGGTCATGTAGGATGATGCCCAAATTAACCTATAATATGTTGACACCACAAAAATTGGAAGAAAAAAGAGAAAAAGGGCTTTGCTATAGTTGTGATAGAAAATACACTAAAGGTCATAAGTGTGTTGAGAAGAAATTAGTTTACATATATTGTGAAGAGGAGGAAGAAAAGGAACAAGAAACTTCAAAAGAAGAGAATATACACCAGGAACCAACCATAGAGGAAGAAGAAATGAATCCGACCATATTCTAGAATGCATTGGCAAGAATTATCACTCCTCAAACTCTCAAGATATAAGGACATATCAAGAAGAAAAATGTAATAGTATTGATTGATTCGGGTAGTACTTATAATTTTATTCATTCTAAAGTAGCCAAGGAATTGAAGTGCTTCATATACCC
Organism: Pinus albicaulis; assembly: GCA_034641835.2. NCBI lineage: Eukaryota > Viridiplantae > Streptophyta > Pinopsida > Pinales > Pinaceae > Pinus > Pinus albicaulis. The sequence goes on along the minus strand of CM076570.1, from coordinate 934,231,678 downwards.
AACACCAAAGTGTCAAGTGATGGTTGCAAATGGAGGAACTATAAATTGCTCTAGAAAATTCCATAATATCAAGCTAACCATGGGGTAATATGTATTGAGTATTCCAATTCTCTCCATTCCAATGGGTGGTGTTGATGTTGTACTAGGAGTACAATGGTTACAATCTTTAGTGACAGAAGCTTTTAATTTTCAAGAAATTTTCTTGAATTTTTTTTTGGAAGGAAAGGAAGTTGAATTATGGGGTATCACTGGGAATTTGGGAAAGATAATCAGCTCTAATGTCATGAAAAATATTCTAAAGAAAGAACAATGAGGCGTAATTGCACAATTATGCTCACTAGAGGTTCCAGCATCAAAATCATCTATTTCTCCAAATCTACAAAAAGTCTTGGACAATAATTCCAAGGTGTTTGAGACTCCCAAAGGACTCCCGCCTATTTGTGTTCATGATCATGTTATTCATTTGATTCCAGGAAGTTTTCATCCAAACATCAGGCCTTACATATATCCTTATGCTCAAAAGAGTGAGATTGAACGTATGGTTGCAGAAATGTTAGAGGTTGGTATAATTCAACCTAGTCAAAATTATTTCTCTGCTCCATTAGTATTGGACCTACACAAGAAGGATGGATCATGGCATATGTGTCCGGATTATAGGGAGCTCAAAAAGCTCACTATTAAAGATAAATTTCCCATGCTTGTCATTGATGAATTATTGGATGAATTAAATGGAAAAATTTACTTCACCAATTTGGATCTTTGTTCTGGATATCATCAAATTAGAATGAAGACTGAAGACATTTCAAAAACAACCTTGAGATTTCATGAGCGTCATTATGAATTTTTGGTCATGCATTTGGCCTTACTAATGCACCTTCCACATTTCAAGGTTTGATGAATTCCATTTTCAAACCCTTCCTTAGAAAATTTTTGTAAGTATTTTTTTATGATATATTAATCTACATCAAGTCTTGGAAGGATCACGTTCAACATGTTGACAGGGTGCTCAAAATATTGGAGGAGAAAAAATTATATGCAAAAACCTCCAAATGTTTCTTTGGAGTATAGGAGGTGGAATATTTGGGTCATATTGTATCTCATGAGGGTGTTGAGGTAGACCCTAACAATATTAAATCCATTAAGGAATGGAAAATACCGACAACCATAAAGCATCTTCGAGGATTTCTGGGATTAACAGTGTATTGTCACAAGTTTGTTAAGAATTATGGGAGAATATCGACACCTCTAACATCATTACTGAAGAAAGATGCATTTTATTGGACTATAGAAGAAAATAAGGCAATTGAACATCTTAAAGAGGTAATGTGCCATGCAGGGGTCTTAGATACGCCAGAATTCACAAAAACTTTTATTGTGGAATGTGATGCCTCGGGAAATGGAATTGGTGTGGTTTTAATGCAAGAAGGAAGACCCATTGCTTTTGAAATTCGTCCAATAAAATGAAAGTATTTACATAAATTTATTTATGAGAAGGAAATGTTGACAATACTACATGCACTAAAGCAATGGCGACCTTACCTAATGGGAAGACATTTCAAGGTAAAAAAAGATCATGATAGTCTTAAATATTTTTTGGAACAAATATTATCTTCAGAACAGCAACAAAAATGGGTCACAAAGATGTAAGTTTATGAATTTGAAATCATCTACAAAAAAGAGAAGCAAAATGTTGTTGCAGATGCACTCTCAAGAAAGGATGAGGATGTGGAAGCATTGTTTTTTGTTATTTCTATTATCCAACATGAGTGGATAATCACAGCAAGGGATGAATGGAAGAATGATGAAAAGGTGTGGACACTCATTCAAAATTTGCAGCAATATCCCAGTACATCTCAAAAATTTAGCTGGAAAAATGATTCATTATGGTACAAAGATCGCTTATATATTTGTAATAATTCCCAACTCAAACAAAATATTCTTTTGGAATTGCACACCTCTCCCTTAGGAGGGCACTCATGATTGCTAAAAACTTACCACAAGGTAAAGAAGGAATTTTTTTGGGATGGCCTTAAATCTGATATTTAAAATTTTGTGGCAGAATGTTTGGTTTTCCAACAAAATAAAGTTGAGACAATTAAGACCCCGGATCTGTTGCAACCTTTATCCTTTCCAAGTCAACGTTGGGAAGAGGTTTCAATGGATTGTATCATTATTTTACCCAAGTCTGGAGGAAAGACTGTCATCATGGTGGTATTTGATAGAATTACCAAGTATGCACACTTTTGTGCATTATCTCATCCATTTAAAGCATGTACAGTTGCTACTACATTTATGGAAACAATTCAAAAGCTACATGGAAACCCTAATATTATTGTAAGCGGCAGAGATCCCATTTTTACAAGAAATTTTTGAACGAAATTATTTTCTTGTTTGGGTAGTCAATTAGCTCATAGCTCATCATATCATCCTTAATCTGATCGAGAAAATGAGATAGTGAAAAAATGTTTGGGAGGACATCTCTATTGCTTTATATCTGATAAACAAACACAATGGGTCAAGTGGTTACTTCTGGCTGAATGGTGGTATAACACTTCCTTCCATATTGCAGCAAAAATGGCCCCATTTATGGTACTTTATGGATATCATCCACTGTCCATTGCATCATATTTAAGAGACAATTCTAAGGTTCAAGAAATGGAAGATCACATCGATAATCAACAACAAGCTCTCAAAATCTTAAGGATAACCTCACTTTGGCACAGAATCGAATGAAACAACAGGAAAATCAACATCACAGAAAAATAAGTTTTGATGTATGTGACTGGGCATTTTTACAGCTATAACCATATGAACAAATGTCCCTCAAGCAAGCTAAGAAGGAAAATAAATTTTCACCAAAAAATTATGGTCCTTACAAGGTGTTGCAAAATATTTGTACTATGGCATACAAATTAGAGCTTCATGCATCTTCCCAAGTGCGCCTAGTTTTCCATGTTTCATTCTTAAAGAATGTTATAGGTGACAAGCTCCCAGTTCAAACAATATTGCTAGAACTTGACGAGAAAGAAAAATTTGTTAGCTCCCTATATTACTAGTGTAGTCCCTTATTATGTTAGTGTAGCCCCCCTTATTGTTATGGTTGTACCCCTGTAACCCCATATTGTATTATTGTGGCCTTACATCATTATTGTTAGGTCGGTTAGGATTATATTGTGACCCCATGGACTCCTATATATAGAAAGGAGGTTTTGTCATTTGTATCATCCAAGAATTGTTCATTTACGTAATGTAAAGGAGGTTTCCCCCTTAAAGTGGCTTATTTATAAGGCGTTGATCTCTCTTTTATTCTATTTTTGGAGCTAGTTTCATAACATTTGGTATCAGAGCTTTGGATTCTAGGGTTTTGCTGCTCCAAACAGGTCATCATGGAATTTTCGCTATAAATTTTTTTCTACGAAGGTTCAGAAGCTTAAATTTTTACAGAGAGAATCTGAAATCCTGAGGAACGTCGTGTAAAAATCTCAAATCTTGGTTTGCAATATTTTCGGAAATATGATCTGTGGAAGTTATGGTTTTTTTTAGGCTCCTGAATTCCATCTAAAATAGGTCGTCATGGAATTTTCGCTATAAATTTTTTTCTACAAAGGTTCAAAAGCTGAAATTTTTATTACGCGATGTTGAAATCCTGAGGAATGTCGTGTAAAACTTTCAGATCTTTGTTCATAATATTTTCGGAGTTATGATCTGTGGAAGTTAGGGTTTTTTCAGGCTCCAAAATTTCATCTCAAAGAAAATTGTCATAACTCTCTCTCTGAGCATTGGATTGGAATTATGTAAAAAGTGACCACAATTACACATACTTTAGTTTCTTGTGTATCAATTTCATAGCTGAAGGAGGAAACAATGACACGTGGCACGTCGTACAAGTTTTCTCTACTGAACCAGTCCATAATTAGGTCATTGTGGGAGATTGGGCATAAATTTGACTTGAAGAATCCAAATCAGGTCATACCTGTGGCATTCGAAATAAGATTCAGAGGGTTACTACAGGGCCAAATTTCAGATAATGAGGATCTGAAATGAAAGAGATAATTCAGTTTCAATATCGAACTCCTCAAAAACAAGAAAAATGTGTGTATTTGTTTTTTAAAATTGCATAACGTTTGTTTGAAAAAGAAGTTTGAGGTGATTCCAAGGGCATATTGAAGGATTTTTATCAGTATTTGGTTCTATAATTCCTCCTAAAAATAATTCCATACCCATTAAGCCCTCGGGGAGCTATATTATGACGCATGAAGAGGAAGAATTGCAGTATGAGGTATCAAAATTACGGTACCAAGTGCAACAAATTTTGATCTTACAAAGAGAAATCAAAGATGACATAGATGGTTTAAAAGAAAAAATGAAGGCTAATTTGGACGATTTGAAGGATCAAATGAAATATAATATGGATAATGAAGTAGTGGAATATCACATCGAACATCAACAACAAGTTCTCCAACTCTCAAAGAATAACCTAACTTTGGTGCAAAATCAAATGAAACAACAGGAAGATCAACATCACATCAAAAGAAAGTCTGAAGCAGTCACAGAAATAAGAACTTGACAAGTACGATCAATTTCAGAATATCTCAGCAAGTGGAAGAACTTTCCTATATAATATTCCACATAAGAGGATGAGAATTTTATACAGAAGCATTAAGAAATAATCAAGCATTGAGGACAACACTTCTTTGAAATAGAGGGGCATGTTAGGTCCCTATATTACCAGTGTAGTTACCTATTATGTTAGTGTAGCCCCCCTTATTGTTATTTTTGTACCCATGTAACCCCCATATTGTTATTATTGTGGCCTTACATTATTATTGTTAGGTCGGCTAAGATTATATTGTGACCCCATGGACTCCTATATATAGAAAGGAGGTTTTGTCATTTGTATCATCCAAGGATTGTTCATTTATGTAATGTAAAGGAGGTTACCCCATCGAAATGGCTTATTTCTAAGGCGTTGATCTCTCTCTTCTTCTATTTTTGGAGCTAGTTTCATAACAAAAATCATATTGGAACTTGAAGCAGTCATGGAAACAAGAACTCGACAGCTACAAAATCGATCAATTTCAGAATATCTCATCAAGTGGAAGAACTTACCCCCTGAAGATTCGACATGGGAGGATGAGAATTTTATACAGAAACATCTAGAACTACTCAAACGTTGAGGACAACACTTGTTTGAAGGAGAGGGGCATGTTAGGTCCCCATAATAGTAGTGTAGCCTCTTATTATTGTTAGTGTAGCCCCATTATTGTTATTTTTGTGCCCATGTAATTCCCATATTGTTATTATTGTGCCTCATAGGTGTAGCCCCATTATTGTTATTTGTTGTGCTCATATGGTCCCCATATTGTTATATTGTGACCCCTTAGACTCCTATATATAGAAGGTAGATTTTTTCATTTGTATCATCCAAGAATTGTTCATTTTTGTGATGTAAATGAGGTTTCCCCCTCGAAGAGGTTGAGTTATAATTCATTATCTATCTTTTCTTATATTTTGTGAGTTGGTTGCATAACATTTAACAATATGAGGACCACATGGGCATAACAATAACAATAGTGGGGCTACACCTATGGGGCACAATAATAAAAATATGGGGACTACATGGGCTCAACAATAACAATAATGGGGCTACAATAACAATAATAAAGGGCTACACTAGTATTATGGGGACCTAACACTTGCCCACATTTGAGGTCTACAAGTGGATTTTCCTTTCGTTCAATAGTCCTCCTCAATCACTAAGGATGTTGTCTATGATTTTTTTGAACCTTGTGTCTATGATTATGGAGGCCTTTCCCAGCAATGTAGTATTGTTAGAAAATTTCACATGATTTATATTCTTTACCCCCCTATTGAACTGGATGTCCAACAGTTGATGGTATATTTCCTTCGCTTCTAATTTCTTGCTTAAATCCTCCGTTGCAATGATATACAGTAAGGGGGAAAGATGGAAGCTTAGGCACATCCCTCTTGAGGCTTTGAAAAACCTTAATGGTATGTCATTGAAGTGGAGATATACATGGGCCCTTAATGCATGTGGGCACCCAATTGACGAACTTAGAGTAGAAATCCAATCTCTCCAAAATTGCATACATGAAAGAGGATCAGACTCTGTCAAAGGCATTGACCATATCAAGTTTGATGAGAACTCCTTTGTCCCTATTAGATCTATTGGAATGGATGGTCTCCTTAACCAAAATCACATTATTCCATTAGGGGAATTTTGAGGTTTAAAATGGGCTTCCTAAGGAAATAATAAAATAATAGTTAAATCAATAAAATAATATTTATGAATTTGCAATTCAATTTTTACACCAAAATCCATGTAACCATGGTTAAATTCAATTCAAAAGTTGTACCAAAATAAAATTAATAAAAAAATTATATCGATGTGACTATAATTAATAATGAGTTTTTCAAGAAAAGTTTATTATCATTACACAACTAATGCATTTGTCCTTTGTACTTAAAAAACTTAAAATAAAATATAAATATAAATTCATAAATTATGAATTATAGAATATGCTATTAATTAAATTTTATATTATTTAAATTATATAATAACATATAATTAATATATTATATATTATAATATAATATATGTAATATATTGTTTTATGTATGAATTTTATATTACATATTGAATTGATTTGATTTATAGCATTAGACGAAATAATATATAATATATATTTTACAACATTTAGATTATTTTTTTATAATATTATATATATAATCATAATGAAATGAATTGAGTTTTATTTAAAATTAAAGAAAAAAAAGTATTGAAATAAATTTAATTTATACTTGTAAGTATAATATAAGATTTATATACATTAAAATTTAATATTTTTTGCCCCAAATTATGCTGAACTTATTATATCTTGTTTCGACATACAAAACTAATGTATTTTTTTTCATCTTACAAAACTAAAATGAATGTTGTTGTTGTTGTTTTTGTTTTTTTTTTTTTAATGAATTACAAGGTTTTTATTTATTTATTTTGATTTCATATGTATAATATATATATGTATAGATATTAACTTATAATTAATTTTAAATTGTAATATTAAATAAATTGAGATGAATATATAATTTAAAAATAAATATTTGAAAATATACAAATATAATATTTATTGAAAAGTATGTAAATACATGAAGATTGTGTAGGGATATACATTGTTTCTTTCAAAAAATATGAAATGAAAATAATAATGTTTTATTCAAAAAGTGTGAAATGACATTTAGTATGAGTACTTTACTTTATGACTTTAAAAATACTTAGAACACTACCATGGTTAACCATGAATTTTTATCCACCATTAAGAATGTGACAATTAAGTACCTTTAACTCAAGCAATTCCACCTCAACCATTAAGGATGATGTCATCTCCTAAAATGTGATTGGTTCTCATAAAGTGAATTTTTATTGTACATTTTCCTTAGGAGGCCAATTTTAGACCTCAAAATTCCCCTAATGCATGATCTGTATGTTTCTGATAAACCCTCCTTGGTTGTTGGAAATAATTTGAGGAAGCATTAGCTTAAGTCTGAGAGCTATTACTTTGGAGATGACCTTATAGGGCATATTACATAAAGGCATTGGTCTAAAATGAGAGAAGGAGAAGGGACTTATCTCTTTAGAGATGAGTGCTAAGAAGGAAGAGTTCACTCCACCCCCAGGCTCCCTTTGTTTCTGAAAAAGTCCACCAACCTACAAAGATCATATTTTATAATATGCCAACATTTATGATAGAAGTGGCCCATGAATTCATCCAATCTTGGAACCTTGTCCGATTCAAAAAACCAGACAACTTTTTTGACCTCTTCTTAGGTGATCGTATCCACCAACATAACTTTGATTTATTCCCCTATCCTTTTCGGAATATGATGTGAAGATTCCTCCATATATGGATTTGTGCCTCCCATTTTTCCTTATATATGTTTTCAAAATGTTGGAAGATGGCCTCCTTAATTTTCTGCAAAGAGGTTAAACAATTCCCTTCGACAATGACAACATTAAATTTATTCTTCCACTCACAGATTTTGGCTTGTTGGTGGAAGTATTTCATGTTTTGATCACCTACTTTTGGGATCGGCTTGATAGGTGTGGATTATTAAACATCAACTCCCTTATCTTGGTGAGGGACTTAAATCTGGCAATGGTTGCAGATGCACTCTCGGGACAAAAGTGCAAAATCGAAAATTTGGGGCCATATTTTAAATAACTATTTGGATCGAATCACCTCGTGGATTTTAGGACGATTACACTACTTACCACATGGTGGAATGGGTAGAATGGTAGGGAGGGCATAGCAAAAATACTAGATAGATTCATGGTACATGAAAAATTGTTAGAGGATCGAGGCATGATGCATTCATGGGTCTCCACAACAAATATGTTAGATCATGTTCCTATCTTCTTATAGTGGCAGGGTGTATCTGAATGGAAAGGAATCATATTCAAATTTAATCATTCATGGTTAAAAGATCCTAAATTTGACCACATGGTTTAGGATTTCTAGTCAAAATTGAAATATCAAAAGGATATTTCCCACATGGAAGAGGTATGCTTGAAGCTCTACAAGATTAACTGGTTGTCTAACACTGGGTCAAGGGTGGGGGAATAAGACGTATCAATGAATTGAAAGAAATCAAACAAAAAATATTGGAGATTGTTGATACCAATAGGTCGGACTACTTCGATGAGGCCAAAAAAAGAACATTTTATGGACCTAGAAGGGCATAAAAGGTTGATTCTAAATGATTAAGAAGAAGAATGATTTCTCAAAACCTCTGCCATCTGGATATTGGGAGGAGACAAAAATACTATTTTTTTCAAAAATATGCCTCTCAATGGAGATGTAAAAACATTATATGGGACCTGGAGGATGCTGAGGGCCAGAAATTATACTCAGTACACAATAATGAGGCATCTATAAATCATTTTGGGGAAATATATCGGGCAAGAGATGGGATAGACATTTCCAAACAACTGTAGATCATTCAATCGTATCCTAATATGTTCAATGCAGATGATATTGCAAAAATTGGGATGTCGAGAATTTATTATGAATTGGTTTTAGTTTTGAAATCATTTTCCAAATACAAAAGTCTCGGTTCGGATGGTTGGCCTATAGAATAATTCATACATTTCTTAGATCTTATGAGTAAGGAATTATTGAAACTTGCTGAAGAATCGTGAATTAATTGTAAGATATATGGTGCCCTTAATGCCACTTCTATTGCTTTGATATCTAAAGTATCTTTGGAAAATCCTTTGTGGATTATCTGCCTATTTCACTGTGTAATATCATCTATAAATTGATATCGAAGGTTATTTCTTTCTGCATCAAGAATAACCCATCGAAGTATATTTCTCTAGCACAGTTCAGCATTTTAAAAAATATACTGATTCAAGATGTTGTGGCCATTTCCTCGCCTATGAATGTATTCATTCTATTAATACAAAAACGAAAGAGGCAATGTTGTTGAAATCAAACTTACACAAGGTACATGATTGTGTAGACTGGGGTTTCTTGAGGTTGATTTTACACAAAGTTGGTATATCGGTGGATGTGATCGATTGGATTATGGTGTGCATCACCTCGTAAAATTTCACCATATTAATCAATGGTTTGCCTTCAAAAAAAATCTAGGTCACTAGGGGATTAAGGTAGGGTTGCTCATTATCCCCCCTATGATTTTCTCTTGTTATCGATGGGTTGAGTAGGATGATTTCTATGGCACATTAGCAGGGTCATTTTTCAGGGCTCTAGATCACAAAGAACACCTCTATCTCTCACTTAATATTTGTGGACACTGTACTTATCCTTGGTAAGGCATCGGTTTATGAATGAACATATTTGCTCCAGATTATTCACTCTTTCGATGTCACATCTAGTTTATATATGAACATTTCAAAATCTATTTTGATTGATGCATCATAGAAGACAAAGTTTGCAACTGCAATCGTTGTAGCTTTTAATATTTAAGTGGTCCCATTAGAGTTTTAAATACCTTAGATTCATTTTGAAGCCAAGCAACTAGGGAATCAAGGATTGGTGTTGGTTGATCGATAAATTTGAATGCAGATTGAATATATGGTCGCATAAGTGGTTGTCTATTGGAGGTAGACTGATATTGGTTCGGTCCTTCAAAGCATTGTTGTATACTAGATGCACCTGTATATATTACCTCGCTTCATCGTCAAGCAAATTAATTCTATCATTTCAAAATTAATTTGGGCTAGCACCTCTAATGTTAAAAAAATACATCTTGCTAGGTTGGAGGACACTTATTAACACAAAGAGGAGTGGGTTTGGGGTATAATGGATACTGAAAATTTTGGTTGGGCATTAGGGGTAAAAATATTGTGGCGGGTTTTATTTGGTTCTGGTATCTAGCAGCATATCATAAAGGAGAAATATATTAAGAATCTATTGTTTACTAAGTGGATTAAAGATGGGACTCGGGCTCGATATGTAGCTTCATACATTTGGAATGGGATGATGAAAATCAAAAAATGGTGGATCGGAAATTTGCAGTGGAGGATTCATGCTATTAAGGACATGTGTTTCCTACCCAATGGTTAAGAACATGTGTTTCATACTTAATGGTTAAGAATATATGTTTACTCCTAAGAAATCTGTACCTTGTCCCACAAATAAGGATATCTCATACACCAATTTGGTGTTTAGCTTAGTGGTGACCTCAAAATTAGATTATATATATATATATATATATATATATAGAGAGAGAGAGAGAGAGAGAGAGAGAGAGAAATTTCCTTATTTTAAGGTCACTACCAAGCCAAACTCCAAATAAGTATATAAGACTCCCTTATTTGTAGAATAAGAGACCGGTCTCTATGCAATGATTCGATTACTAAAGCCTTCGAAGATGTACATACTCTTACAAGGAACATATGACCTCTTACATATTCTTAATCATTAAACCCACTCAAGCTTTACTCTTTTTATTATTTTAAGATCACAATTAAATATATACATGCTTTTACAAAGAACATGTGGTCTCTTACCAATAAGCACGTGTTCTTAATCATACTCACTCAAACATTACTCTTTTATAATTTTAAAATAACAATTAGAAGTTAAAGAAAAATCTTACTCTACCAAAAAAATGTTCTTTACACTTAAAAAAAAATGTGTAATTCCTTGATTACCATGGAGTTAACTACGTTTAGAAAAAGTATTAATAAGTATAACTAACTAACACAATATTTCAATGTAACTACGTTTAGAAAAAGTATTAATAAGTATAAATAACTAACAAATTATTTCAATGTAAGACAATAAATAAAATAAGCCAATGTGCGGTATAATTATTTGTGCTTCTACCTAAAGTGCTACCTCCATCTTAACATGAACTAATTTATAGAGATTTGAAAAAATAGAATTAGTCTTTAAAGGTTTCGTGTTCCTGAAAGTTTACTAATTTATAGAGATTTGAAAAAAATAGAATTAGTCTTCAAAGGTTTCGTGTTCCTGAAGTAAACTTTTTGATGTAACGTGGAAATTGACACAAGGCGGGGTAGAGATCCAAATGGGAACTAAAGACGACCACACGGAGGGTTGACGTTTAGGCGATCTGATTACGTGGGCAACGAGATTTCGATGGATCGGTTCGTTAAAGAGTCATGACGTGGAGTTGGAATTTTTTGTATTACATGGGGCTGGTGCAAGTAACACGAGGAGTTGTATTAATAATTAATTATGATCATTTATTTTATGGTTATTATTGTTTTTTTTCATACGTTTCAAAAATCATTTTATACTTAGTATGGATTTATTTTAATTTTTAATTTTGGTTTTAGTGTGGATTTATTTTAATTTTTAATTTTGTTTTTAATAAGTGGTAAAAATGGTAAGTGCAAAATATATTTTTAAAATTTTGTATTTAAAAAATTGATTATTTTTAACATTTAGTGGATTAAGAGTTAAGATAAAATTATATTGGTTTTTAATAATATTAGTTTAATGGTTAAGAGCATGTGTTTCCTCTTAAGAGGTTATAGATTCAAAATCATAAGGTTAGAATATGTATGCCTTCGTAGACTTAGTAGTCAAATTGATGCTTGGAGGTGGGTCCCTTGTCCCACAAACAAGGGTGTCTCATACACCAATTTGATGTCGACCTTAAAATTGGATAATAATATATATTATTAAGATTTAAAAATAAATAATAATAATAATAATAATAATAATTTAGAGATGTGAAATTTATTATTATTATCCTTGGTATTTTTCTTTTACTAGTTTTATAATTATTCTAATATGATATGTATAGCTTAATATCTATCTATCTATAATTTATAAAAAGATTGTCAATTGGGTTTATTTGAGGTAGTTGGGAGGAATGATTGTATCCTCTCCACTAAAGTTTTATTTATGCAAATTACATGATGAAATTTGATGTAATGGCTTCAAGTCTATTTGTTGATAATGAATAATGCTCCTAAAAGTTCTAATTATATGTATATTAAGTAAAAAAAAAAAAAAAATTAAATGAGAAAAAATACGTTGGTTTTGTATTAGATATAAAATCCAGTACATTTGTCCATATACATCATGAAATCCCTGCAAAAATCTGGAAGAGACCACATACCTCTAAAAGTTCATGCACAAAGGTGAAGAAATCTTCTTCTTCGTATAAACAAAAACAGATATATATACTTTATAGTCCCCAATGTCTACAGAGCATAATAGCTTCATATATCTGAGATTCTACTTAGATCAAATATAGTATGAAGAGACAGGATAATAAAAAAATGAGTTTGCTAGTTATATGAGAGGCAACTCGTCGTCCTCCCTAGATGTACCATCCACAATATAGTTATAGTGAAGAATGCCCTGAGCAACATGAAGTCCTTCCTTTGATAATCTATTTGCCACAGTGTTTGATTCCCGATATAAATGTTGAAAGGTAATGGCCTCAAATTATTGTTTTACTTGCATTATACTATCCAACCAACGGCTTAGATTAGGGGGTGCGAAGCTGGTCTGACTCAACATCCCGTCAATGAGAGCCTTTGAATCCCCATAAATGAAGACATGATCCAGCTGTAGTCTTTTTGCAAACCATAATAGTCCCCAAAGTGTCAGGATCTCAACTTTGGTGTTAGTTCAAGGTTCACCCCTCTAGCAAAGGTTATAATGTGATCGATGTTAAGATTCAACAAGATGATGAGCTTAGTGAAAAGAGTTGCCTTCACTAAGTGGGCCTGCAGGCTATTTTTGGCGCAAAGTCTATTTTTAGACTATGTCTATTTTTAGACATGTCGATCATATTCTATGAGTTGCATGATGCTATTTGTGGATGGTTGGTCAAGTTGGAAAAATAGATGGACTTCTATTTTTAGACATATTGGGTGGAATCTATTTTTAGATTGCCAGTCTAAAACTAGATATGTCGAATATTATTAGCTCTTAATAATATTTGGACTCTAAACATTATCTTATTCACTTGGAGCACTTCAGTTAAGTGCACAGATGTGGTACAGCAACTGACAGAAGGAATTACGCTATTCCTAAGGGTTTACTGGAGCTAATGCATGAGGACTTCAGTTAGAACTCATGTGACAGAGTTCGGTGGAGTTATAGAAGTAGTTGGTGGAGTTGTATTTAGTTTAACTCAGTTAGACTCAGTTGAGCTAGTTGTATCTAGTCTAACTGATTGATACACTAGTGAAAGTGGTGTGAATTAATTAGTTAATTAATTCACTAAATAATAACTCATTAATCAACTGAATAATACATCAATTAACTACAATGCATGGCAGTTTCAGTGGAGACCAGTGGAGAGATAGGTGAAAGAGCAAGTGTGACTATCAGTTGTGACTATAGTGATGCATTGATTGCATCCAACACTCATTGGAGATGCCAATGAGGATTGCGCAATGCAAGCTTGGTGGATTCGAGTTCATTCAGAGTCATTCTTCAGTGGGAATTGCACAGTAGAGGCAGGGCTAGCAGGTGGCAAAGATGGGTGCATGGATTTGCAAGGTCAGGCCTGATTAGTGTGTAGCAATTGTATTGTACTGAGAGCTTGACATGTTCAGCTTTGTATGAGGATTGTTACATGATCTCTATGACATATATTATATACAGATAGTTGGGGTTTTCAGCTTCAAGCTTTCTCGTTAAACATTTGTGTTAATGTGTGTGAATTTTTATTGTTTCATGTGTGCATTGCAATTGATTTAATTTCCGCATGTGATGATTAATGGTGGAATAGATTATGTATTGTGCATGAAGTTAAAATAGTGTGTGATCAGGAGAATCTTGGATATATAACACATAAGTTATATCATTTCTACAATCGAGAGCAGACTTTGATTCACTTGCTACAGCCACATATGCCTCCCTAAACGACATCGTAAAAAAACCCCGCTGGAAGATGTATCTACATGTGACTTGATTTGATGTCAGGTGTTTTATTAATATGTTTTCGGTCCCCTTGTGAATTCATCTATGCAAAAATATACAAGAAAATCATGGAAACATTTGATGGAATCCCCTCAAAGATACATAAGTTTCTCGCACGCCAGAGCTCCAAAAATATGAATAAGGGGACAAAATTGTGCTTCCCACTACTGGATACCCACCATTTGAGACATAATTCCAATGTGGTGAACTGTAAAAAAGAGGGCAACTTTAACACCTGTAAAACTTGATTCCATAATTGCAAAGTCAATGAACACTACAAAAAAAATGAAGAGTTGATTTTAGTGATTTCTTGCAAAAATGTGTGCCATCCCGGTCCTTGGAAACCCCTTTTGCATAAGTTGTCCCAAGTAAGAACCTTATTATGCTAGAGTAACCAAACAAAAATTATGATCTTCAAGGGCACTTCCCATTTCCGAAATTTCTGAAACCAACATGTGTTAGTCAAGGAGTAGTAAGAGGATAAGATATACCTATAAACTTATGAGACCACCACAGAGCCATGTTATAATTTCCCATACCATGTGAGGGAATCCCCTCTATCTTTCTGACACAGACCAACCATGCATATTCACTGTATGTATTGTTGCCATGTCGTTGCATATTCGCCAAACAACCCAATTCCCATCACATCCTTCCAAACCGGATATGAGCCACTTCAATTAAACCCTCCAGGAGGTAGTAAGTAGAGCATACTCATATCACAAAGCCTATACTAATCAGAATTTGATTCCTTTTTCCAAAAGACCACCAAAGCATATGTAAATACCATATTTTAACTTTGTGGAAGCTCAACCATATGTATGAGCAAGATCTAACACCAATCCCTCCCCTTTTGTACCATTCCATTACACTCTTCCATTTCATGTATTTCACAACAATAATTTCCTTCCATAGTCCCTTGCCATAAAGTGTCCGCCAAAGGGATTTAATGAGAAGTGCACAACTGAAAACCCACAAATCCAATATACACCAACCACCACTCTCCTTATCCTTTGAGATCGCTTCCGAACTTACTAGATGAAATTTTGATTATCATCAATACCAAACCAAAGGAAGTGTATCATTGTAGACTGGATCCTCTTTATAATATACATAGGAAGCGAAAATTAAAATTAAAAATTAAAAATTAAAAAATTAAAAAAAGTGTCCAATATATCGATAATCGTTGTAGAACAAACTGAATAAGAGTATATCTATCACCCAAAGTGAGTCACTTGTGAGTCCATCTATTCAATTTGTTATGGAATTCGCCAACTCTATATGTAGTCAGCTTCAGTCTAAATCCCAGGTAGGTGAAACCATCGTCCAATTTTTTATCTCAACCCCAAATAACCCAGATATGAATTCAATCTCCTCCTTATCACTAGTGAAGTAAAGAAGGGTCCATTTACCACCATTTGCTACCATACCGGAGGTCGCTCCATATCTCATTAATATAGAATGTAATACAGACCATTGTGTCTACGAGACCTATTGAAATGTGAGAACATCATCAACAAAGAACAAGGGTGATATTGATATTGTACGATCCAAACTAAGACCTCTACAAATATCAAGTGATCTAGCCTCTCCAATCTTCTTGCTTAAACCATCCATGACTATTATGAAGAGAAGCAATGATAAGGAGCAGCAATGTCTCAGTCCCTTTCCAGCCTTGAAGAAATATAATGGAAAACCATTAATCAAAACAACAAAACTTACTGAAGTAATCTAGGTCATGATCCATTCCACATTTTGCATTGAGAGTCCAATTTTACTAAGAATTAGAGGAAGAAAGGCCTAGTTAACATAGTCATAGGCCTTTTGAAGATCGAATTTCATGACCAAGGTCTCCAACTTCTTAGTAAATTTATTAATTAAGATAGCATTTTTTTTGTTTGTCAAGTTGTTTGTGATCCTCTAGGCTTGGCCTATGGCTTGAGGAGCCATGACCCATGGGCATCAAAGTCACCTAGGGATTGTGCCCTGCCTGGGCCACACCAACCCTTAGCTCACTGGATTTTTTAGCATGTCTCCTCCCCTAACACATGGCACAACCACCCCCTATGAGATTTGATCCTGGGTCGTCTTGCTGACGAGACCCATCCTCAATCGGTTGTGCTAGTACGACTTGACTTAATTAAGATAACATTAAATTTATCTTATATGTTTTTTAATTTTTTAATTTTGATTAAGAACATATTATTACTTTTTCAAATTTAAGAAAAATTATTAATATTAAATAAGATATTTCAATGCATGATATTATTTGTAAATTATTTTATTTATGATCAATTTGCTTTTTGGGGGTGTGTTTATTTATAATTGTATTGAATTAGTAAAGGATTAATTTTTGTTTAAAAGATTAATAATTTAATATTCAAAACGTCTTAATAAAAACAAAAATTTAACTCGTAATAAAAAAGCGTATTATTTTATATAATAAATTTTATTTATATATTAATTAAATTATAAATTAAATTTATATTTATATGCTAATTAATTGTAAATTAAAATTTTAAAAAAAATATTAAAATAATAATTTTTAAATATTGATAAAAAATTACCCAATTTCAAATTTAAAAAAAAAATTATCTTAACCAAAAAAGAAAATTCAATTAACTTTGTAAGGGAAATAAGGGTTAAAGTTTGGACCATATTGCATATTTTATAGATATATTGTTTATTTACGTTATTTTTGTTTATAAATTATGATATTAAATAGGTATATAGTATGATAATTTATGAGGTGTAGATCATATAGTATGTATGGAAGTTTAGTTTCTATTAAGTTATATATTCAAACGGAATTGTCTTTAGTGCGATTTTTTGGAGATTCTGGTGTTGGAATTTGGCAGAAAAAATTGAGGTGAAATCTTGAATTATGTTATTTAAACTGGTTTTTTCACGGTATATATGGATTCAGCACCATGAAAAAACCCTAGAGCACTTCGAATGGGCAGGGGTTACCCATCAAGATTGTGATTTCAAATAATTCTTGTTGGAATTTAGAAAAATTAAACCAGAAAAAACCACCGGAAAAGCTTCCAAAAAGTCGCATTAAAGAAAACTTGGATTCAAACGTCAGGGGAGGGGTTGAGGATGTAAGTCAATTTGGGGGGATTAAAATTCCCAAGGGGCGTCCAGGCTCGACTCAACCTCGTACAATCATGGTGATAAGTATCCAATTGTTGGTGGATCAATATTCTTCCATCCAATAAAAGGGCTAGCCTTAGCCTAGGCTCAGCTTAATCGGACAAAAAAAAAAATTACATATGATGATGGTTTATTTTAGATAATCTAAAATGTGTTAAAATTGGATTGGAAAAGATGTATTATTATGTTAAAATATTAAAATTTTAAAATTATATATATATATATATCAAAAAAGCAAGATACATTAGGAAGTCAAAAACTTCAAAAAACATCTTCAGCATTTCTGGTGTCACACACCAGAATTATTCAGGGGTTTTCTTTTGTCCCCTTTCTATTATGTACATTAACCCATCCTACCAAGTTATCAGTTACAATTGAGGATAGGATCATATCCTCATTTTTTTAGAATGTTTCATCGTTATCGGCTTGACAGAGCATATGATTTCCTTATCACTATCAGAATGGTCAAACTTATGGGAGCACTTTTGCCTGTTGATTTCAAAGACAATTAATGTCGATACTCTCTCATTCTCCTTTGTTCGAGGATTCTCCTCTATTAAGGAATGAGGCGGATCCGCAAGGATTTGCATTGGATCTTGAGAAACCAAGGTATTAAGAGTTGTCTCTTATTGTTGAGAACAATATTTCTTGTGGCTTGCCGAGTTTTTAACACTTGTTGTTGCCTTCTGATCCCACCATCCGTGATTAGGTTTTCTCGACTCCTGAGAGCTGGGAAACCCTTTTGAGGCAGGGCATGCATTCTGAAGAGCCCAAGCTGCTAACAAATTCTACACTTGAATGAAATTTTTTCATAATCCAAAGGTTGAAGATATTCCTTTACATCCTATTTTAGAATGACCTTGTCTAATAGTCCTTCACTTAATGTGGATGAATGAGATGAACCCTTTAGCCAACCTTTCATTATCAATTTTGATGAAGCGACTGATTAAGTTTCCATTAGCTTCAAGGAAGTTTGGTCGAATCTACTGGAGGGGTAAGTTTGGGAGCCTTACCCATACCGGAGTGGCTAGATACTTCATCGAAAGGGGGTTAAACTTTGGGAACCATGATTGAATTGGAAGGTCTGCACGACACCAGAACCAAGGCCCCAGGTCGAAGACCATCTGCGGGTCTTCAAGATCCTTGAAGACAACCAAAAAATAGCCTTTGGAACAAAATAGCAAATTTAGATTCTAGGTCCAATTCTGATGAACCCAAGCTCGGAGGCCAATATTTGGGGGCCAAAATCCATTGAATCAACAAATAATCACACGTCGTTGATAATCAATTATTTTAATCCTAGTAAAAAACTCATCCATATGAAATGTTGGGGTGTTCGTGGATTGATCCATTACAAAAGCTTGGCCTACAAGAACCTTTGGGAGCTAAGAGAGCAGGAACCTAGCTTAAGGACATCTTTGAATGACAAGGGTTTTGATGTCCAAGATGTCCCACCTCCCCTAACACCTCTAGACAAGGATGCAGTGAGGGAAATGGAGGCACCCTTCTTGATGCCATAATCTTCGAGTTCATTTGTCAAATTTAATTGCCCCCCTTCAAAAAAGAGTCTCGTCACCCTAACAGGGATACATGTCAAACTTATAAATATTGTTTGTGAGCAAAGAACCAACATCCCCTCCACTCACCATTACACATAAAGACTTTCCAGACAAAATCTAATCAGAAATTGAGAATTTTTGGGAGCCAAAATCCCCAAAACCAATCTTTAAGGGGATGGGTTTATGATCTTGAGACCAAAGATCCATTTCAAGAAAGCAACTCAGTAGATTCAAAACAGACCTGAGGACCATGTTTGGGTAGGGAGTTATGTTAGACAATTTCTAGGCATCCCCCACTACTCGTGAACAGACTTCCCGCATATGTGTTTGTCCCTCTCCAAATCCTTCGCGTAAAATAAGACCACATTGAAATTAATACAAAAGAGGACACGCAAGATTCATTATGGGATATCTTGTCAAGTGAACACTTTCTACCAAGCAAGATTCGTTATGGGATATCTTCGACACGCATATTGTCCCAATGGTAGCGTTCATTGTAAGATGTTTTCGGCTCGCAAGCTGCCCAGATTGCCACGACGCTAAGGAGCCAGGCCAGGCCGGAGCCCAAACAAAACTGAAGGACAATGGTCGAAGCCATAGCTCGGCCATAAATTCGCTTAATAGTTTGCATGAAAAAGGAATTTGAGCCTCAATCGACTGAAACCACTTGGGTCTGTTGCCGTGGAGGGATAAGGGTTTGTCTGTTTTCAGTAGAAAAAAACGCTGTTATTTCTAACAGTTTATATTCATTAAAAAATGATCTTGTACATGTTACATTCAATGTGATCAACACAATCCAGATTGAAAAGTTAAGAAAATGCTTCGTAATTGATAATCCATCCCATAGACATAGCGGAGATATCTACAAAATACAGTGATAAAAGTCCGTGCGACGCAGTCCCAGGGGAAGCATGAAAACAACCGGTCGCTGAGCCTATATGGAAGACTGTAGCGTAGGATCATAAATATAGAGAATGCTACATGCAAGTATAATAATAAACAATAATCCACAAATATGAATCTACATGAGCATAGATAATAAAACTATAAAAAGATAAAACTGTGTGGTTTCAGGGAAAGTTTCTTTGGTTGAAACCCAAGAGACTGAAGTTCAAATTTCATTGAGTACGTGGTTTGCTATGATCTTGACTCAAGGAGTAGGCTCCCCATTCTCCGAGAGGTCTCAGGCTCTTGCTGAATCATAAGATCTGGTATATCTGCTTGCAAGCTGTTGGATATATCTGGGTGTTCTATTGACGACCATGAAGATTGATCTTGGGTCTTTCCTAGATTACTCTAAAAAATCCTATTCACCATGTATCAAACAAAAACAAAAAAAACTATGCAAATAACAAGACAGACTCCCCCCTCTAATTCTCCAAGGCCCGGCTCGCTTGAAATAAACAGGCTCGCTTGATTATGACCTCCTCCTATGTGAATTGCAGTGTTCAGGCCTGCGGCGGTAGTGTCCTCCAAGGATTTGCTTAAAAATAAAACCCTGGCACCCCCGAAGTCTCCATCGCTCAAATAAACGAGTAATATTCACAAAAAATTTAAAAATAAATAAAAATATTATGCAATTTAAAATTCTATAAATATATATTTTATTGTTTTTGTTATTTAAAAATTAAATTGCAAAATACTTATTAAAAAAATGTTGTACTAGAGTTTGTCATAAGTATACAAGTGATATTAGCCTATGGGGTAGCTTAATTGGAAAGAATTGTGTTTTGGAGTATTATGTAAACCATGAAATTGAAGGTTCAAATCTATTTTAGGTTAAGTTAAAATAAAAGAAGAAATAAAAAGGTACACATGTGATATTGAATAAGGATTTTGTATATTTTTTCTTTTCACTCCAAAGATTTGAGATGAAAAAAGATAAATTTTCTTGAATTTAGGAATTGTTACGCCAAATGCCTAAGTGTAGGACTAGTTTCTTACACATTGATTACAAAGAATAATATAAAAGCAAAACATATTTATCACTTCGTAATCGTGGTCCCTCCTTTAAGTGAAGTGTATTTCAGTTTGATATCCCTAGGGGATAGAGGATATTCTTTTTAGTCTTTTAGGTCATCCGTTCTCGATTATATTTCCTTCCCCTTGTGAGAGGAGGAGAGGGGTTTAGAGCTTTCTTTAGAATTTCAGCAAAATATTTAAAACAATCAGAGTGGACCCTTAGTATTGGCTCTAGTTCTTTTCCTCTCCTTCTTCCTCCTTTGTTTCCTTTGTCTCATCTTCTTCCTCCTATGTTTCTTCTACATCCTCTTCTTCATCCTCTCCACATTCTATTTTCTTTTACTGAACCCTATATATTCCTAAGAAACTTAAATTGATTATTTCTTTAGGTGGGCAAAGTCTCTTGGGGTATCTTTAGCTAAGCCAGCCCCTTATGTTGAGAATTTCTAAACCTACTTGAGTCATATTAAACATGGGTTCTTCATTTACTTTGTCTTTAAAAGAGATTACTCCTCTTGGGTTTTTGCATAGCTTTTGGAAAAATGCCCATAAACATGACAAGTATTACACTTGAATGGAGTCTCTTCATAATCTATAATTTCATGATGCCTCCACCCATAAATATTAATTTGCAAAGCCTCTAGGAGTCTCTTCTCCAAATCCACCTCTACACATATTCTCACTTGAAAACAAATTTCCTTTTGGTTTTCTCTTTAAGGAATATAACTAATTTGTTTCCAATATCTCTAAGAGTGTGAACATCCCAAAAGATTAGAGGGAGATGAAGCAACCTAACTCACAACGATGTTGTTGAAATTTCCTCTTTTTGATAGAATCTAGGAACAACAAGGACAAATGCATTTCCATAAAATATGGTATAAAGCATAATACCATATCTCACTCTTCATTATTGAGAAAAATAAAAACAAAATAGCCATGCAAAGAAGAAAAAGATAATATTTGTCATTTGTTCTTCAAAGATTAATGCCTAACCAACCAAGTTTCAATAGCCTTTGGAATAGGGTAGCATTATGTAAACTTTCCTATCAAGGCACGTGTAGACAAAATTAGGGCTTTTCCTATTGGTTTCAAAGACGGAAGATCCAGTTGAGGACTATTATCCAATCATTTTATAAATATCCTTTCATATGGTTGTTTTATTTTATGTGAATTCATTCATTGAACCAAGGAGTGAAAGCCTACATTTTCAAACTATTGACATCCCCCATCTTCAACTTGGATTTTGTAACAACAAACTTCAATGGTTATAATTAAAACCATGCACCCTTGAGTACTCAATGAGAGACTTAACTTTCCAGTGCTCATGGTAACAAGATTCAGTTATTCCTCACACCCTTGAATGCAAGAGGCAACAATATGATCCACAACTACTACAATATTCAAATTTGGCCTGTGATCAATGCAGTGACTAGGGTAAACCCTAAATGCAGAGGAAATCACCCTCCCATTTCCCCATCATCATAAAAAAAAAAAGTATTAATTATGTTTTTAAAGCTTATTATTATCAAAATTAAAATTATTTTTATTAAGATTAAAATTTTAAATTAATGAAATCGATATTTTTAATAAAAAATAAGTTACCATTTTTAAATAAATTTATTTCAATTAGGCCACGATGCATAGAATAAACAATGATGGGGTGTATTGTTAAGTCACTCTGTGATGCGAAGGTCATTGGATCGAAACTCCATGGGAAAAATCCAGCCATGTTAAGGGATGGTGTGGCTTAGGTTGGGTGCGATCCCCGAGTGATTTTAACAGCTTAAATGCCCTCAGGTCATGGTTTCTCAGGCCAAAGGTTAAGCCTACAATCATCTCAGGACTTAGACAACTTGACAAAAAAAAATTACTACAATTAAATTTTGAAATGTTGATATTTAATATTGGATGAGTTTAAATTTCTATTTTTTGGATTTTCAATTTTTCAATAAAAAATCGGTACAAATTATTGGTAAAATCACAACTTTATGTTACATAAATTGTATTTTTGAATACATAAATATATTTCAAGGAATTGTTTAATCGGATTTTAACGAAGCAATTTGTGGTTATATTATGTTTTTAGTTGTTTAAAATGTTTTTGAATGCATAAATGGATTCAACACCCTAAAAAACTCTTGGAAAACTTAGATTTGCAATGTTCACAAATCAAACTTGTAATTCCAACAGATTTGTGCCAAATTTGAGGCTAATTGATGTCACTTACATATATGTTATCAATATCATCAAGAAGAAATAAGCAATCAATATATAAGGGTTTGTCTTAGTTGGACCTTGTAAATTCATCTCTTGAGATATAGTACCTCTGTCAGAAATTGACCTAGATACTTCATGTCTTGGTACCTTAAGAAAGTAGTAGTGCATCACCCTATCTACTTGTAGAGGCAATGGGACCTTACCCTAATCTCATAGTATACCAGGCTTTGTAAGATAGTGTTTTGTTATGACTTGGTGACCTGTAAGTGAAACAACTAACATATTCTCTTAGATAATGAAATTTGGTGGTTTATCTCAACTCATAGTTATGTGAAAAAAACTTTGAACTTGCTTAATGTAATCTTAATATTGTGCATTTGATCTTTTCGAATATGATTGGGTTTGATAATAAATCCATACTTTAATTATATAGAGTGCTCAAAATAGAAATCCAACTCAAGGCCAAGGTCCTTGGCATATGCTTTTGTAAATTTCCTTTTTCATCAGCCTCAACTCTTTTTGGAGGGCAAAAGTTGAACATTTGCATAACAAGAATACTTGAAATGGGGTAGGTGATCAATGGAAATGTCAAAATAATAGAGAAGTAATGAAGTCACAAAAAACCAAAATAATGTGATCCAAATTGGATCATTATATTATCTTTCATATATCTTGATGCTTTCATAGTGGAAAAAATTGGAGAAATTAGCTTGCAAGGTCATTTTAGCAACAAGTCCCAGTGCAAAAAATTAGGGTTTGAAACCTTTCAGAGCCATTTTGAGGTATCAAATGACATTTTTTTTGTGGTTGAAACTTTTTATTTATTTATTCTAGACCCCTTGATGGTGATATACACTTATATACCTTTTCCAACATCTCAAAAATCACGTTAATCAGAGATTTCATGCAAAAGTTATGCCTCCTATAAGTTGACCTATCATGTTAACCACCATAATATGAGAGGATATCATGTTAGCACCCATTACTCACGCATATGGGGATAGCCACATTTGGACTTTAGAGAATATTCTAGAAGGTGAAAAATTATAAGTCTAATTGAGAGTTGAGGAAGTCAAAAACCTACCTCTGGATGGTTATCAGGCAATGTTAAATATCATACCACTAAGAGGAGAAGGGGTTCTATTCTACGTCATTGTATTTGTTCCATAGTTGAGTATTGAGAAATTTCCTTAATTGAAGTTACTGAAAATTATTCTTCTATATTATGCAGATTATTTGTCTTCATAAATTAATTACAAGAAATAACGAATAAAATTACTACTGCAATTTTCACCAATAATAACGGGAACTTAGAAAAGTAATGCACACCAAAATTTAGACACTGATATTTTTGGACAATAGTCCCTAGAAAAACCCTAGTGTGGGGAAAACCAGTTCTGTAGATGATATTTTTATTATGAATAATAATCTTCAACAATTGAGAATTACATAGTCTACTTACCTTTCACAGACAAAGTTTCGGAAATATTTTTCCTTCACCTCTACTAGCAAAATCGTTATGGAAAAACTTATGCAAACAAATTCAACCATTCACTGTGCAACTCACACCTCCTTCAACAATACACATTGGAAAAACTAAAAATGTGCATGACCTCTTCTAGAACTCGCACTGCCTCCAGAAATTCGTTCTTGTAATAATCTTTGCCTCCAGCAACTTGCTAAAGCAACTCGCACCTCCTCGGGAAAATGTCTCTGACATCTGGAAATATAATTGTTTCCCAAAATCTCACACTGGCTAATGCACACTAGAAAATGTAGCCTCTTTTTAAATTAATTTGGCCTCCTTCCTTCTCTCGGAACAGCTAGAATCTCATGAAGATTTTCTCCGTAAATTCTCTCCTTAATTTTCCTATTGAAACCTTTTTATTTGTGTCCTCCATGTTATCGTTGAACCCTTGTTATCATTGCAATTCATTGTGTCTCCAAAAGCACCATCGATATTCTCTTATAATCTCTCATTAAGCAATAAAGGACCATGATCTAACTCCAATTGATGACTATTAGCATATTGACCCCATATTATGAATTTTTTAGAAGTCACTAGAGAAAAAATTATTTGTCTCAAATAATCTGATTTGATTAACCACTTTTTCTAAGCTAAACTTAAGAAAATAATTAAAAACTGGCTAATTAATCTTACTAATACATTTTCCTTTGAAAAAAATTTGGGTCTTGGAGATAATTATCCTCTTGTGTTCCTTAGCCTCATAGACACCAATAAAGACTAAAACACATGTTTGAGCTACAAAAACTAACTCTCCCTCTTAGTGAGGAAGGTGTTCTCCACTACTCACAACTTATCCCTAAAGAAGACAAAATTTTCCTTACCTAAGGCCTTCGTCGGAATATCTACAACTTGTTGATCTATGGAAGCATATTGTAGCCGAACTGATCCCAGTTGTACATAGTACCTAATGAAGTCATATTTGATGTTGATATATTTCGACCTATCATGGAACATTGGATTCTCATAGAGCTTAATGAAACTTTGGTTGTCACAGTAGATACTCGTTGAATCCATCCTCGGACTACATAGTGCCACTAGAAACTTCTAAAGAAAAATAGATTTACATGTAGCCATGCATGCTACCATGTATTCTACCTTTAAATAACTTATTGCCACATATTTTTGCTTCCTACTGCACCAAGAGATAACCCCTGATCTAATATTGAAGCAACACCCTGAAGTGATTTTTAGATCCATCGCACTACCTACCCATTCTACATCTATATATCCCATCAATCTGAAATCATCAACTTGAATAAATCTCAAACCATGCTCGATTATACCTCGTAGATATTGCATTACATGTCTTGTTTTTGTCCATTGTATTATCTTCGGTTCCACCATGTACTAATTGAGAGTGTTGACTATGAAACAAATGCTTGGCCTTAGGTTGACTAGATATATAAGAGAGCCAATAAGTTTTCTATGCAATGTTCAGTCCATTGTTGCATCCTCTAATGTGTCTATTTGTTATCATTAATAACAATTAGTTTGGTCAGGAGTGTCACTTTGAGTTAGCTCAAGTTGTTTTGGTCAAATAAAGTCATGTAAGTGATCAAATTTCATATTTGGTATATAGTTCTAATGGGTTTAAGTTGTTATCAATCATGTGACTAAGGTCTTGTCATAGGTAAAAATTAAAAAAAATTGAATGCATGAGGTTAATTAAGTCATTTTTAACACTTGGCACATTTTACCTGAGTCCACAACGTTTTCTGTGCAAAACAGGTTATTTTCGCTACGGACTCACCTAACAATTTCGTAGCGAATTTCTCATTCCACTAACAGAATTCACTACGAACTTGCGTTTTTATGCAAGCGGTAATTTGATTGGTGAACTGTCAATTTTTCAATGGTTAGAGGTCAGTTTGTAATCATGTTCATATTTGTTATGAGCCATCATTTGATGTATTTCATGCTTGGAAATCATCACACCACCATCATTTGTTTTCTCTCCCACTTTTCTTTCCTAATTTAGCCTTCATCCATTCAAGCAACATCACTTACCTTTCAATCCTTGTGAGTTGCTTGATCCATTGCTGGCATTTTTCTCTTTTAGCTTTTGTCTAGTTGTTGTCATAGGTTAGTTTCCACCTCTGTCAAACAATCATATACATTTTTTTCAGGTGTCAAGATTTCAAGCAGGGCAGCACTGTTTTGGAGGACATGGCTTCACATAAGAAGATAACAAAGGAGTTTCAGTAGTTAAATATGATCCTATGGACCTGAAACTAGTTATGGAGGATCCAATTTTTGCTCAAGTCTTCACAAATGTTGGTTGTATGATATTTTGTCAAAAGTTGCAAGGGTACCATGCTCAAGTCTCCAAAGATTTTGTTGTCAACTTTGTTGGCACAACTTCAAGGTTGGCATATTGAGTTTTACAGGTTCTCATGAGACTATTGCTCAAGCAATATAAATTCCAAGGTTAGGAGAAGAATGGTTCAAAGCCACCAAGTTCAAACTACATAATTGTGATGAGTTTCTGAAGCAGGAGCATGTAGGAGTTGATATGACCTCAGGTATACTCAAGAGCTTCCTTAAGGAAAACTATTCAAATTTTTTGATGGTAATTCAGAATTATTTTACATGTGAGGGTAGATTTCACATGATCTACTAGTATCATTTCAGGCTCTTACTCCACTTCACAGGTAAACAGCTCCTAGATCTTCCATTTGTCCTTTCCAGAAGCTTGGGTAAGATGTATGATAAAGTGCAAACCAGACCTGAGAGTAGTGACACATCTATATTTCATCATGGCTTAATTAAATTGTTGGTAATGGAAGAATTGAAGAAATTGAATAGGGACTGGGATACCTTTATATTTTTAAGTGGTTATGATGTGGATGTGCTTACTCCAAAGAAGGCACCCAAGTCAAAGACAAGCACTCCCAAGAAGGATAAAGAGCCCATAGCTAAAGAAGAGGTTGGACTTGAAGAATAAGTGCAACCTATAGCAGAACCCATGGAGGTAGAAATTGAACATTTGCAGGAAACAGTGGTACCTCAACCAACACCAACAAGCGACAAGCTAAAATCTGACACAAGGGCCCATAAAAGAATTACTGGGAGTCAAACAGAAGGAAAGGGTAAACTTGAAGACATTATGCAGGCTATTGAAATTGAAGATACCCATGTGGTTAAACTTGTAGAGATTAAAGGAACCAAAATGAAGAAGAAGGGTATCACTGCAAAAAAAGCTTGATTTCTTTAGTGAGGATTAAGGTTTTGTCTTCAAGCCTAGGAAACCTTTCACTAGGTCATGGCCCAAAAAGGGAGGTAAGTCTGATAAGAAACATAAGGAGGCAGAAAAGAGGAAGCAACCCATGGTGGAAGATATTATTGAGTTATCCCCAGCTGAAGCAGAAATCACCAAGTCACAGAAAGGCAAAGAAAAAGTCCAAGAGAAATATGAACTGGACCTTCTTGGAGAGAAACTTAAAGAAGAAAGAGATGAGGTCCTAGAAACTAAGCTAGAGTTGGAGGATTTTAAACAAGAAAGGAAGGAGTTTTCAGATTTCAAGAAGGAAGTCAGCAAACAAATCAATTTTTATGATGAAGTGGCAGAAAGGTCTAAGAAAATGCTAAAAATTACACTACCTCTTCACAGGATGATGAAACACACCATGAGGAGAAACAGGTGGCTATAGGCTGAGAGGAGAAAGATGCAAAATCAAGTCAAAGAGCTAGAAATTCAAATGGAAAAGGTGCAAACATATTTAAATAAAAATGGCTTGAAAAAGATAGTGGTGGATGAACCTCCTTTATATGAACATAATGTTTCTTAAGGAGGGTAAGACTTGTTTTGAGAAAATTTTGTCTTAGTTTGCTATCTCTCATCATTTCATATAGCTATGGACAGTTTTTGGAGGTTAGAAATGGAAATTTCAAATTCTGGAAAATATCAAGAAAGTTCGTAGCGTACTCTAGGCTTAAAGCTAAGTTTTCACTACGAACTCACTAAAGATGATTTTATGTTATAATTTCCAAATTTTGTCATTAGAGTAGTGGGTAAAGGCATTTATTTAATTCTTTTGGCCCAATGAAGACCCTCCAATGAGAATAGAAGTCAAAATGGTTACAGAAATGCCAAGTGGAAAATGCTACAAACTCTTCGCTACGGACTTGCCTAAAGTGCTATGTTTTTGCAGCGAGGGAAAATTTTGATGTTTTTGAAGAATTAATTTTTTTTTTGGAGCACATCAGTCATCGGGATATGTTAAAGAGTGTCAGAGGAGACTCCACTTTGTAAGAACACTCAGCAAGGAAGGTGATTGGGCTTCTAACTCATCACTCTTGACACATCATCAAGCACAACAACACATCCTTAAAATCTAAGAAGCAGACCCTAGATTCTAGTGGGATTATTTATTATTTAGTCATGGTCATTGCCACCTCAGTCAAAGTTGTCTTGTTCGATAAACATCATCATGTATGGGTCATTTAAAATTAGTTAGTGAAGTAAATGATGTTAAAGTCCTATTAGGTTTTAAACTCTTTGTAAATAGAAATATCTCTGTATTCTCTCCTTGTAATCAGTTCCTTTTGGGATAAGGTGTCTTTAGCAGTTCCGAGGGTCTATCCCAGTTGGCAGACTTCATGTAAAGGTGTCTAATTCTATAAATAGGGAGATGAGAGAATTGGAGAGGGTTGATTGATGTTATGCCATATGCTACTTTTGTTATATTTTTCAGTCAGTAATACACATTTTGCAGAAATATTCTCTCAGACTTGAGATTCTTCATGTACTCTTATGTGTGTTTGTCTTAACTACCTTTTTAATGCCTATTTAGTTTCCTTTATGTATGATCACTTTGAATTCATGGTTAAACATGCTCCAATTTCCTTTATGCATCTAGTTTATTGTTCAAGTTATGTTTTTTATGGGAGACACATGCCTTGGCTTCCATGAAAGATGGTTTCAATGTAATTGAGTTTCACTCTAACTCCATGCCCAATGGTAGCCATTAATTCACATCCTTCACCTACTAAAAACCATCATAACACACTCAAGAGTTAGCCATACATTTTATTGATAGATCCCTCTCGGGTTGGAAAGGCTAAGCTCCAACCATACATGGTTTGAAGCAGTTACACTAAATTGACTGTTGAGAATCCCATCAGCCTCGGTTTGGTGATAACATTATCTTTCTCCAGTTAGTAATCATAGGTCTAGGCATGGGTCTATAGTCATGCATCCTGAATTTCTTCATAATCCCCATATTTTATCTCCCTTTACCAAGGAAAATCTCCCCATCTATTTGTCATACCTCAGTGCTAGGAAATAATGCATCAAGCCCAAATTCTTAAACACAAACTATGTTGCTAAGTCCCTCTTGCAATATTATATGACCCCTGATGGGCCTGTCATAAATAGTGATCTACATACATTACGATAATGAGAGGCTTTCCTCCTACCATCAAATAGTAGAGGTTCAAGTCTACCTCACTCTTCACAAATCCCATCTGCTGCAAGTAATTTTTGATGCAACCATGCCATGCTCTAGGAGCTTGCTTGAGTCCATATAGTGCCCTCTTCAACTTTCAAACATGTGTATCCCTCCCATGTGTCTCAAAACCCTCTAGATTTTTGATGTATGCCTCTTCTTCTGTTGTTTCATTCAAAAAAGTCATCTAGACATCCATCTGGTGAATTTGCCATCCCATCTATGCTTCTAAAGAGATAACAACCTTGATATTAGTATATCTTTCCACAGGAGTGAATATATTCTCATATTCTATGCCCTCTTTCTAAGAAAAACCCTTGGACACAAACCTAGCCTTATATTTTTTCACATTTCCATCTGCAACATATTTGATATTATAGATCCCATGAGATCCAAATAATTCCCTATCCATCGGTCTAGGCACGACCTCCTTACATCATTCAACATGATGGAGTGGTACTCCTCCACCATGGCATTCTTACACACCTAATTCTCCACAACCTCATGATAGTTGTAAGGATTTCTTTCAATAACCTTTGTCACCAATGCCTTATACATGTCTAGTTGTTTTCGCTCTTTGGTGCTCACTCTAGGAGCTCCTAGGAACTCCTACACATTTATCAATGTTGAATCACCTCTATGCTTCCTCTTCCACTAGTGGTGGGTGGAGCTTCACACTCATAATTATTCCCTTGTAACTCTTTCTATTGTGAACTCTCTTCTACACTTGTACCTGCATCTGTACTCGACATTGTACTTGTACTAGTTCCCTGAGACTAAGATCCATGTTCAACTCTTGGAGCTTCTACTAGCCCAATTTGATCATCTATTGGAAACTTGTGAGATCTTCTGAAGACTTTCCCTTCCTGGAATCTCACATCTTGTCTCGTGATAATCTTCTTCCTACTAGGAATGTAAATATTGTATGTCTTGGACGTTTCGCTCTAGCCAACTGAATGTAGAAAATCCACATAGATTCAAATGATATTGTAATATGAAAAAATATAATACTTGAACACATTCTACAATTTGTGGAAACCAATTACGATCGCACAATCACATGAACAAGAAAGAGAAATAATTTCAAACGTAGAACATAAAGATTTATCTTGGGAAAGCCTCAAATAAAAAACCCATTATATGTATATTGTATTAAGTCAAGAATATGAAAAAATACAATGACTCTCTCAGGCTTGAGATCTATTTGCACTATCTCTAATTGTCTCACTCTGATCCAAGCAAGTTTGGTCCAATACTTAACCAATATCTTGCCTCTGGATGCCCAGTCTTGCTTGCGCAAACCTTAAGGAAATTCATCCCCTATTAATTAGGAAATTCCCAATTAATGATTGTGCAATACATCTAAGGCCTTCTACTGACCTCATGCATGACCTATACAATTTTCTAATTATACAAATGATAGTACACTTCCCATTATATGATGTAGGAATAAGGAACACACAATTCCTACCAATCAATTTACTGTAGTAAAATGTATAAATTTTACTGAGGCCCACACTTTTCCTTATGAAACTAGTTCGCTTCTAGATTTCCTCAACTTTAATCAGTGTAAAATTGCCCAATTATTCCCCAACATAATGATGTACATGTCTCGAGACCACATACCATCTATTCCTTTCCAAATGGTATTTTTTTCGAACCCCACTTGAACTATATCATTTACAAATGATCATCTACAAACTGGAATCCATTAAAGGATTTGAATAACATGAATTTTAAATCAAAAATACAGGACAAATTCAACCTTCATAGTTGCATCCATGTAATTCATTCAACTTCGACCACATGCATATGCGTTGACAAAGCATATGCTTCTCCATGTAGTTCATTGACTCGACCACATGCATACACGTTGACAAAGTATATGTTTAACGTTACCAATGGTTCACACCACATCTCAACACAGTTCAAAACCACCATAAGAAAAATTACATCTTTGCCTTCGTATATATAATTTGACCTGCACATATATCATATCAACATTTATTTCAATTATAACCTGCGGCATATAAAGCATCAACCTTTGCAATGCAACCAGATTTGTGTAGCCTCCACGCACGCACTGTAGGTTCAATTTTTTAACCTTGTATCGATAACCAAGTCTCATAAAAATCAATTCTGGTATTTGACATCATCGCTATCACGAATTCGAGCTCAGAACATCACCAATGTGTTTGCGTTCCAGAAGGTCGTGGCTCTTTGGGACTTCAACTATGTTGTCAACACCGCCCTTCGACCATACATCATAGCGTTTATGCACTTCAAATTTGTTTCAATCTCCTGCACTCATACATTCCAACAATATACATATGTATAATAAAATTGCAGAAATAAACTAATCCATAAGATCATTTCATTTGATATGAATAATCTACTGATCATATTTTCCCATAAAAATTTGGAATCTACATCTCGACAAAAATACCTAAGGTTCCCTTACCATCCTCCAACAATTTATACTTGAGAAATAAAACTGCTCTTTCTTAGAATAGATTTTCTCAATAAATTACTACCTTCCTATTTTTTAGGCTTATCCCTATGTTGGCTCTACATCCACGCAGGGAGAGAAACCAATTGCTAAATTTACTCCATATTTATTTAATTTCAAAACAAACTAACAATGCTCCAAAAATAAATAACAAATTTAATAAAATAATAAATTATACTATTCCTAAGTCTATTTTATTTTAAATTAGCCACAACATGTGACCAAGACGTCACATTGCTAGCTAGGTTCTCGATGCTCCTGCATCAGACTCCCGAGGAAGAAAATTGATCTTGTAGTACTTTGGAGTCGATCCCCAATCTTTGTAGTTCTGCTACAGTCATCCAAATGGTGTCTTCGACTGGCTGTCCTTTCCACTTGACCAAATACTGATAATAAGTTTGGCTCCTAGTTTTCTTCTACACTCTCCTTTCCCTTTTTCCTGCTTTGAGCTTTCTTCTGTTATGGTGTCTCCTTGTGGTTCTTCTTCTGGGTTTTGGTATAGGTACAAATTTTCAATACATGACTAATTCACCTGCTTGGAATTTCTTTTTCTACCTCTTCATATATGCTCGCTGCTTGTCTTTACTACTGCATTCCTGCCATCTGCTTTTGACATCTCCCTCAAATTTGCTTCTAGGAGTTAGCCAATTTACAACTGCTTGGATTTTCTTTGGATCCATTTTCAACTCTTCTTTAGATACTGCATATATCTCCAAAACTTCCTTCATCAACCTGATGGTGATTTTATTTATGGCTCGAGAATCTGTGCTCATGCGCCATTCACCTTCTTTCTTCAGACTGAGTACTGTTGGTAAAGTACATGGATTAAGGCTTCCTCTGACTAACCCTTTACCCATCAACTCTTGCACTTGTCTTCCAGCTTTGGCATTCTCTTGTGGTGTTAACCTGTAGGTTGCTTTATTTGGAAAACTGGCTCCAGGTATTTGACCAATATGGTGAATAATACTCCTGATGGGTGGTAACTTATTTGGCAACTCATCCATAGTAATATCAGCAAAATCATTCAATAGATTTTAAATTTCTTCAAGTAAATCTTCTAAATTTGTAGAAGTTAAAATTACCTTGGGTCTCCCAAAAATAGCAAGATGCATTTCCTTGCCCTTCTCAACTTCCTGCAACAGGGTCTTCCCACTCATCAACATAATATTGTTCTCAGGTGTCACCTCATCAGCTTCAGCTTTCAATGGCAGTAGTGTTTGCTTATTCCCATCTTTCTCAAAAGTAAAAGTGTTTCTTCTGCCATCGTGTATGGCATTTTGGTCAAACTGCCAAGGTCTCCCTAGCAGTATGTGACATACATCCATCGACATTATATCACATAAAATAACATCCTTATAAGTACCAATCTGAATGTCAACTTTACATTGTTCAGTTACAATAATTCAATGGCCTTTCTGAAGCCACGATACTTTATAAGGAGTAGGGTGTACTGTTCTCTCCAACTTCAACTTGTCCACCATCTCTGTAGAAACAAGGTTATCAGTACTACCACTATCAATTACCAATTTGCAACACTTACCCTTTGACTTACATATAGTTCTAAACAGATTCCTTCTTTGAGCTGGTTCTCTGGCTTCTTTAGCTTCTTTAAGCAATACCCTCTTCAGTAACAAGGATTCTCCAGCTTCTGGTGGTTCCTCTTTGGCTTCAGTCTTAGGAATCTCTTCTTTGGTTTCAGCAACATTCATGTTGCGCTGAGTTTTTGATCTAGTGTGAGGACAATCCCATTGCACATGTCCCCATTCACCACATGCAAAGCACCGAACATCTCTTCCTCGGCCTCTGCCTCTGGGCACGAACCTTCCGCGGCCAGAATCTCCTCTTAATGGTGATCTATTGCTCACACTCCCTGCCTCATTTTGAGAGTGTTGAAATCTGGATTCAAATTTTCCCCCTTATTTTTCTGGACTTTCGTGTTTATTTCTCTGGTTTTGTTTGCACAACAGCTTTTCCTCTGCCATCAAGGCTGCTTGATAGGCATCTTCAATCGTCCTCAAATTTAATAAGTTGATCTCATCCTGTATTTCATATCTCAAACCATTTATATATCTAGCTAATTTTTCTTGATCGTCTTCAACGTGGCCAGATATAATACTCATCTTATAAAATTCTTTAGTATATTCCTTGATTTTCATCCCTTTCTATTTTAAGTTCTACAATTGTCTAAACATATTTAATTGGTAATCCTTCGGAAAAAAATTACCTTTCAACTTACTTACCATCCTGTCCTATTGCTTGATTTTGGGCTTCACTTTTCGCTCCCTGGATAGCTGCAATTCATCCCACCATAAGGTTGCATGGCCTTTCAATCTCGTGGCTGCAAACTTTACTATCTTCTTGTCATCGACTTCTTCATAGTCGAATTATTTATCTAGCGAAATGATCCAGTCCATTAGCACTTCCACACTAAGACTTCCATCATATAAAGGTACTTCTACCTTTGGTCGGCTGTTGACCTGTGCGAGCATCTTCATGAATTTGGCTACCTCGCTTTCCTCCTCCGCTTCTTCATCAGTGGTCTCTTCTTCATCGGCACTGGAAATTCCACCATCTGCTGCTCTCCTCTGAGTGGTTTCTACTATAGCCAGTCTTGTGCGCAAATGCCAGATCTCATCTAGAAAAACTGTGTTTTCTATAAGTCTCCCTCGACCTATCCCAGCTCCTCTTCTGGGCGACATTCTCTGCAATGCTCCAAAAATAGCTTAACAAGCTCTGATACCAAAAATGATGTAGGAATAAGGAACACACAATTCCTACCAATCAATTTACTGTAGTAAAATGTATAAATTTTACTGAGGCCCACACTTTTCCTTATGAAACTAGTTCGCTTCTAGATTTCCACAACTTTAATCAATGTAAAATTGCCCAATTATTCCCCAACATAATGATGTACATGTCTCGAGACCACATACCATCTATTCCTTTCCAAATAGTATTTTTTTCGAACCCCACTTGAACTATATCATTTACAAATGATCATCTACAAACTAGAATACATTAAAGGATTTGAATAACATGAATTTTAAATCAAAAATACAGGACAGCTTCAACCTTCATAGTTACATCCATGTAATTCATTCCAACTTCGACCACATGCATATGCGTTGACAAAGCATATGGTTCTCCATGTAGTTCATTGACTCGACCACATGCATACATGTTGACAAAGTATATGTTTAACGTTGCCAATGGTTCACACCACATCTCAACATAGTTCAAAACCACCGTAAGCAAAATTACATCTTTGCCTTCGTATATATAATTTGACCTACACATGTATCAGATCAACGTTTATTTCAATTATAACCTGCGGCATATAAAGCATCAACCTTTGCAATGCAACCAGATTTGCATAGCCTCCATGCACGCACTGTAGGTTTGATTTTTTAACCTTGTATCGATAACCAAGTCTCATACAAATTGATTTTGGTATTTGACATCATCTCTATCACGAATTCGAGCTCAGAACATCACCAATGTGTTTGCATTCCAGAAGTTCGTGGCTCTTTGGGACTTCAACTACGCTGTCAACACCGTCCTTCGACCATACATCGTGGTGTTTATGCACATCAAGACGCTCTCTCCCGTCGTAGATATAACTTCAACTCTGTTTCAATATCCTGCACTCATACATTCCAGCAATATACATACGTATAATAAAATTGCAGAAATAAACTAATCCATAAGATCATTTCATTTGATATGAATAATCTACTGATCAGATTTTCCCATAAAAATTTGGAATCTACATCTCGACAAAAAGACCTAAGGTTCCCTTATCATCCTCCAACTATTTATACTTGAGAAATAAAACTGCTCTCTCTCAGAATAGATTTTCTCAATAAATTACTACCTTCCTATTTTTTAGGATTATCCCTTTGTTGGATCTACATCCACGCAGGGAGAGAAACCAATTGCTAAATTTATTCCATATTTATCTAATTTCAAAACAAACTAACAATGCTCCAAAAATAAATAACAAATTTAATAAAATAATAAATTATACTATTCCTAAGTCTATTTTATTTTAAATTAGCCACAACATGTGACCAAGACATCACATTGTTGGCTAGGTTCTTGATGCTCCTGCATCATTATATTTGTTGCATGTAAATTTTGAGGAAGATCCAATCTTAATTGGATCTTCCTCAAAATTGACATGCAAAAAATATTTATAGTGAATTATCAGTTATCTAATTGATCACTTTATGTGAATTAAATTGGATTTAATTCACTGGACCTCTCACTAGTTCCTCCATCGGGTAGAACTAGTTAAATTTATTTTAACTCAAATGATTAATTTAAATAATTACAACTCAAAATAAATTGTAATTGTGCCCCCTAAAACTTAGAGAGAACTATGTTGTAAATACTAAGAGGGGGGTGAATCAATATTTCTTTTTATATGTTATTTAACCAGTTAGATTCTTCACAATTAAAAATAGAGAAATGAATAATGAGGCTTTTATTATAAATAAGAAATCATTTTTACTAAAATTTTGAGTACAAAAATGTTTAAGGGCACCAACCCGTCAACCTTCCAAGCTCCAACTTGCTTCCAAGCACCAACTTGGACTTTGTTGAGGCTCCGACCTAAAGGGCTTCGACCCTATCCTTTCCAAGGCTCTAACCTTGCCTTTAAGGGCTCTTACCCCAAGGACATCAATCCTTCCTATCTTATTTTGATATTCAATTTCAAATATGCTCTACTGTCCAAAGTGTTCATCGTTCTTTGTTCGGATTCTGCACCATCAATCTAGCATCCTGTAGCATTAATCTGCACTATTCTGGATCACAAAAATTGTACCATGTTGTATCGATACTTTTGCACCATGCTGCACCAAAACTTCAACACCTAACTATAAAATAAATTGATCACACTGTACAGGAAAACAAGAGATACCTAAGCCACAAAGAAAGGTCACTTTCCAAACTGATTGCAAGCTACATCAATTCAAAGAAGTTGAGCCACGACCAAGATAAATCTGAGTTGTTGTTGTGGGAATTGAGCCATTGTTTCACAGTAAGATAACACAGATCTGAACCTCTGTATGTCTGCAAAAGATAACGAGGTATATTGAATTCTATAGGTATTGGTATGAGTTCTTAATGATGAAATAGGAATGGAAATGAGTGATAGTCTGAACCTATTGAAGGCAGGTCTGAAGCACTCCTTACCAGGTTTATGCAACAGATTATATCCCATAGATTAGGGCTGCAAAACATAACTGAGATATATATACAAGTTTGAACATGATACTCTTTATGTTGAATAAAATCCGAGTTTTTTTACCACAGAAAATCCCCCTGAAATATTGTCTCATTAATCCACGGTCACAGATGCAAAGGTGCAGTTTCTATTACAAGAGTATACCCAATAATGAATATTCAATTCGGTTCTTTCTGCCTCCTTTAATTCACAATATGTGAATCCTTTTCTTGTGCTCTGAGATCTTCACCAAGCTACACTGCCTTAAACTGGAAATCTGAAGCACCTTTTTATACGATTTGGTCATACAAATGAAGAGACACATCCTTTGGAAGTGAGGTAGACTAGCATAACTCGGCATAGGTCGGCTTGGATAACATATATGATATACTATCTTAAAAAATTTGAGTTCTCCAAAACTATTTGGAGTTAGGAGGCAAGTGATGGCTCATTAGAAAGCTAAAATTATACTATAGAGGATGGTGAAGGTCTCATCGAGAAAATCTGCCTCTAAGGTAGTGAAAAAATATTTTTAATGTGACTAGTCATTTATTGGTGCATAAATGGAGGTAGGGAAGAATAGAGTTATAATTTCATTGTCAAAGTCATCAATTTACTATGCCATAGTGATATGTCAATAATCATATGAATCATCATGTCATCATGAAGTCTTCCATCATCCAGATCACCAAAGGGTATCATCTAGTCCTTTAACAAGTATGGTCACTCATCATTATTTATCAAGGTACGTGACTAACGCTTCTTCATCATCATCTAGCATCCTATTGTCATATTGACATCAATGAAAACCTAGATTAGAAATATCCCCCTTTGACATTGATGGAAATATTCCACCTTTTTCTCCCTCTTTGACATCAATGGAAAATGGGGTGCCAGCGTACTCCCCATGTCATGCTACTCCCCCTGTTATGTTGCTCCTTTGCTTGGTTTCTTTTTAATGTGATGCAAGAGCAATAACCCCCATCTTTTGTCGAAGATATTCAAATTCTTATCGCGGAAGGGATTTTGTAAAGATATATGTGATTTTCTCCTTTTTATTAACATATTCCAGCTTGATATTATGTTCAGCAGCTTGTTCATGGAGAAAATGGTATTTTATTGGAATATGTTTGGTCTTTGAGTGCATCACCGGATTTTTTAAAAGGCTTATAGCGCTAGTGTTGTCGCAGAAAATGATGATTGGTTTCTTAGTTTCTATGTTGACATCCTTTAAGGCTTCCTTCATCCATATTACCTGTGTACGGCAATAAGGTGAAGCAATATATTTTGCTTCTGTTGTAGAAAGAGAAATAGATTATTGTTTTTTGTTGATCCAAGATACCAGAAAATCTCCCATAAAGAATGAATTTCCACTAGTACTTTTTCAATCATCCATGATTCCAGCCCAATCAGAATCAGAGTAAGTTTTCACAGTAAGAATTGTGCATTTGGGATACCAAAGACCAAAATTAGCAATTCCTTTCAAATATCTGACTATTCTTTTCACAGCTGCTAGATGAGACTGATTAGGACTTGATTGAAATCTTGCTACCATTCCCACTGCTTGCATAATGTATGGTCTTGTGGCGGTTAAGTATAGGAGAGCTCCAATTATTGACATGTAAATAGTTGCATTGATGAAAGGGGAATCATCATCTTTGCTTACTTTAAAATCCGTGGTCATTGGTGTGCTCATAGGGGCATAATCTTCCATCCCATTTCTCTTGAGCATGTCTTTAAGATATTTTGTTTGAGATATAAACATGCCTGCAATGGTTTGAGATATTTGTAGCCCAAGAAAGTAATATAACTCACCAATCATTTACATTTCGAACATTTTGGACATATTTAGGGAAAATTCATGGCTCATCCCATCATTATTGCTGGAAAATATTAGATAATCAACATATACAAGAGTTATCAAATTTTTATCCTTGTCCATCTTCATGTAGAGATTGCTTCCTGCTACTCCCTTTTTGAAAACTTGTTGTTGTTGATAGTGATCCAACTTTGCATACCAAGCTCCAGGGGCTTGTTTCAACCCATACAGGGCCTTTTTCAACTTGCATACAAAGTGTTTCCCTTTAGCTAGATCAAATCCTTCTGATTTCTCCATGTAGACTTCTTCCTTGAGGTCTCCATTCAGAAATGAAGATTTTACATCGATTTGATAAACCTTGAATCATTTTGAACAAGTAAATTCCAAAAACATTCTTATAGCTTCCAACCATGCTACTAGAGAAAAATTTTCTTCAAAGTCAATTCCTTCAATTTTTGTGTATCCTTTGCAAACAAGTCTAGCTTTATTTCTGATAATTTGACCATCCTCATTCATCTTGTTTTTGAATACCCATTTTGTTCCAATTATATTTTTATCTTCTGGATGAGGTACTAGCTCCCAAGTCTCATTCTTTTCGATTTGAGACATTTCTTCTTCCATGACCTCTATCCAATGAAGATATTTACTTGCTTGAGAAAAATTTGCAGGTTCTATTAAAGATAAGAGAGCAACATCATCTTTTCTTGGAGTGTTTTTCATCCTTCTTCGAGTTTGAATTCCTTCATCTATATTCCCAATAATCTATTCTTCCAGATGATTTTTTTGAATGAATTTGATCTTAAAAGGAGTTTTTGAAGGTTCACTTTGAGGTTCTTCATCGTTTTCTTCTTTTTTGGGTTTTTCTTCGCTTTCTTCAAGGAAGGGCTCAACTTCATGATCTTCAATTTCCTTTTATGGAAGGGCTTCATCGATCTTCACACCAATGTTTTCCACTATTTTCTGTAGACGACCGTTGTAACATTTGTAAGCTTTTCTCCTAGTGGAATATCCAAGAAATATTCCTTCATCAACCTGAGAATCAAATTTCCCTGGTGAGTCATCATTGATCTTTATGAAGCATTTCCTTCCAAAAATCCTGAAATATTTTACTGATGCAGGTCTTCCTTTCCATAATTCATAAGGATTATTTTCATTATTTGGTCTTATTTGAGTTCTATTTAACGTATAAATTTTTGTCACAATTGCTTCTCTCCAAAATTTTGGTTGCAAATAAGCTACTAATAGCATTGTCCTTGCCATTTCTTAAACGGTTTGATTCCTTCTTTCAACTACTCCATTTTGCTTGGGTGTCCTAGTAGTAGAGATCTCTCTTTCAATTCTGTTAGCTCCCTGTAATTTGTAAGATTGGCAAGAACAAATAGCAGAAAACCACATAAAACCACTTTGGAGTCCAGGACCTAGCCTTCCTGAGCTCAGAGAGGGCTCTCTCTCTGTTAATGATTAAATGATTTAGCTTTATGATTGTATTTTCTGATTTTAGGCTAGTTATGAATATTGAGGTTGTTTGGTTTGATTGTTTGTTTGGTTGGATAGATACAATGTGGGAAGCTTAATCCATTGAGCTATGGAGTCATAAAAGGGTTAAATTTTACATCAACTTTTCAAGGGTTTTCACAGGAAAAGCTAACTATATAAAATGGATCTCTGTGGAAAGATGAATATGAGATGATAGTGAGTTTAGTAAATCTAAAGAGCATTTAAGAATTCTTTAACTATACTTCAACATAAAAGTGGAGTAGACAGTCTCTGAATTTTGCATTCAGGTATTTAGAGGAAAACATTCAAGATAACAGTTCAGTGGAGGTAAAGAGAAATTAAGAATTATTTAACTCAACTTCATAAAAAAGACCTCAGGATAATAGTTTCAGAGAAACTAAAGAGCAGTTAAGAATTCTTTAGTTAAACTTTTAAAGGAAACCTTAAGATAACAGCTAGGTGAAACTAAAGAGCATTTAAGAATTATTTAGTTAAACTTTGCAGAGGAAAAAATTAAGATAATAGTAACAGATAGAATTAAGGTGCTCATGCAACATATCTTAATCTAAAATATCTATTTCTAATATCGGGGAGATTTGATGTACAGTATGAAAAAATAAAGGAGAAACATTAACAAAAGAAGGATAACATCACCATTAATATAGCTCAAGGATCCTGTGAAAGTTCTTGTATTACTAATTTCCAACTCAAAACAGTTATAGTGCTCCAATGCAATGACCTTTGCAACTCATAGTTTAAGCAAGGTCCAACCAAAACACCCAATAATGATAGTGAACAATATATGCAGTATTTAACTACAACTGAGGAGGTTTCCCTAATCTAGGGTGATAGAATATATCTACTACAGAGTAAATGAAGTTTGACAATTGAGACCATTCAAGGCCCAAGCCAAAAATATCCCTGACAGACCTACTATAGTAATAACTCTTAATTAACTACTGAGCTAACTTTAAGATATTTTTGACCAACTGCCTGCAGAAATAACTTTTACAATAACTTCTGAATTGATGCTAAAATATCTCTAACTGGAAATATTGACTTTGGTGGCTTTCATTAAATCAAAATTAAGCTGAAGGCGGCCACTGTGATTGAGAAGAAGTAAATGTTGAGTGGCCTTGACATCTGGCTTTGTCTTCCTTGTTGATTTTCTATTTGATATGTTCTTTAACTTTATTCGATATTTATCTGTATATCTCTTTACTGCCTGTGTTGTCACTGTAGATTCTTTCTTTACCTTACTATTTTATCTGCTTTCTTCTCAACTCTGTCCTTTTACTGTTTTTATATTTAACCTTTCTTTGTCTACCTTTTCCTTAACTCTGTTCTTCAACTGTGCATTTTATCTATCTTCACATTTATCCCTGACTGCTCTATTTATATTTTACCTTTCACTGCATTTAAATTGAATAAACCTCGTTATCTTAGGGGCAATTGTATGATCCTTAATAATCATGATTGATGCTTTTGTTTATTATTTCGCTCCTAATCCTCTGCAGAATAAATCCTTTAAACTGAAATCTAGAGAGTCTGGATTAAACAACTCTCTGGAACTAAACCTGAGAGGTGTTTACCCCATCTTCTGATATGCATATCACCTAAAAAATTTAAAACAATCATTAATAAAATGCAGGTCAGCAGGGAAAACGAGAAATGGATTGAAGGAACTTTGGGGAAAACGGTGGAAGGAGTCTGAATAGAAATTTTTTCAATTTCTGCATCCAGTAACGGCTTCTAGGTCTTTTAGACACGTCGCAGGGTTATCAGAGTGGTTCGGGGGCTTATCGCAATAGCACAAAGCTCATAGAATTTCGAATCGTCAGTGGTTTCGTTTCATGGTGTGGAGGCGGTTTGTGGTTTATCGCAAAGCCAAAAGCGGTGAGGCGGTTTATTTTGAGGGGAT
Organism: Pinus albicaulis; assembly: GCA_034641835.2. NCBI lineage: Eukaryota > Viridiplantae > Streptophyta > Pinopsida > Pinales > Pinaceae > Pinus > Pinus albicaulis. The sequence goes on along the minus strand of CM076570.1, from coordinate 934,188,371 downwards.
GAAATGAAGCGGAAAGGTGACACATGGCGGAAGGGAGGGTTGTGAAACAGCCCATTTCGCATCCCTCCGAGGTTTTAAACATCAGGCATTTGGGGATGCGATAATGATCGAGGGTCGTCGAATTGGATGAAGCAGATCGGACGGTGGTCGAGTGGATTGATCGCGAGTAGGTTTCGAAAGGTGGGGTAGGGTGGTTTAATGAAATGGAGGGTTAAAACATTTAACGCGAGGATTAATGTTTTTAACGGGAAGCAATGTAATAGTGGGGTCTGGGGATATGTCAAAGTGGAGGTGTTTAAATATAAAGGTGAGTCGAGATTTAAGCGAAACGGGGTTGGGGAAATAAACAAAGTTTATTTTAAAAGTGGGACCCGATAGACTAAATTTATTTAAAAACAATGTAAAAATGGGTTTTTACATTGTTTTTTAATAAAAAATAAAGGAGAATGAGTAAAGGGGAAAGGTTTGCAATGAGGGGAATAGGGTTGAAGAAGGGGATTTCAGAGCATGAGAATGCCAGAAAATGCAAAATGAAAGGTAATGGAGAGGTTAAATGGAAAATAATCAAGGTAGTGAGATTTTTGAAAATAAATGATAGTCATGAAATATTATTTTCAGCAGAAAATAAGAAATAAACAGTCATCTGGTGATACTATAAAATACAGGAGTCTAACAGATTTTATGCACTTTACAGAATTCATCAAATTCTTTTGAGGTGAATTCTCCTCCTCTATCTGTTCTAAGACATTTGATCTTAGAATCTTTCTCATTTTCAATGAGAGCTTTAAGGTTCTTAAAACATTCAAATGCTTCGGATTTATATTTTATGAAATATACCCACATCATTCTAGTATAATGATCAACAAATAAAGAAAAATACCTTTCACCTTCAAGAGATGGAGTTCTAGTTAGCCGACATAAATCTGCATGAATGATTTCAAGAGGTTTTGATGTTAAGAACTCCTTAATTTTGTGGTTGTTTCCAGTTTTCTTTCCGTGTTGGCATGGGCCACATACAACTTGATTTGGCTTGAACATCTTTCGAATGTTCCTTACTTCATTAGTTTTGATGATATTGATCAAGTTATCAAAAATTGTATGCCCCAATCACTTGTGCCATATCCAACTTTCATCTATTTGTCTCAAGTAACATTTATCTCCTTGGATCTTGCTTAGAATGTAAACATTATATGTTGTTCTTACTCCTTTGGCCACAAGTTCTCCTGAGGATGAGTCTCTTATTTCACAAATTTTAGTACTAAAGACAACTTTATGTCCTTGGTCACAAATTTGGCTAACACTTAAGAGGTTGTGTTTGAGCCCTTCTACCAACAAAGTATTTTGAGCCTTTCCTTGTCCATTAACGAGGGTTGTAGTTCATTTTCCATTTATTTTAGCATATCCACTTCCAAAGGATACATTTCCATTTTTCTTGTTCAATGAGACAAACTTCTTTTGGTCACCTATCATATGTCTTGAGCATCCAGTTTCCATGAACCAATTATTTTCTTCACTATGAGCACAAAGAGCTAAGCCACATTTATTCGTATTGAAATTTACCCTTTTCGCTTCCTCTCTTTTGAGTGGGAAATTTTGTTCATTGTGATCATAATTATTACATAATGAGCAAGTCATATCAAACTTAGAAAAAGGATCAAAAGAATTGTAAGTTTTGATTTGTCCTTTCTCTTTGGGACCATGTAGTTTGTTTTTTTTATCTTTCAATCTTGGTGCTTCATTCTTATGAGCCTTGCAATGCTTAGCTTGATGACCAAAGTTTTTACAATAGTAACAATACCCAAGAAAGATAGTTTGGTACCTGTTGTAATAGCCATAACTTGAATCAACATTCTTCCTTGGAGTTGCTCTTCCTTCATTTATTGGTTTTGATATGGGCCTTTGTTCTTGGTGAGATGACTTTTATTCTTTTGTATGGCAAGAAAGTATGTCGGCATAACTCCTTGCATTATTATTCTTACTTGATGATTCTCCTTTGAAACCAATCCTGGATTTTTAATATTGAGGATTTTGAGTATTAATAATTCTATAAAGTGCTTGAGAGCTTTGTGAACTCCTTTTTACTTTCTCCAATTCCTTTCTTAGAGATACTATTTCAGCTTCACATTTTTCACAAATATCTTCCTTCTCTTTTAGCTTATTGCTTAATAAGTTTTCCCTTATTTTTGCTTCCTCCTTTTCTACTTTGAGAGAAATTATATTCTTTCGTAAATTCTCATTTTCTTCAATGGCACTTATTAGTAATTCATCCACATTTCCTTCTTCTTCTAGTTCTGAATCATCGTCATTTTTTAATGCCATGAATAACACTTCTTTGCTTCCAACATAGTCATTTTCTTCATCTGATTCATCATCACTTCCTTTGTGATGAGGGATATTTCTAGTTGATTTCTTCTTGATGACTAAAAATTCATGTTCATCGAACTCATATTGTTTGGAGTAGAAGTTCTTCTTATTAAACCTTTTCTTTTGTACACCATCCTTTTAGAATCCTCTTCATCATCACTATCATGTTTATGAGGACATTTTGCAGCATAATGACCTATTCTTCCACATTTGAAACAAATGAGAGGGTACTTACCTTTTAACTTGGATCCCTTCTTTAGTCTTCGTACAAATTGTGCTAATTCATTTTTAGCATCGGAGTCATCACTATTGTTATTCCATCCTTTTCCCTTTTTAGACCTTGAGGCTTTGAAGGCTGCATCTTTGGAACTTGGGATTCCTTTTCTCATCTCATAAGAAATGAGGATTCCATGAAGTTTGTCCATCTTGAGAGTATCTAGATCCTTCATTTCCTCTATAGCACTTACTTTGGATTCAAATCTGTCGGGAAGAGATATTAGGACCTTTTGAACAATCGTGTTTTCCTCAACATTTTCTCCCAATCCTTTAAGAGAGTTAACCACTTCAACTACTTGCAGAAGATATGATGTAATATCTTCTTCATTATCCATTTTTAGACTTTCAAATTGCCTTATATGAGTTTGAAGTTTTGTCTTCTTAAATTTGGAGTCCCCGTCATATAAAACAACCAGCTTATACCATGTTTCTTTGGTTGTATCACAATCCATCACTTTTGTAAATTTAGAGTCATAAATTCCACTAGTGATGGAATTTAGAGTCATAAATTCCACTAGTGATGGAATTTAGAGATTTGGAAATATAAATGTAAGCTTTCCTTTCATCGGGATCAGTTGGAAGGGTGGAGGGAACTTTGTACCCATTCAAAACCGAGTGCCAAACTTCGGGTCCAAGGGACATTAAATAGTAGGACATCCTCTTCTTCCAAAAACCAAATTTTGTTACATAGAACATAGGAAGCTTTCATGTCACTTCTTGATTCTTCGTTGTGGCTAAGAATCCTTCTTCCAGTTATTAGGTTGATAATGAAGATGTTGGATCTGATACCAATTGTTGGAAATATTGAGAGGGGGGTGAATCAGTATTTCTTTTCAATTGTTATTTAACAAGTTAGATTCTTCACAATTAAAAATAGAGAAATGAATAATGATGATTTTATTATAAATACGAAATCCTTTTTACTAAAATTTTGAGTACAAAAATGTTTAAGGGCACCAACCCTTCAACCTTCCAAGCTGCAACCTGCTGCCAAGCACCAACTTGGACTTTGGTGAGGCTCCAACCTCTAAGACTTCGAACATATCCTTTACAAGGCTCCAACCTTGAGTTTAGGGGCTCCTACCCCTAGGACATGAATCCTTCTTATCTTCTTTTGATATTCAATTTCAAATATGCTCCATTGTCCAAAGTGTTCACTGTTCTTTGTTCAGATTTTGCACCATCAATCTAGCATCTTGTACCATTAATATGCACTATTCTAGGTCACAAAAATTGTACCATGTTATATCAATACTTTTGCACCATGCTACACCAAAACTTCAACACCTCACTGTACAAGAAATTGATCACATGGCATAGGAAAACAAGAGATACCCAAGCCACAAAGAAAGGTCACTTTCCAAGATGATTTCAAGCTACAACAATTCAAAGAAGTTGAGCCACGACCAAGATAAATCTGAGTTTTTGTTGTGAGTATTGAGCCACTGTTTCATAGTAAGATAACACAGATCTGAACCATTGTATGTCTACAAAATATACCTAGCTTGAGGTCTACTAAAGTCTATAGGTATTGGTTTGAGTTCTTAATGCTGCAATAGGTTTGGAGATGAGTGATAGTCTGAACCTGTTAAAGGTAGTTCTGAAGCATTGCTTACCAGGTTTATGCAACAAATTATATCCCACAGATTATGGGAGAAACACAGAACTGAGATATATATATACAAGTCCGAAGATTATAATGTTTTTGTTGAAGAGGATCTGAGCTATTTTACCACATAAAATTCCCCTGAAATATTGTCTCATTAATCCACGGTCACAAGTGCAAAGGTGCAGTTGTTATTACAGGAGTATACCCAAGAATGAATCTTCAATTTGGTTCTTTTTGCCTCCTTTAGTTCACGAGATGTGAACCCTTTTCTTGTGCTCTGAGATCTTCATTGAACTGCACTGCCTCAAACTAGAATTCTGAAGCATCTTTTTATATGAGTTGGACATACAAATGAATAGACACGGCTTTTGGAAGTGAGGTCGACTAGCATAATTGGGCATAGGTCGGATTGGATAACAGATATGATATACTATCTTAAAAATTCGAGTTCTCTTAAACTATTTGGATTTAGGAGGAAAGTGAGGTCTTATTAGAAAGATAAAATTATACTCTAGAGGATGGTGAAGGTCTCATAGAGAAATTTTGCCGCTACGGTAGTGAAAAAATATTTTTAATGTGACTGGTCATTTATTGGTGTAGAAATGGAGGTAGGGAAGAATAGGGCTATAATTTCATTTTCAAAGTCATCAATTTACCATGCCATAGTGATATGTGAATAATCATATAAAGCATCATGTTATCATGAAATATTCCATCATCCAAATCACTAAAGGGCATCATCTATTCCTTCAACAACTATGGTTATTCATCATTATTTATCAAGGTACGTGACTCACACTTCTTCGTCATCATCTAGTATCCTATTCTCAAATTAACATCAATGACAACCTATATTAACAATCTTTACATGCCTCCAGTTTGACCCTCAAATCAAATTGACTGAGCTAACTAAGTCTTCCCAACGGAGTTAACTCGTACAAGTTGTGATGTGATGTGGAATTACAATTCACTTCTAATTTAATTAAGGGAAAATTAAATGATAAGCCTCTTCTTGTTGCCAATTTCAACACTCCCTCTCAACAAGAAAGGGATTGTCTGTTACCCCGATCTTGCCTCTGCGAAACTCAAATTTTCCTCTTGACAGTTCCTTCATCAAGATGTTTTCATCCTAATCCCATGTAGGAATGTACTCTAATGACATAATCCTCCTCTACATACAAACTCTAGGATGTGATACCGAATATCAATATGATTGGATTTTTGATGAAAAATATTAACCAATATTTTTATGCAACTTTGGTTATCACAATAAATCAGTGTCGGATCCATCTGTTGACCAAACAAACCAACAAGTATCTTCCTCATTCAGATGGCCTCACAAGTTGCTTGATTAGCAGCCATGTACTCTACCTCTTCTGAACTGAGTGCAATTGATCTTTACTTCCTACTGTACCAGGAAAATGTTGTTTACCCAATGTTGAAGATGCCCCCTGATTTTCTCTTTCTTTCGAATGGACTGCACTATCCTTGTCACGAAAGGTGGCTTTGGTGTACTTCCGCAATATACACCCTTTGTATATATCTCGCTGCTCAAGTGCGCCCTTAATAATTCATGTAGAGATTTGTTGCATGATCTTCAAAGCGCCAAGGTGTAGATGGCCCAATATTATATGCCATAACTCACCGATGTCTCGGCTTTTCACCTTCTCTGCTTTCGTGCTCAAGGCAGCACAGTCTTCTACATCCAATTTGTATAGGTTGTTTACCCAAACCCCAATCTTCTTCACATGTGTTGTTAATATAAATATCCTTTATGGACAAAGGCGATCTCTCTAGCCCTAAAGTGGGTCTAGAAACATGATATTATTTCTAACATAAGGTTTCTTAACTAATTCTTACAATACAAAGAGGAAAGAGACATAAATACCTTTTTCCAATCGCTATCCTTGGATCTGTTGATGGTGACCTCGATCTACGATTCTTATAGGCCCACTTCCTGCTACTGATTGCGCACGAATACCTACCGCTTATCAAGAGACAACAAAAAATGTGATACAATATATAATAAATGTAAACACTAGCTATCTAGTAGATCAAGCAGTGCCAGAATATTTGCATAATCACATGGACAAATGTAGAAAGCAAACATGAGATGTTATTATTGATAAATTACAAAAGGAGAGCTTACAACCAGGCCTTGATTTTGGAGGCATCCTTAGGTGAAAATATTAGTCCTTCACCTAGCTCAAAAGCATTCCTTCTCTCATGCACTTAGGCTTAATCATGATGCTATCATGCAAAGGGATGAGAGTTCAGACGAGTCTGGCAATGATCTACCAAGCTCTAAACTTGGGGGAATGAGGATGTGAATTTATAGCAAGGAGAAGGAGGTTAGGAGCCCATGAAAGGAGGAGGAAAGACCACTTTCTAAGGGATTATCCCCCATGGATGAGATCAAGGCTCTAAAATGAGAGATCTTGACCTTATCGTCTCGGTTCAACAACCAACTCATCGCCCTTAAGCTTCTAGAGGTTGAAGATTCTCCTCCATTTGAGGAAGTGCTACCAGAAATGGAATCAACGCGGTTTTCCAAGAAATTAGGATGCTGACAGTGCTGGGCCAGAACTAGGAAAATGACATCAGCGTGGTCATGGCACCAGGAAGAGCGTTGACCCTGGAAACTAGGAATTTGACCAAGTTTCTTTAATGATCTTTCAATGAAGTCTTCTTTTGATATTCAAGGGGATATGTTATCCTATTTCTTGATGATGGAAACATTTCACAGGATTATTCATGGGGCATTTTAGGATCAAGGACGGGAAAATTAGCATGGTGACAAATTACTGTGTAACAACCTGTCTCGTGGCTTTGTGACGAAAGAAAGCCTTTCCTTTGCTAAATATCACACCATAGCCATGGTCTTCCAACATATCAACAGAAACTAAATTATTCTTTAAACCAGGAACATACATGTCATATTTTAATGTGATAGGTGTACTAAACTCCCTTTGAAAGGTAACAGTACCTATGTCGGTCGCACTATACCTCTTGTCATCTCCCATCTTAATGTGAATCTGAAGATCCTTCTCCTCCACGTTAATGAAGAATTCTTTTTTTTCGATCATATGTAATGAAGCTCCATTATCCAAGTACCACAAATAACCCATCACCGATGACACCATGTATGCAATGAGAGTGAAATCCAACTTGAATTGTCAAGAAATGGCTTCACTTGTCGCTCCTCCTAAGGGATTATTGTTGGCCTTCTTGTGTGGACACTTTGTAGCATAGTGTCAAAGCTCATGACAGTGAAAACATTTTATCTTTGACAAATCCTTCCTCTTGTCTTCCTAACCAGAATCTGATTTAAAATGGGGTGTGTTCCCTTCCCCTTTCTCTAATCATCAGTCTTTGATAAGGATCAATCTCCGGTATTCTGTCGAATCTCTTCTTGTACCAATTCGGACCATAATTTCTCCCACTCTGGTAGCTTCTCCCTCCCATTCACTGAATCCTGGTAGTTGTGCCAGCTCTTGGGAAGGCCTAGAAGTTTTAGGCTCACAATATCATCCTCAGAAATTGTCACACCAACACTTCCAAGCTCATCTCGACATTGAGTGAACTTCGTCAAGTATTTTGGTATTGTGTCGCCCTTCTCCATCTTGATTTTTTTGAGCTTGTCCTTCAGCGCCAACTTCCTTTGGTCATTTTTGTTCTAAAACAAATATGTTAAGGCCTTCCACATAGCATATGGAGTTGTCTTTCCATAGAGGTTCGAGACAATATGATCTTGAACTCCTTCTAACATAATCTTTCTCGCCTTTTCTGCATTCTTCTTCCATGCATCAAGATTTTGAGAATATGTTGTTGCGAGCCTGGGAATATCACTGTCTATGAAATCCTTCAGCCTTTGTCCTAGAACACTGCTTCCATCTTGTCCTTCCAAGCTATGTAATTCGAACTACCCTTAAGGGCATATTCGAGTCTCAATCCACAGAAAGACATCGTGATTCTGCTACTCATCCTAAAGAGTAGATTTAAAAATTCGATTCACCTATTAAAAACAAACTAGTATTCCTCTCTTCTAAAGTGATTCATGCTCTGATACCATGTATAAAATCCACATAGATTCAATTGATCTTATAATATGCTAAAACAAAATACTTGAATCTATTCTACAAATTGCGGAAACCAATTACGATCTCAGAATCACATGAATAAGAAAGAGAAAGAATTTCAATCGCATAACACAAATATTTATCTGGAGAAATCCTTAGCTAAAAACCCCACAATCAATACAATGCTTCTCTCGGGATTGAGAGCTCTCTGTGCTATCTTTGATTGTCTCACTATGATCCAAGCAATTTTGGTCCAATACTTAATCAATTTCTTGCCTCTGGATGCCAAACCTTGCTTGCGCAATCCCTAAGGAAATTCAGCTCCTATTAATTAGGAAATTCCCAATTAATGATTGTGCAATACATCTAAGGCCTTATGTTGACCTCATGCATGACCTGTAAAATTTTCTAATTATACAATTGATAATATACTTCCCTTTAACTCCAATCTCAACTGGGTCTTCCTCAGAACTGACATGGAACAACTATTTATAGTGAATTATCAATTATCTGATTGATCACTGCATGTGAATTACATTAGATTTAATTCATTGGACCTATCACTAGTTCCTCCATCAGTTAAAACTAGTTAAACTGATTTTAACTCAAATAATTAATTTAAATAATTACAACTAAAAATAAATTGTAACTAGACCTCGTAAAACTTAGAGAAAACTCTACATGCCTCCAGTTTGACCTTCAACTCGAATTTACTAAGCTAAATAAGTCTTCCCAACTCACTTAACTCATACAACTTGTCATGTGATGTGGAATTACAACTTCCTTCTAATTTAATTAAGGGAAAATTAAATTAGAAGCCTCTTCTTGTTGCCAATTTCAACACGGAATATCCCTTCTTCACAGTATGATCAAACTTGGTGCATTTTTCGTTTAGAACATGACAATAAGCTATGCTGCCAAATATTTTAAAGTGTCCAACCTATGGCTTCTTTCTTGTAAAATCCTCCTTAAGTGTTATCTCTTCCAGCACCTTGTGAGTAACTTCGTTCTGAATATACATTTTTTTACTACATGTCTTTGCTTAAAGAAATCTAGGGATTAACTGGTCATACAACATGTCCCTTGTTGCTCCAACTATTGACCTATTCTTCCGCTTTGTGACCCAATTCTATTGTGTTTTATATAGAGTTTTCCATTCTCTCTTGGTGCTCTCCTTTGCATAGAGCATCTTGAAAGCCTTATTTGTGTATTAGCCGCCATTATCTGTACAAAGAATATTTATTTTTATTCCTGTCATATTATCCACAATAGCCTTAAAATCTTGGAAGTGACTGAAGACTTCATCCCTTGTCCTCAAGAAATTTATCCATGTTTTCTTGGAGAATTTACCAAGGAAGGTTATGAAATATTCATAATCCCTAATAAATTTTTTATACAACGGATCACATATTTCAGAATGTATCAACTCAAGCACACCCTTGGCTCTTTTGAAATTTAGAAAGATGATAGAATTTCTTATCATGGTAATTAATTGTGATCTAAATCCATTATTTTCTTAGTATTTACTTGTTTATTTATGCCAACAAGCAATTACACATTAACAAAATATAAATAACATAATGCAAAAGAGACAGGAGACACCAAAAATTAGGCTCCAAGCCAAGAAAGAACCCCAAAAGGGGGAAACCCAACAACAATCCTTCTCTTATAGAATCATATCAAAATGAGATTTCCAAGACCAAGACCAAAAAATGCCACCAAAACTCCAAGTCCAACCCTCCTCCAAGTCACCTCCAAAGTCAAATTCAACATAGGTCAAACTAGTCACCTTCCTAAAATTTTCCTCCTCAAATTTAGGGTCTACAACAAGCTTTGAAATTTAGTGTTGTAGTTAGTTTATGAAATTCGGCCTTCTCTCATTGAATTCTTCCACATGTGTGAGCTCCTTCTTCTTGGTCTATTACACCTTCATTTTGGCTCCCCTTTTCCCTTTTCTAGTTCAGAAAATGCTTCTTGAAATTATCCTTGAACGATCTGCCAATAGGTCGAATTGTATATGTGTGTGTGTGTGCGTGTGTGTGTGTGTGTGTGTGTGTGTGTGTATGTGTCCAGGAGGTCGAATGGGTGGCTCTTGAAGGCCCAGGTCAACTTGACAATTTTGGTGGACTTTCACTTAATATAAAATTATTTTTCTTTTATTTACAAAATTCTAAATGCGACTTGACCCAAATAAAATTTATTTTTGACTCTTTAACTCTATAAGCATGAAGAACATGCTTTGACCAAAAACCAAATAATAATAATGAATATAATAAATGTTAGAAATCAATTCACGGAGCAATGAAACACATAAAATATTGCAAAAACACAAATTAAAAAAATGCATAAAACAAGAGAGACACGGATATACATGGTTCACCCAATTTGGGCTACATCCACGGAGAAACAACCAGTCCTTATTTTTATATTATCCAGCAAACTTAAGAGATGTAACCTACAACAGATATGTTGTAATTTCCTCTTCGTTCTCACATAGCCTCCTCTCTCTCTCTAATCTGTATATGACATTGCTTGAGGATTAAGTTCAATTTTGCAAGTGATTAATTAGGGTTTTAAGCCTCTTATGTCAATTCATAAACACATAAATATGAATTAAAAGTTCATATTTTGTAGAAAACAAGAGACAACATCACCATTACTGTAAACACAAAGCAACAAATGATGAAGGAGTTCACCCCTCCTAGGCAACATCTCCTGGTCCAGCTTCCAATGGTTGGACCTCTTTGATTAGGCTAAAAAAATGGTGTTTACATCATGTTAGAGTGCTCAAATAGCTTCAATGACAGCTCCATTTGCTTCAAAATTGTCAAAACCCATGTTTAGCCTCTTTTTGCTCCCAAAAAGGCCAAAAACTGCAAAAGATATAATCTCCCAAAGTTTCTCTGCTATTCGTTCTACAAATTCCCATTTTTCTGGACTTAGGCGACAATTTACTTCTTTTTCGACAACGTGGGGAAACATTTTGGCCCAACGCCAGTGGGATTCCCATGGTCAAGGAGGCAAATTTTCACCTTCTTATTCGCACTGGTGAGGCCCCGTACTCGGCTAAAAACTCACCAAGTCGCACAAATTTCACCTCTGATTTTGCAATTTCCCGTCGTGGTTAGTTGACCTGGGCTCACGGGTGGTGACTTGTGGTAAATGTAGGGTTGGGTTAGTGGAACCCTGCCCCTGGCAGGTTCCGCTACTCTCCTGTGGTTCGACGCTAGGCGATGACATACAATGTTACGACTTGACATGTGAACGGTTCTGTCGTGGTAACATCACTGCAACCCCAAACAAAATCCTTCTCCATCTAACCGTGGCATCATATGTGACCCCCATTGCAATGTGACCAGTTGACGAGTTTTCAACCTAACTGTCACCCTGACCATTTTCATGACCGTCGGTTTAATATATTAAAATATTTTTTTAATGTTAACATCTGGGTTTGAAAGATGGTTTGAGGTTTGGTTAAGAACTCTGTCGATACATAAAATTACAAAATTTGGTTTATAAACATTGATATATGGTTTTTGGGGCCTGGGTTTAGCCCCTAATGCTGGTCTGTAGACCGGGGTCAAGGGTTAACCCCGGTCCCCACCCTCGATGTAATTTAACATGAATTTTAAATATGGGTGGAATAATATAGGGTTAAGAACCACATATAGCATAGTTGGTATGATTATTGGCTTGCATGGTGGAGGTCATGCTTTCGAACCTCATGGGTTGCTACTCACCCATACAAAATTTTGGTGGCCACCAAGAGACCATGCGGAAGCCTCTCATTGGCCCACGTGGTCCCTCCTGGTTGGTCCACTTCACCAACCAAATGAACCAATCAAATCACCCCATTTCCGAACCAACAGAAAACTAACAAGTGGAAAGCGGAGAGTTGCCAACTAAACATGGTCATCATGTACAGTCAGTGTCCAGTCAGCAGTACGAACTACTGACTGTGCAACCCTGTACCCAAAACCCAATTTTTTTTCTTATTTCCACAAACTAACAGAAATCAATTACAGGAGCATACGGTGTCGGTTTTTCGTGAAACAAGTTGCGTCGGATTCAGAACGACGAGATCTATGCAGTCGTTCTAGTTTTGAGCCATTCCTACAATTTTTAATTTTGAGCACAAAATTGATCTACCGAATCATTCCTCCCCACTAGAAGCTTTTGGGCCTCTAAAATCTCTTTACCAATTTCTCTTTGACTTTTCACTCTCTAGCACTGGCATCTGGTTCACATCACTGCTCAAAAATGATGCTTGTTGGTGCAAACTTACCTCATCTTGTTTACCTCTTTTAGACAAAAACATGTTAGACTTTTGAAACATCTTATCACACCCATTAGCAACCTCAATGAAATCGTATTTTCCATTTGATGCATTTTCTTGAAAGGCTCCATTCACAACATCCTTATGCTTGAACATTAACAAAGCATAATTTTGACTATCATTCACGATTATCTTCATTTGTCCAACATTCATAAGAGACAAACTCATCTTCTTACTATGTGCTCTAAAACGTACTCAAACCCATTCTTGAACAAGTGATACTTATTCTTATGATCATGAAAGATTTCTCTCCTATCATAAAGATATGGGCTTCCCAAAATTATACCGCAAATATCAAGTGGAATTATATCAAGTTCAACTTTGTCAAGAAATTTTTCAATGACTACAAATCTAAGGATACACCTCCTTGTAACCTGCAATTTTTCATTCTTACATACCCAACCTAAAGGATAGGGTCTAGGATGTGGAATGGTCTCTAAATTTAACTTCTTGACAATGTCCTCTGAAATCATATTTACTTTCGAACCACTATAAAATAGTATATCTATCTCGGTATGTTTTGAAACAAATCTAATATGGAAAATCTCAATTATTGTTTCTTCATCTAGAGTATCATTTAGAAAAATTCAAGAACTAGAACTTGCAATTTCCTTACCTTTCCAACCCATCGATGTGACCTTTGTTTCATCTCCAGAATCATAACCTAAATCATGTTGTATTGTTGCAGTTGTATTCTCCTTCTCCTTATTTTTCAATTTCTTGGGTCTCATTTCTAGATGAATTTTCCAACTATGATCTTCATCATTTCCATATTTGGAACAATGTTTGCATGTGAGTTTTATCTTTCTCCAATTTTATGGATGCATTCTTCTTACCTTTTCCCTTGTAAATACCATTTCCTTTTTCTCCAGACTCGAAAGTATTCTCACTTGTCTCATATGAAACATATTTCCCTCTTGCCTCTAGATGTGTGGTTTGTACACAAACTTCATCTAAATTTGAAGGATTAAACATGAGAATAGTATGTCTTAGGTAAATATGCAAACCTCCAATGTATTTCAACAAAGTTTCTTGAGATGTCAAATCTACACCCAATATTAGTGCTCTTCTCCCAAATTCTTGAGTATAACTTTGCAAACTTTGTCCTTTACCTTGCCTAAAGTTTTGCCAATCCATTATAGCCCTTTGCATGTATGCTAATGGATAAAATTGTCTTCTCAAGGCAACAAAAAAATCATTACAAGAGGTTAAGACCTTACCATGTTTCTTCATGTCCTCTTGAGTTTTGGCTTCCCACCAAATAAGTGTTACACTTTCCATTCTCAATGAAGCAAGTTGAACCTTGGTGTCATCATCCTTGATCCTTTGTATACTCCAATACACTTCAAACTCACGAACCCAATTATACAATAATTCGGAATTTACCTCTCCATCATACATAGGCAAATCAAACTTTATGTCAAGTTTAAAAAATGGAGTTTTACCATAACCTTTTGGAGATTGTGGAGGTGTTTGTGAAGGGATTCTTGTTAATTTTTCAATATGCTCTATATTATATCAGTGACTTAAGCCCAAATCATATTTTTCATTAACAATATATTAAGATATATGTAATATAAGTAACCATAAATTGTAACTGAAGATAGAACAATGTACACAAAGATAGAGAAGACAATATCAAAACCATGAGACGCAGAAATTGGTCCAAGACCAGGGAAAAACCCCACTGTGGGGAAAACCCTTTCAAATCTTCTTCTTCTATAGATTGTCTTCGAAATATTTCAACACATATTACAATGATCACAGTACAATAATATAGCAGATAATAATATGATCTGATCTATAGATCAACAAAACACAAAATCAATGGATCTTTGATACCAAGTGAGCTTAGCTGCCTCGATCTAGATCTGAGTCTAGAAAATTGTCAATAATTGATCTGACGCTGATGTGACTGTGTGATGGATGATTGATTATATTGCGTGAGAAACTAATATAATACCAAATCTAATCTGCCCAATAACTCTTAGAGTCGTGAACTTGACATGTCCTGCCAGCAGCTGAACTAGCTTTGAGCCACGACCAGTGAGTTCTATGCATGTGGTTGAGGGCTTGAATACCCTAGAAACATGGTTGCACCCTGAATCCTGCCTACAGGTGACTTTAGTAGTTGATTTGCGACCACAACAAGATTATCCCACGGCCCAAGCCCAGCAGAGCCACTACCTCAAGTTTTCCTGCCCACGACCCAGATCCAAAATACCCAAATTTGAAATGTGCCTTTGTCTGTGATCCCAATCCATTGCACAAGCATCTTGCGACGTACCTGTGCGGGCTAGAAAAAAAATACGACCAATAACAAAAAATAGCATGAAAAATATCTCATGAGCTAATATGTGAAAATGAGATTGAGGTCGCTTCTATTTATAACTTGATGAGGGACCGCTTGGGGCTTTGACCAGATCAACATGCAATTTAACCAACTCATAAAATAATAAAATAATTCACAACTTAACTTCCTCTTAACCGCTTAGAACATTCTATAGGTCAATTTTGATCCTCTTGAAAAGAGGAATCTAATTAACTTATTATTTTAACCATCTGAGTTAACCAATGTGGAATTTGACCCTAGTTGCAAAATTAACACTCCCTCTCAACTAGGAAGAATTCCACTTTGCAATATTTGCTTGTAGATCTCTGCATCAGGATGTCATCACGACTCTACTAGATAAGTTGAAAATTTCTCGAATATTTGTAGAAGAAGAATAATCTGGGAGCAATAGATTTTACCCGCACCTATCAATAGGATAACTTATCTCACTGGGGAACACATCTCTAACCCTGGAGTATCATCAGGGAGCACAGTCTCAACCCAATCATGTCGCATATCGATCTTCCCATCAATGAATCTCATCACTCAAGCGGTAGAACACCTACATCATAATCCACTTGGGTTGTACACCACAATTACACTCTCAACTCGTTAGCCAAATGAGGAGAAGTATTCCCAACAAGCTCTGCTTGTGAGTATGATGCAAACTAGGGTATAATCTACAAATACCAGATAGGGGAGAAGTATTCTCTGACCCTATTGTTACAGGTCGATTTGGACATCATCCCAAAACATAAATAAATATTCATTAGGTTCTATCATACTCTAAATTGGTTGCTACATGCCCTAAACAAGTCATCACATTGATGGTCTTCCTTCATGAAAGTTTCACTGCTTAGGTGCCAGTTGAAGTTCCTTATTGAGCCATCAACTCACCCCTATAAAGTTATAACTTATTTTCAGATCATCTATTGACATGCAAGGCTGTGTCGCAGAGGATCTAGGCCCACTTAGGATTGCGTTGGTCGACTGGGAGCGAATTGTTCATTAGATTATAAGAATATTCCCTACCACTATTGACTTCTAGAAGTTGTTCCATCTTTCACCTCATCTGGTAGCCTCGAATTTGGAACCCATGAAGTCATTAAACCTCTTATCCTCCTATTCCCATGAACAAGTAAACCTATTCATCCATTTTTAGGAAAGCCATTCAATGATTCATTTATGTCAAACTACCTTCATCTACTTATAAATAGAGCATTGAACATAGTGCTCAAGAGAGCAAGAATTTGTGTTGAGTAGAGTTATGCTGGTGAGATATCAACTCTTGAAGGTATTGTGCATGTACTGTGACGCTGCTAGATTGTTGATGTTGGATGTGATGAGGATGGGACTCAAGTTGGATGAGTGACAGCGAATCTATCAACTGGTTGAACTCTTCCTTCTACTTCATAATAAATACATTTGTTCCTTTCCTAATGCACATGTCAATGATGTTATATGTGTATTGATGAGTTTAATAAATTCAATTTGTTTAACTTGAATATATCTTATTTCCTTTATGTTGTTTTCTGTCTTTTGTCTTCCATGGCAGGTATCAATCAAGCGAGTTAATTTGGATTGAGAGCGACGAAAGTGACGAAGCGAAGTGTGGGAAAGCAAATAGATGACAAGTAGGTTTCTCTCCCTTTATCTATTCTCTTTAAGGAAAATGTCAAATATCTTTCTTTCTGTTGTTCTAAGTGAACCACCCACTTAAGGAAATCATACTTATCCGTAGGTTTGTATTTATGTGAAACAAATTGGCGACCATATTGGGGATCGACAGATCATCCCGGGTGGTTTTGTCCTTTTCCATCAACGTCTAGTGGAATTTACCTGCTTGTTTTCAGTCATTTGAATGTGTCTTAGCAAAAGTGTAGAAATTATACAAACATATGTATATCAATGGATTCAATCCAATATAACAATGTACTAAATCTAAATACTGAATCCTTCTACAAATCAATTGTGGAAATTAAACACAATTTCCAATCACATTAATCAAATAAAGAATCAAATCAAACCACAACACATATAATTTCTCGGGGAAATCTTGCTACTCAAAACCCCTTTATCTTATTTTGTATATTCACCATGGAATCATGAAAAAACTACAATGCACTCTTCTCACAAGAATCTCCTGCGCACTCTCACAACTGTCTCACACTATCCCAGACAAAACTAATCAACACTTAGCCAATTCTCAGCCTCTAAATAGCCTACCTGGCTTTCACAATTCCTGAAGAATGCAATCCCTATTCTTTAGGAATTTTGGCCTTCCAAAACTGTGCAAGGATCATGGGAAATCCAATGGATGGCTGGTTGAATGCAGGCAACCTACTAATCACACAATTGATAGTTAACATCCCTTTAATCTGTGTCTCAATTGGGTCTCCACTGAAACTAACATGCATGCAGCTATTAATAGTAAATCATTAGTTGCATGGAAGATCATTGATTCTAGATTAAATAATATTTAATTCACTTGATATTTCACTAGTGCAACAAACATTTACAACTAGTTCAACCGACTACTCACCTAACTGAGTTAATTGATTACTCATGCATTAAACTAATGCACCAACTTCAATTCGAACTCCATAACTAATATAATTACTCGGCATGCCTCACCAACCACCCTCAACTCAAAATACGTGAGCTAAATAATTTTATCACACTCAATTAACTATTACAAGTGATCATGAGATAAGATTACATTTTATTATCCAATTTAATTAAGGGATAATTAAATTAGACACTGCACCAATTAAATTAATTAAATTGGCCTTCACACTAATGTATCGCTAGGACCTGTTGGTCCCGCACTAGCATGTGTGTTGCAATTTCTTGTTGGACTTCAACAAAAAGTAGTGTGATTGCTTCCTTTTTCATAGATTCCTTTGGCACCAACGCACTATTGGTCTTGAAACAGTGCTCTGCATAGCATTTCTGGCTTAGGGACAGTGCTCTGCAACGCATTGTCTCCCACTCAGGGGTGCTTTGCCCCTATGACCAACCAAAATCTATCTATTTTTTCTTTTGCCAATTCATGTCAGTGTTTGCTTGTTGAATTTTTGAATGATTGATTGCCTCTAGAGACCAGTTTTCCTTTACTCTTCTTGTGTCACTTTGGATTTGTTTGATCAATGTTTATTTTTGTTTTCTTTATCATTATGAATAGTTCCAAAGTCAAATTTTACATTTAATCAATTAATTATTTTTAAAAAGAGGAATTTTCATTTCAACCTTTGTTTCTCTTGAAAGTTTTGAGTGATAGTTTGTGCATTAGTTTCTTTTTCGTTCATCTAAACTTAAAGGAAACTTAAAAGAAAAATATGCATTTTCATTTAGGGATTGTGAGTGCTACTTGAGGAATATTTTAGGGAAAATTTTCATTTAGATGTGCTCATTGATGATTGCAAATTATCTGATTTCTTTATACCTAGTAGCTAGTTTTTCATTGTCGAAAATCCATTTGAAACGAATGCTTATCATTTTAATTATATTCTAGGAATGTTCAATACATCTCGCGGTCAACCTGAAAGACAAACTGATAATCAAGATCAACATAAATTTTATCTGAATTTATCTAAGGAAGCATTATAACATTAACGATAACATTTATAGGTATAGGTTAGAAGACGTGTTCCAACGTTGTTAAACATAGCATTTGTCGTTAATTGTCTGCGATACATTCCAATTGTGATACCTAATTAAACGTACGTAAGTATATCGGAGCTTGTCCACATACTTTCGGGTATATCGAGCAGTGTTCTAGTACGAAAAGTATAAGGGGATGCTCTCACTATGTTGTTTTGCATTAGACAACGCTAATACAGATTAGGCCTCCATGTCCCTTCGCGTATATTTGGGAGGACAACTTTAGGTTGCTTACCATCCACAGGTAACCGAGTCGATCATCTTGTACCTATGATACACCAAACAAAGAATTCGGGGAGATTTCCTGCACATATAATAAGTCATTGGTTTACTGAGGCAGTATATTATAGTTCACAGTTGCTTGGTAAACCATTTTCCTAGTATCACCCTCTTTTTGTTTTTTGTTTTTTTGTATAAAATCAATCAGCAATCGTGGAAGAAGATCAACCCCTTCCTCGTCGTTCACATAAGACAGCAAATAAACCTCCATTACCGCCTGAAGCTACTCCTAATAGACAAAGGCATGCTCGCCCTACCGAGTCCGATACCTCTGGAACTCTTTGTGCTACATCATCTGATATACCAAAAACATCTAATCCTTTGAGTTTTGACTGATCCTGATTTATCTGCTACTGTTAAGATAGAAATCTCACAGTTACCTGAAGAAATTTAAATTCAATCCAGTGAAATGGTAAATCCTGAACCCGATCTTGTTCAACTGGAAGTCGATCCAATAGTTGATCCTAAATTCGAACAACAAGAAGTTGTTTCTGTGCAACCATCTGATCCTCAACCATTTGTAAGCGTCGAGTCTTCCTCTTTGCCGTAGATTTTACCGCCTGAAACTTATCTCGGGCCTGATAGTAAAGTGCTTCCACCTGGTTTGATTTCGATAAAGGAAGAACTTCAAGAAGAGACAACCCCTTCGACCCCCACTCATTTTAGGTCGGGGCTTCATTTAAATCAATATTTTCCTCGTTTGACCTACTATGCTTTCGTTGATCCTTTTGACTCTCCAGTTCCCATAGATTTGTTAGAGTATTTGATGGATTATTTAACCATGGTAGAGACAACATCCCATACTATACCGTTTGTTACGGTTGCATAATCATCTACTATTGCTTTGTCTTCGATTTTTTCGATGACACCCGAGGAACATATTTATGGTGGTCCTCCTATCCCACTGGGTTACCAGGATTTAAATGGAACCTACTTTGGTGTCTCCTCAAGTCCATGTACTTCGCCCTTGTCATTGTCTGGAATTATATCCGGTTCATCTATTATGAGTACTGAATGGCCTGACCCTCAATATCAGGTTGGTCCTTCTAATTACCATCCATCTTATCTAGTATCTATTGGATACCCATCATATGAAAGTCAGTATGTGCAATATCCCTATACTCCATATGTTGGGGGGCCATAGATGTTTGTTCCATATGGCATTACTCTATTGTATTTAGGTCCATCATATGCTAGAATGCATGTTTTCCAATGGCAACCTACTTTTCTTGTTCAGTCACAAATGGTTGTGTATCAATATCAACCAGTTCAACCTGTCACATCTATACCTACTACGCCTTTCATTTCTTCTATGTTTGTTGTTCAATCTGCACAAGCAGTTCCTTCCACCCCTAACGCTCAAGTTTCAAGTCTACAGACTTCGTCTTCCCACGTTGGTATTCAACAACCAATTGTATCGGGAATTTCGAAACCATAGGCTAGTTTACCTTTGTCATGGGCTTCTGCTGGCCCTGTCTATTCGCAACCGGGTCCAAATTATCCTAGAGGGAAACCATTTTATCAGATATCATGGCAGCCCCAGCAACCATTCCCATAGTATCAGGATTATCCAGGACCTGGTCAGCAAGCCTACCCCTATCTGGATTACCAACAACAAAATCCATTTGTTGGTATGCAAAGGCCCACTGGACAGGTGATTCCATATTATCTTGGTTATGCTCAAGCTGACGTTAACCGAAAGTTCCCATTTTTTGCAAAATTAGAGTTACCAGATTTAAATCGGACCACCAATGATCCAATTCATTATTTAACTTGGTGGTTGGTGATTCCACATAAATTACCCTCGGACATTCCAAAATTTAATGGAAATTCTGTAGAATATCCCTCTACCCATGTCATGACTTATCATTTATGGTGTTCATCAAACTCCTGAAATGATGATTCTGTTAGATTGTGTTTTTTCTAGTGAATGCTTACTTGTCCGGATACGAAGTGGTACATTGAATTACCACGAGCTTCATTTGATAACTTTACAGCTTTAGCCACTACCTTTTTAGCCCACTTCCAGTTACCCATCAGATATGAAACTGAAACGGAAATTTTGACCAGCTTTAAACAAACCATTGCTACTCATATATCGGATCATATACATGAGTGGCATTCTACAAGTAACAGACTTCGTCTTCCCACGTTGGTATTCAACAACCAATTGTATCGGGAATTTCGAAACCATAGGCTAGTTTACCTTTGTCATGGGCTTCTGCTGGCCCTGTCTATTCGCAACCGGGTCCAAATTATCCTAGAGGGAAACCATTTTATCAGATATCATGGCAGCCCCAGCAACCATTCCCATAGTATCAGGATTATCCAGGACCTGGTCAGCAAGCCTACCCCTATCTGGATTACCAACAACAAAATCCATTTGTTGGTATGCAAAGGCCCACTGGACAGGTGATTCCATATTATCTTGGTTATGCTCAAGCTGACGTTAACCGAAAGTTCCCATTTTTTGCAAAATTAGAGTTACCAGATTTAAATCGGACCACCAATGATCCAATTCATTATTTAACTTGGTGGTTGGTGATTCCACATAAATTACCCTCGGACATTCCAAAATTTAATGGAAATTCTGTAGAATATCCCTCTACCCATGTCATGACTTATCATTTATGGTGTTCATCAAACTCCTGAAATGATGATTCTGTTAGATTGTGTTTTTTCTAGTGAATGCTTACTTGTCCGGATACGAAGTGGTACATTGAATTACCACGAGCTTCATTTGATAACTTTACAGCTTTAGCCACTACCTTTTTAGCCCACTTCCAGTTACCCATCAGATATGAAACTGAAACGGAAATTTTGACCAGCTTTAAACAAACCATTGCTACTCATATATCGGATCATATACATGAGTGGTGTCGTCATCGTCAAATGGTTAAAATAAAAATCTTGATCAGCTTTTAGATGAGTGGTATATTAAGTCCTTCTTACCATCTATCAAAGAGGATGTGGCAAAAGGCGGTGTTGTCACTGAAGAGAAATTCATTGTTCGTGACCAATATCTGGATCTGATTTACACTCAATCTGGCATCCTCTAGGAAAATATTTCAAACACGTCACAACAAAATTTTACTGTTCCTCCTGCTCCATCTGGTCAGGACATTCATGTCGGCGATGGTGTGATTGGTTCTGCTAGCGCTCCAGCAGCAAGTCGACTATTTGGTACTACACTTTTTGTTTCAAATCAAAACCCTACTACAACTGATCCAGCGCCTTCTTCTGAAATCCATGTCGTGTCATCTGGCAAAGGAAAAAATGATAATCAACTAGGAAATAGAAATAAAGGGAAATATAGGAAGAAATCAAATTCACCCCTACACGAAAAATCATCTAATTCATCTAGTTATTTTCGGAAACCTCGTTACCATTGCTTGATATGTAATGAGGAGCATTTTACACGTGATCGTCCTCACCACTTGAAATTCCCAAAGCTTCTTAAGACTTTTGCCACATCTGCAGTGTTGACAAATCCTTTTCCGAACCCGAAAACACATATGATTGCTAAGGATCCTGCTTCTAGTTCGCAAGTGCTTATGCTATCAGCCACGAAGCCCAAAACTAATGTTTTAGTGTTGACACAAAGTAAATATTACATTAATCCATTGTTGTCATCTAATGGTCATGCTACAGATCAACCTACCACTTCGACTTTGACCTCATCTGATTTGGCTCTACCGCCTATCCTTCCAAAGTTAACAATAAAACCATCAAAGGGAGTATTTCAAAAATCAGCATTCAACCATCAAGCTCATGCAGCTCAAAATTATAATGTAGTAGAAGACCTAGCTCAATCACCTTCTGCTATGTCAACGCTTGAGGTTATTCAAAATTTTCCCTCCCAAAAGAAGGCTTTGTTGTCCATGATCGATGGAATTTATTTGACAGATTCAAATCTTGTAGTCTTTAATCATGCGGGCTACGTGCCACAATTACCAGCACAGTTAGCATTCTTGATGCAAGTACATGTCCTGAATCGCCTCATTCATTGCACTATCATTGATGAAGGTGCATCTACTTTTATCATGTCAATGAGTCACTGGAAGTCACTTGGCTCGCCGAATTTGTCACAATCACCTATGATGTTGAAATATTTTGACAATCGTACATATAAGCCTATGGAATTCTTAGTAACCTGCAAGTAGAACTATGAAACAAATCAGTTACTATTGAATTTGAGTTCGTTGACAGGCCCCTCGACTATAACATATTACTTGGAAGACCATGGGTTTATGCTATGGCTGCGGGAGCATCAACTTACTTTCATACGATCATCTTCCCCCATAAATGAAGTATCACAGCCATTGATCAACTCTCATTATTCGAATCTGGTTCCTAGGCAACTGGAAGTTTTCCGCTTGTTCACGGACCCCCACCTTATCTTCAAAACATTGGTGTAGGACTCTTTAAGGATCCTTCCCTAATGGGCACCTTTTCGTTACCTTCGCCTGCTCCATCGACGGAAATCACACATATAGAGACCTGCAACATGATATCTTCTACTTCATCTAACTTAAGGAAGATACCCAATGATTTTGAAGTAGTTACGTTGGGAGACATCATGCCGCTAAGTCCAATTGAGCTAGCATAGCAATCAATTTTCTTGGCTTAGATGGCCAATCCAAATCCATTGTTGTAGGCCATTTGGGTTGATCGTTCTTCAGATTTTGGTACTTCTTCTGATCCATTTTCATGTGTATTCTCGACTGATGAGAGCATTATGGAGTCCATGATGCCGAAAGAAGAACCATGGGAATCATCACATCAACGATCCCATCTTCCAGATTACAGAGAAGATAATCCATCTAAACTATATCACCCTACTGTCGTTGATTTCTTGACGAATTCTTTTCCTATCCGCGTCGTCGATTCTAAGGGAAACCCATCACATATTGAAAAAAATATTTCTATCGATATTTCGACCAAAGCCAATATTGTAGAAAGCATTCATGTCGGTGCGCCTTGTTCTCCATCTAAACTTGACATTTATTGCACTCTTTTTTGTGAATTTCGATATGTATTCGCTTGGTCATATGAGGAGATGCCAAGTATCGACTCCAGCATTGTTGAACATGAAATTAAAATGTAACCTGATGTTAAGCCGGTGCGACAACGCCTTTGTCCTGTTCACCCAAATAAAGTTGTTTCCATTAAAGCAGAGGTTGAAAAACTTTTGCGTGATGGATTCATTTACCCTGTTCTGCTTACCGATTGGGTATCTAACATTGTTCTTATCATGAAGAAACAAGGGAAAATTAGGTGTGTCGACTATCGGGATGTTAATCATGCTTGTCCGAAAGAAAACTATCCAACTCCCTTTATCGACCAGATTATTGATGAATGTGTCGGATGTGAAATATTTTCTTTCATGGATGAATTCTTCTGTTACAATCAAATTAATATTCGCCCAGAGGACCAATATATTACGTATTTTATCTGCCCTTGGGTCACATTCGCTTATGGCAAGCTCCCTTTTGGTTTAAAGAACTCTAGGGCCACATTCCAAAGGGAAATGAATTGTGTTTTTCATGACATCAAGCACATAGTTCGAACGTATCTGGATGACTTACCTACACATTCACGGAAACGAGTTGACCACCCGTTACATCTAAGACCGATATTTTTATGATGTCATCACTATAAAATATGCCTCAATCCGCACAAATGTGTGTTTGGTGTTGGTTCTATTCGTTTGCTTGGATTCATCATGTCGAAAGATGGAATGGAGCTTGATCCATTTAAGGTCCGAGCTATTCTTGATTTGCCTACTCCTTCCAATCTGCTTCAGTTACAGAGACTCTAAGGGGAGGCTAACATTTCTAAGGAGGATTTACATGACTCTTGAAAAAGGGGGTACCCTTCCATTGGGATAAGCTGGCGTGAGATTCCTTTAGTGTTCTAAAATATTCCCTGATCCGAGCATCATTAATCTATCCCCAAAATTATCAGAGTGACTATTTCATGTATCTTGTCATTACAGATACAACCATCGCTATGGTTTTATTCCAATAAGAAGATGGGATTGAAAATCTGATATATTATTTGAGTCTTAATCTCAATGATACAAAATTTAAGTACACATACATTGAGAAGATCGCTTTAGTAGTCGTTCAAGTTGTACAAATATTTCGCCTTTATATCCTGCTCCAAAAGACCATTGTCATTTTGGATTGCAACCCTATGACATACATTCTGTCGCGTCAATTGTTGGGGGGGAATATTCAAAATGGATCATCATTTTGCATCAGTTTGATTTGGAATTCATCAAATCCAAGTCAAAGAAGTCTTTGGTGTTTGCTGAGCTTATTTGTGACCTTCCTTCAAGTAGTATCGATCCTACTACTGAACCATCAATTTCGGACAAGTCTTTGTTTCTGATCAAGTCATTTGACCTGTGGTATGGAGATTTCATCATCTATCTCCAAACCTAAACTTTTCGGCCTAATACCTCTCGCTCGCAATAGTGACGTATTCGATAACAAGCCAAATATTATCTGATCATCAGTGATATACTTTATCATCGTGGTGTCGATATGATTTTACCTAGGTGCCTCACACATGAGGATGCCTAAAAAGTTCTAAATGATTTCCATTCTGATGCATGTGGTGCACATTTGTCTGGCTATGCTACCATGCAGAAGATTCTCCGCACTGGTTACTTTTGGCCTACCATATTTCGCGACTGCATTATCTCAGTTAGAAGTTGTCATGCTTGCCAGATATTTGATCGTAAAACCCGCTTGCCACCAGCACTAATCCATCATGTCATCGTTGTTGGACAATTTGAAAAATGGGGCATTGACTTCATGACATGTAACCCCCGTTCAGCCGGGGGGCATGGGTATATCATTGTCATCGTTGACTATTTTACCAAGTGGGTCGAGGCAATGTCTACATTCAACAACACGGGACAAACAACTGCATTGCTCTTTTTTAACCATATGGTTTCACGGTTTGGTGTATTGCAAGCCATAGTCACATATCATGGAAAATATTTTCACAATCACATGTTGGATGAGTTGACTACCAAGTTAGGATTGTCACATGATAGTTCTACCCCCTTTTATCCGCAAGCTAATGGACAAGTTGAATCTATCAACAAGATTCTTAAGCGTATGATTCAACGCATGATTTGGTTTCATAAACGAAACTAGCATTTGATCATGTACTCGGCTTTGTGGGCATATCGAACCTTGGTTAGAAATGCGACCGGATTCACTCCCTTTCAGCTATTTTACGGTCTGGAAGCTATCTTACCGATACAATGTGAAATACCATCATTGAAGCTCGCGATTGACCTGCTACCTGATACTTCTAAAGAAGAGGCACATATTTTAGATATCATCCATCTAGATGAAACGCGTCATGAAGCTGCATTGGCCAACGAAGTGCATAAAAGATGAATTAAGGCACAATATGACCCTAATGTCAAGCCTCGCACCTTCTCGGAAGGAGACTTGGTCTTGCTTTATGATCAGGAAGTTGAAAAGATAGGAACATGGAAATTTGAATCATTATGGCACGCCCCCTACATTGTCAAGCGCATTCTGGTTAAGGGTGCCTACGAGTTGGTAGATTATGATGGGATTCCATTGTTGCAACCTCGAAATGGGTTGTATCGTAAACGTTACTATGTCTGATTTTTCGTAGTAAACACCATATTATATGCTTTGATTGTGTGTGTAGCATTGTGCCTTTTATATTTTTTCATGTGCTTAGTAATCCGCTTTGAATTTTTTGCAAATGTCAGAATATTTGGAACCATTTGTTGGATATGCCGATGGTTCTAGTCTTGGTACAAAGAATTTATTCTTAGCAGCATGGGCCATCTTTGCTCCAAGTGGCGAGTTAGTGAGCTTCCAAGGGATTTGTATCGGTAGATTGAAAAACAATATCGTTGAGTATAGTGGGTTCATTGAACTACTCTCTGATGCCATTTCACTTGGAAGTTGTCGCATCATCATTAGGTTGGACTCACAACTTGTCGTACTACAGCTTATTGGAAACTATATTGTTTGAAATCCAACAATTCATCGCATGTTCCTTAGAGTTCGTCTTTTGGAACGACATTTTGGTTACATTCAATATCAACATATTTCCAGAAAATTTAACACTCAAGTTGATTCACTCGTGAATTATGTGTTAAATAGACATTTTCAACATATGTAAATATATATTTTCAATTCACATCATACAATTGAATAGGATTTCACATAATCATATAAAAACATTGAAAGTAAAATAGATTTATATCGAGGTTTTTACAAAATTGTGTCAAAGACACATTGGTCATTTGACCTCAAAATGTATATAGACATATCATAATATAAGTAAACCTAGTGATGCTCGTGATAGCAGGTCACTGCTTGGGCTATCATGCATAACAGCCTCATCCAATGGCTAGGCACACCAATGGTATGGTGCTGCAGCCTCATAGGTAAGTCCTCAATCCAGACATTCGGTATCCCAAGAGTTAATCCCTCCACATGCTGCTGCAACTTAGCAAGAGTCTCAGCTAAATCCAAATCATGTAGGAATTCTCTTCCAATAGTCCTCTTTGCTGGTTCTCCTGCTTGTTGTGCACGAACCACTGGTATAACGGTACCTACATCTGCATACATAAAACAATTTTAGTTTAGTCTTGGAAACATCAAAAAACACAAAAATATGTAAAAAGACCCCAAAAAATCAAAAAACATGGTCAACATTTTACCTATAGCACCCCATTGAGCATCATCTGGTAAAATCAAATCTAGATCTCCGTAGAAATCCATCTCGGCATATGGATGCTCCTCTATGAAGATATTTTGTCTTCGAAGCCAACTAAAGAATGGAGTGGAAAATGAGATCGATGACTGACTAGTAGGTCTAGCCATCAACTCGACCCACCCCTACATATGTGGATATCTAGGACCAGCTAATCCCAGCGTCACATGTTGTGGTTGCATCAATGGAACTCGCTCCAAAACAAAAGTGATCAAAATTGACCCAAAACTGAAATTTTTGGTCTTATCACTTTTTACCTTGGTTGGTTTTTCTTTCATCTGAAGCATTACTACTTCAGCCCAGTTAAACATGATTGGCTCGAGACACTCAGGCGCATACTACATGTATGATCTATTTGTGACATATATTGTCACGCTGCCAGCTAGCTTTGCGATAGTGAATAGGAGAGTTCACAAAGGCATATTATGCACATCTTTGATATTTATCTTTCCATATTTACTAGGCTCAGTTCTTGGTCGACAAAACTGTTGGATGCAGTTCTTCACTGTTTCACCTCCATGTGCAGAGCCCGCAAGGTAAATGGGGACACCACGTCTCAACAAACCTGTTAGAAAGTAAATATCATCAACCAATATTGGGAGAACTTTTTCCCCAATGTGAAATTCCTGTATTGTTGGGTCCCATGAACAGATCAAGAACTGCGATAGTTCCATGTGTTACCTCATCCCTAACAATCGGAAGTACTTGAGCAACCCACAGTATTTGAGGGAACTCACAATGTCAGGATCATTTAGGGAAACCATATCCTATTCTTCATGTTCTCTTTCTCACCATGTAATCGACATTCTGATTTGATCAAATTCTGAAATCACGCCATAGGCTTAGTGAGGATCCATTCCATGCAAAATTTTGGGGAAATTTTGGGCAGAAACAAAGATGCAGCAATTGCGCCCAACGCACCCCTGAGTGAGAGACATAGCATTGTAGAGGAAATGGGCCTCTTTCCAACCTCTCTACAATGCACTTTTCAAAATTCAAGGGTGCGTTGGCCCAAAGGAATTATATATTTACTATAGGGGCCCCAAAAATCTAAAAAATGTGCATGAAACTGAAAAAGAATGAAATCAATAGAAATAGGAGGGTAAGATCTTCTACCTTGTCTAGACGACATGAGAGACTATCCACATAATCTGTCGTATTCAGTTGTTGAAGTTCGAGGGAAAAATAGGCTCAGAGCACTAAAATTCAAATGGTAAAGGTGAAATGGTAAAAATGACTTGGTAATTTCTTAATTTAATTATCTTTTTGATTAATTTATGCATATTTAATGAAACAACTATGGTCTTTACCCATTTTTACTATTTTAAACAGGTATTGTTAATCCATTTGATGTTTCTTTGAGCAGGTTTGCAGCTAATTATAATGAGTTAGTCGTGCATAATCGTGAAATGCGATATTGACCACAAAGCACTATTTTATCTCTTTTTCAAGCTCTGTTAAACACGAAAAAGTAATTCAAAGCATAATTTTATCCTATTTTTTTGAGCTTTGTTAAACATGAAAAAGGAATTCAAAGCGCACTTTTATCTTTTTTACGATCTTTGTTAAATACAAAAAAGGAACCGCCCCCCCGGAGTTCTCTTTCAGCTCTTTTCAGACACTCAAAATTTGAAAATATTGTCAAGCACTTGTCCTTTCAAACTCATTAAAGGAATTGAAACGACATCTACTCAGTATAGGTTTAAGCCTTTTTTGGACTGAGATAGATTATGACTACGAAAAAGGAAAACCCTATGAACACGGCTAAGAGGTTTTCTCAGGTATTATTTTACGCTTTTTCAGATCTGAGGGCTATTATACGAAAAAGAACTTGTGGAGTTTTCTTTTAGTCCCTTTTTCAAAGTCTCTAAATATGAAAAAGGATCGAGTTCTCACTATCATTAGACTCGTTAAAGCATCAAATAGCAATGGACTTTTCCATCATGACAAGATCGAGTTTCACCTTCGCTAGACTCGTTAAAGCATCAAATAGTGATGTATTCACCCGAAGTGTGGAATTATACATCAAGCATATGTTATCCTCCTCAAGCTTGTTAAAAAATAAAGAGGTATTGGTTAGCAATGACTAGGGAAAATTGGAAAGGTATAAAACACTTTATGGTAGCAAGTCACTCTTGAACATGGCTATTCACTTCATCTCCGTGATTTTTGGGTTGGGTAATCTTCTTGACGGTCTATCATACCATCCATAAATTCGGTTTTGGGTCAAATGCTACCAATTCATTCAGTGTCGTTGATATGTTCAAGAGAAGTAACTCGGTTATTCCTCATCCTTTGCAATACTCATAAACCTTCATTTCATGATCGCCATCCCCGGCATTACTTCATCAGTCAAATTTTGTCTCCAAAATCATTACTCCTGTTTTGTGTCATTGATGAGGGAAGAATCAACGCCCTCCTGCGACAGGTCACTTCCAATCAACATCATCTCATCATCCAAAAAATTTACTTAGAAACAACCTTTTAGTACCTTGGATCTTGCTTACATGAACGGCATGTTTCTCACTTCCAGCGATAGGTTGACATCACATGCCTTCGACCGAAATACTTTGTATGGTGTTCGACATCAAATCATCTATTCACACCATGCAGAATGTACGCAATACCTTGAGAACCATTATCATCAACGGTGGTTTCTCTCACATCTGTTAACAGCTAACATCATTGGCTGGTAATTAGACAATCTCTTCCCATGTTCGACTTCAGATCACATATTCACATGGTTAGACTCGTACTTTAAGCGATCAAGTGAATGAGATAGAAGACCCCGGATCTAGTTTCATCCATCCAGGCTGCGATTTTAGGAGAAGTACCAAATCATCCGTATGATGGTCATTATTCAGATGGTCATCCTATCATGGGTCTATATAGGTAGACATTCTATATTTGCAGACGAATTTATTATGTTATGATATTTTATGTGTTGAGTATGGGATATGCCTCACTCATAAATTCATGTACAATATGCACAAGATATCATGATGTAATGTATTGTAATTGATGTAGGTCGCCATACGCTTCAATTCCTCCTCATCATTCATAAAGGAAATCACTCAACATTATCATTTTTTACTTCATGCTTTAGGGGGCATTTGTTACAGGTCGATTTGGGCATCATCCCAAAACACATATTAGTATTCATTAGGGTCTATCATACTCTAAATTGGTTGCTACATGCCCTAAAAAAGTCATCACATTGATGGTCTTCATTCATGAAGGTTTCACTGCTTAGATGCCAATTAAAATGCCCTATTGAGCCATCAATGCACCCCTAGACAATTGTAACTTCTTTGCAGAGAATTTACTCCCATGCAAGGCTGCATTACAGAGGATCTAGGCCCACTTTAGAGTGCGTTGGTCGATTGAGAGTGAATTTTTCATTGGATTCTGGGAATCTTCCCTACCTCTAGTGACTTCTAGAAGTTGTTCCATCTTTCACCTCATTTGATAGCCTCGAATTTGGAACCCATGAAGTCATTAAACCTCTTATCCTCCTATTCCCATGAACAAGGAAACATCTTCATCCATTTTTACGAAATCCATTCAATGATTCATTTATGTCATACTACCTTCATCTAATTATAAATAGATCATTGAACATAGTGCACAAGAGAGCAATAATTTGTGTTAAGTAGAGTTATGTTGGTGAGATATCAACTCTTGAAGGTATTGTGCATGTACTATAATGTTGTTGGATTGTTGGTGTTGGATATGATGAGGATGGGACTCAAGCTAGATGAGTGACAGTGAATTGATCAACTGGTTGTACTCTTCCTTATACTTCATAATAAATACATTTTTTCCTTTCCTAATGCACGTGCCAATAATGTTATATGTGTATTAATGAGTTTAATCGATTCAATTTGTTTAACTTGAATAGATCGTATTGCCTTTATGTTATTTTTTGTCTTATGTTTTTCCATGGAAGGTATCAATCAAGCGAGTTAAGTTGGATTGAGAGAGACGAAAGCATCTGAGGGAGGTGAGGGAAAGCGAACAGATTACAAGTAGGTTTCTCTCTCTTTATCTATTCACTTTAAGGAAAAGGTCATATATATTTATTTTCATTGTTCTAAGTGAACTACCCACTTAGGGAAAGCATACTTATCTGTAGGTCTGTATTTCCGTGAAACACTATGGAGAAGGGGAGTAGCATTCTCAACCCTGGGTAATAGATAGGCAAGTGTCATATTGTCCAGATATCCCTCAACCCCAGGAGCCCTTCTTCTCAATTCCTCACCATGAGAGCTCAAACAGGGTAGGAAGACCTATATTAGTGTCCTTGATCAGTGTTTCCCCTTATCCGGAGGGGATACATCCATCAGTCCAAGTTGATCTAGAAAAACCAAGAACTTCCCTTTCGGTAATTCCATGGTGAGAATATCTGCAGTCTGATCATCTATTGCAATGTGTTGGAGTTTAACATCTCCTCTCTCCACAATGTCACGGATGTAGTAATATCAAATCTCGATATGCTTGGACTTGTCAAGAAGTTATATAGGATTCTCTGCCAAATGAATCTCACTCTTATTATCACAGTATATCACTGTAGTGTCCAACACCTAACCAAGGTGCTCACCAAATAGCTTCCTTAACCAGAAAACTTCACAGCTTGATGTGCTAGAAGCAATGTATTATGCTTCTGCGGTT
This sequence comes from Pinus albicaulis, assembly GCA_034641835.2. Classification (NCBI taxonomy): domain Eukaryota; kingdom Viridiplantae; phylum Streptophyta; class Pinopsida; order Pinales; family Pinaceae; genus Pinus; species Pinus albicaulis. The sequence continues at coordinate 934,155,978 of CM076570.1, read as the reverse complement.
ATCAACGCAACTGACTTCTTCTTCCTTCTCATCCAATATATCATGGCGGAACCAAGACTAAAGCAGCATCTAGATGTGCTCTTTCTGTTAGAAACATTACCTGCCCAATATGCATCAGTGAATCCATGAATATGGATATCTCCAACAAAGTGTCTCAAACCAAGTGTGATTGATCCATGTAAGTATCCCAATACATGTTTGGTTTTTATCCAATGTGAACGAAGGGGCTTAGTCATGAACTAACTCAATGTGTTTATATCATAACATATATCTGGATAGGCCTTCACAAGGAACATCAGAGCCCCAATCAACTGTCTATACTCAGATGCATTTGTTACATCAGGTCCAGTTGTTTTACCACAAAACTTATTGAAGATCATTTCCATCAAATTGACCATGGATTTGCATTCATTCATAGCAAATATTTCTAGCAGCTTTACCACATAATTTCCCTATCAAATATATATTCTTTCATGCCTTTCCCATACCTCAAGGCCCAAAAATTAATGCATGAGACCGAGATATTTCATCTTGAATTCAGAGACTAGCTTCCTTTTGCATTCGATTATCAATGGTTTGATTCCTGTTAAGAGTAAATCGTCAACATATAGAAAAAAATTAAAAGCATACCATGAACAACCTTAAAATAGAGGTTGGGATCAGCAATGCTTCTAGTGAAACTCAGTTTCATTAGATCATTGTTAGTGCAAGCATACCAAGCTTGGGGAGCTTGCTTCAATCTGTACAATGCTTTCCTCAACCTGCAAACATGTATTGTGTGGCCTTCCACTTCAAATCCATGTGGCTATTCCAAATAGAATTCTTCCTATAACATACCATGGAGAAAGGTGGTCTTTACATCCATATGATGAAGTGACCATCCTTGACTAGCAGCAAGGAAAACTATCAAGCGGATATTTGTATATCGAGCCACAGGAGCAATTATATCATCATAATATTCTCCCTCTTTCTGAGAGAAACCACGAGCTACAAATCTCAATTTGTACTTCTTGATTCTACTATCGACACCATGCTTTATTTTGAATAACCATTTCGAAATCACAACTGACTTCCCATGCGGTCTCGGTAGAACATCCCATACATCCTTTTTCACCATTGATTCATGGTCATGGCATCCTTCCATGCTTGCTCTTTGATTTCTTCTTAAAATGAATATGGTTTAGCTTGAATCATAGTACTCATGGCTGCTACATAACCTTGATACCTGCAAGGTTTTTTCCTTTCTCTAAATGATCAACGAATAGGAACATTCCTTTCACTGTCTTTAGTGTGTCACGAAGCCAAAGCGATCTCTTTCTTGAAGGCGTACCACTAGGAGGTGGATCTAATGGATCCATAGGTTCCATGGGTGTATCATCACTTCCTGACTCGGGCATAGACACGATATCTAGAATATCCTTATAAACATCATCTTCCTTGGGAGGCGGAGGAAGATTTCTTTCTCTACAAAGTGTTGCATCTTCATCCAAGGTTACGTCTCTGCTAGTTACAACCTTCCTTTGAATAGAAATATATATTATGTAAGCTGTTATCACAAAATTGTACTTGATTGCCTGCTAATTAGACAACTCTATGTAACTATTTCAAACCATCTTTTGACTGAAGCTTAGCCTCTTCAATCTGAGAGGGCTCTCTCAAAGGGGTTTATGATATTAGATAATGATAGTACTAGATGGCTAACTCTATTTGAAAAGTAACTTGATTTTTGTGTATGTAGGTTGAAAATAATGCAGGATTTCTACAATTGGGCTTATGGAGTCTACAAATCAGCAGATTCAGTGGCAAGGTTTCTTGACATGGAAGTTGAGGCAGATAAGAGTCTTTAACAAAGGCAAATCACACATAGAACATACGGCGACACAGTCATTTCATCAATAAAGGAAGTCAGAGCATAAACATATGAATTCTGAGTAATAAAGATGAAATCTACTGCAAGTGGTAAACATAAATATATAGATCATAAAGACATTAAAAACTCCATGAGAATCTCAAGTCTGTAAAGAAGAAGTCCTCTATATTACTGATATAAGTCAAATTACATAAAGCAGCAATATGGTGAAAAAAATCTCCAACCCTTTACTACTTCGATGATTTGCTTTTAAATAGACATTCTTACTGTAGGGATAATATGCCTCTTGGATAGATTCATCAAATTCTTCTTATGACACCTCATATAACAGAAAAACGTGTCTTTTAACAAGAAAATGACAGCTACACCCTAAAGATGACTTTTCCTAATAGGACTCAAACTCCTATTTATTACATCAGTCTACCTTATCTTTAAAACAGTTACATATCAGTTACAACTAAGAATCACATGTTCGAATAGGATATGACATAGCTCATCACTACTTTACATATTAAAAACTCTCCTAATCATGTGGAACAAAACCCTATTTTTCAGGAGTACAAGACATTATCTTCAACAAAAGTTTTAGTTGATGATTTGTCTCCACTGCATTTTCTTCAAGTCAATAATGTTTGGTGGTAAGGTCCCTTTACCTGTTGGATGTTTCCACTTGTCCAAAACTACCACTGGGATGCTTCAAAACCTTCAAAAGTAGCTTGATACGAAAACACGACAGTTTCGTAGAGAGCTTTCGTAGCATCCAAAATATAGCTTTTGCACCTATAAATTTTGCTCTTTTTGGTTGTTCCAAGGTGTCAACCAAGACATTACGCATCATCACCACCATTCTCCCTTCTTGAAAGCTGCAAAAAGTGGTTTTGGAAGCAAATAAGCTACTACAGAATTTTTCATAGCGTTTTCATGGCTTTAAGCCTAGGAAACGCTACGAAATTGTGAAAAACTACAAAAATTCTAGATTTTAACATTGTCCCAAAAAATTGACCTCCAACTACAAAAACTTGGTCTTCAACATGCCATAAGCCTTATAAAACATAATAAATCTCAAATTAGGACCCCTGTGGTGTTTCTTCTTCATTAATGATAAGTTGAGCTATGGGCTTCTCAACTACAGTCATCTTTAAGCCTTTTTTCTCCAACTCTTCATGAATCAATTCTAATTTCTCTTGGAGGTCTTTCAATTTTCTGTTCCTATATTTCAAGTGCAGGTTCATTTTTCTGATATGCTTCACCTCTCCTCTCAATGGCTGAGTCCATTTGATCAATTTATGCGTGTTATCTATGGTCTTTTACACACTATTAACCTGGTCTTCCCAAATTTCTTTCATTTTCTCAAAATTTACCTTATGAATCTTGTGCTTCCTTACCTCTTTCTTCAAGACTGTTATTTCTTCATTTTCCAGCTTCAACTACTCCTTAAGAACCTCAATCTTTGTTTTTTCAATGATTTTCTCTTTTCCTTTCCTTTTCTTAATGACTGATTCTTCTTTTGCAAGTGAGGAAAGGTCAATGATGCTTGGTGGTGGCTCGACAGTTTCAGTGACCTTCTGAGATTATTTACTGCTTTCCAATATTTTGTAGCATGTCTTGTCATGGGTTTCCTAGCTTGAAACATGAATCCTACATCCTCACCCTCAAACTCTAACTTCTTGGCTGTTTTGACTTTCTTGATCTTTTTTCCTCCCTCATCTATGTCTTCAGCTTGGACTATGGGGGTTTCCTCAATATCAATAGCATGCATAATGTATTCCAAGTTACCCTTAGCCACTGTTTGGCTTCTTGTAACTCTCTTACTGCCATGTTTTCTCACTGTTGTCTTTTTTTTTGCAAGTGTAACAACAGGTGTATCAACTTTCTGCAATGGCTCTGTTTCCATGATTACTAGTTCACTTTGCTCTGCCACTGAAGGTGATGGTATACCTTTAGGTTTAGAAGTGATGGCATCTACTTCAAAACCACTGAAAAACAGAAAATATGACCAGTCTCTACCTAATCTCTTTAACTCCTCTAAAACCAGCAAATTGATTAAACCATGATGAAAGAGTGAGGTTTCATTTCCTTCAGATTTAGCTTGAAATTTGTCTAACATTTTAGCTAAGCTTCTGTATAAGTAAAAAGTTAAATCAAGAGACCTCTTACCAGAAAAATGTAGCAGAAGCTTGAAGTGGTATGAATAAACCATATGATACCTCCCTTCACAGGTGAAGTATTTCTGAATGATTAGTAGCAGCTTTGAGAAGTTGTCTTTCATGTAGCTCCTTGGGATGGCATTTGTGACATCAATCTCACTATGCTATGGCTTGATAAATTCCTTACATTCCTGCATGGTGAACTTGAAACCTTTGAACCATTGTTCTCCTCCTCTAGGAATTCATGTTGTTATTGTAATAGTCTCTGGTGTTATAGTGAGGTTCAGCATTCCCACCTTTGAAGTTGTCCCATTGAAACTGATGGAAAACTCCTTAGAAACCTGCACATTGCATCCTTGAAATATTTGGTAAAACTGAAAATACCATGTTCTTCTGAAAATTTCTAAGGCAGTTGGGTCTTCATTCAGCAAATTCATGTATGATGGCTCATATCTGAGATAATGGCCTCCTTTTTTGGTCTTCCTCTTTGCAGCCATACTGCTTTTATACCTTCTCAGCCTCGCTTGATCAATGACACCTGCAATTGTTTGAAAATGCCATCAACTAGCTTGGCTTGGTGAAACAGCTCTCCAGAGCTCAATAGCATGCAAAGATGAAGTGGAGAATGACAAAGACTCAATTGGGAAATATTTTAAAGTTTTGATGACAACTCATGCCTTCATCATGACTCATACATGCTAAAAACAGAAGTGATGACCTCAGACATGACCAATGTACTTTGATTTAACCCTAACTGACTCGAATGACATTCACCTTAAAACTTATAATCATTAACTGACACCTAGCACCTAATTTGAAAATATATATAGGAATACCTCTTTTCGTAGCATACTTAGTGTATTTCCTGGCAGTTTCGCTACTCAGCAGTTTCGTAGCGAAAATTTCGTTTTTACTATGCAATTCGCTACGAAAACATAAAATCTTGGCTAAAATGACCTTTCGGATTTATAAACTTGGGAAATGGAATATGTCAGAAAATAATGACTGATGTGACATGAAAATACTTGAATGGGGGCGGGTTTGGACCTTAGGATAGGCTAATAAGAAAAAATTTAAAATTTTCCTTTACCAACTAATGATAAATGAACTCTATGACCATACCTTTGACAAATGAACCCCTAAGACTATGTCAAATGATGTTTCAATTTTTCTGAGTGATAACATAAGCCTTGGAGTTTTCACAGTAACCCACAAATATTCATTATATACCTGTAGCTTCTAGCTTATTCATTTCTTTCGGCACATGAAAGAATACGGGGAATCCAAATATGCGAAGATGACTGATGTCTGGTTTGTTACCTGTGAAGATTTCTTCTAGAGTATTATTCTTCAGTGCTTGATGAGGCACTCGGTTCCAGATATATATAGCAGTATTTGTTGCTTCAGCCCATAGGAACTTGGGTACCTTTTAATCATGAAGCAAAGCACAAGCAGCTTCCAATATCGACTGGTTCTTTATTTCAAAAATACCATTCTATTTAGGTGTATAAGGCACAATAGTTTCCTTCTTGATCTCTTCCTTATTGTAGAAGGTTATGAATTATTTTAACATGTATTCTACTCCATTTTCGAATCTAAACATTTTGATAATTTTCCCGGATTGGTTCTCGGCCAATGCTTTGAATTCCTGAAATTTTTCAAAGGCTTCATCCTTATGCTTGATGCAATATAGCCAAGTATTTCTCAAATAATAGTCAATGAAGGTAATGTAATAGAGATGGCCGCTAACGGAGTGCACGAGAATCGGACCACATATGTCTAAATGGATGAGATCAAGTATGTCATATGTTATGTTACAGCTTGAGGGGAATGGTCCCCTTGTTTCCTTTCCACTGGCACAACCAAGAAAAACTCTCTTATGCTGATCATGTACATCAAGAATACCAGAAACCTATCTCTTCAACTTTAGAAGAGGCTAATAATGTAAATGAGCCAGCCTATGGTGCCATAATTCACTGAGATGATTGGTTTTATGGGTCAATGAAAAGATTGGCCTTCCTGTGACCTTGTAGAGTCCCTCAGATCCCATTCCTAATGTAAATGCATATTTTATATGTAAGTCAATAGGCCAAGTTAAGACCTTACCATTTAATGCAGATATAGAAATCAATTTTTTCATAAGACCCGGCACATACATGACATCATTTAACAATACTCATTCTCCAATGTTTAACTGAAATTTAACTGGCTCAAATCCTTTTCAGGATGAATGGATTTATCCCAAAGAATTATCCTTAACTTAGTATCCCTCTCTACCAAATTGGAGAGGACTTATTTATAACCAGAAAAGTGATGAGTGGCCCCTCTATCGACTAACCATCTATCCCATGAAACCGATGGAGAATAACTAGTAAGTTCAAAAATGAGGATATATTCATTTTATCTATAGTATTACTTTCATACCTGGAAGATTTTGACCTCTTGAGATGGAAGGTATTCTTCACGGTCTCTTAATAAATCTCTTTTTCTCCTCTCATCCATTTTGTCATGGTATTTTCTTTGATTGTCTTTCTTTATTTTATAATAATTTTTGTTGTTGTTGTTATATCATGGCTTCTTTTTCTTCTTTGGACAGTCATTGGCATAATGACCTTTTTTATGATAGTTGAAGCATTCAATGTGAGAAAGAGATTTTTCATTCCTCCCTTTTGAGTTTTTATGAGGAGGTATTCTAGATGGGCCTCCTTTTGATCTCTTTCTCCTTCTATTATTGTTGGAAACAATAGCAACAGGCTCTCCTTCTTCATGTTTCTGAATCCTCCCTCTTGCTATCATTCTGGATTCTTCTTGAGTCAGCTTCCCAACTATTTCATTAAATGATGGAAGAACATTGTTGTTGATGATAGTAGTAATGAATATTTCCCAAATAGAATGAAGACCTCTAAGAGTCACGATAACCATTTCTCTGTCAGGCACATCTTCACCAACCCTTAGTAGTTGATCTTTAAGGCAAGAGATCCTCATGATGTAAGACTAAAAAGTTTCACCTTTTTTCATCATCATTTCCTTGAGTTGGTATTTAAATGTAATAATCTCATTTAGATTTTTAACTTCATACATGCCAACTATCTTATCATACATATCTTTATAATTCTTCAAATTCCGAACATAAGCAAGTAAGTGGTATTGTAATCCATCAGCTAAGATTTTTTTTTCTTTAGACTCACCTTTCTTGTATATGTTCTTGATGGTGGCAGATTCATCAGATTCTGAAGGCTCGAGAATGTTTCCTTGAATGCATTCTAGCACTTCATTATTTTCAGCAATAATCTCTAATCTGACTTTCAATGCAGCAAAGTTAGAAGCGTCACCCAGTTTCTCATGCTCCTTGAAGGTCGAGGAAGACATCTCGACCTTGACTTGTATATCTGCTCTCTATCCTTGTAGATTTGAACTCTCTACTGGTAGATATTCTCTCGAGCTTCCTTTCTTATCTTCTCTTGGGCTTGTCCTTCAACTTAGCTCAGATACCATGTTAATTTTTCAATATTCTCTATGGTGTATGAGTCACTTAAGCCCAAATCAGATTTTTGAATAATAGTATATTCATATCTATGTAATATAAGTAACCATAAACTGTAATTGAAGATATAACAATGTACACAAAGACAGAGAAGACAATATCAAAACCATGAGACACATAAATTGGTCCAAGACAAGGGGAAAACCCCACTGTGGGGGAAACCCTTTCAAATATTCTTCTTCTATAGATAGTCTTCAAAATATTTTAGCAGAGAGTACAATGAGCCTAGGAAAATAATATAACGGATAATAATCTAATCTGACCCATAGATCAGCAAAACACAAAATCAATGGATCACTTATATCAAGTGATCTTAGTTTCCCCGATCTAGATCTGAGTCTAGAAAATTCTCAATAATTGATCTGATGCTGATGTGACTATGTGATGGATTACTAGTGATACTATGTGAGAAACTGACAGAATACCAAATCTGATCTGCCCAAGAACTCTCAGAGCTAGGACCTTGACACGTCCTTCCTGTGGTTGAACTATCTCTGAGCCGTGACTAGCGAGTTTTATGCCCACGGCTGAGGGACTGAATACCCTAGAAACTTGGTCTCACCCTAAAGCCTTCCTACATACGACTTTACTAGTTGAGTCGCAACCACAACAAGCTTAGCTCACGACCCAAGCCCAGAAGATCAGGTATCTCAAGTTCTCTTGCCCACGACCTATATCTAAAGTACCCAGATCTGAAATGTGCCTCTGTCTGTGATCCCAATCCACTACGCAAGCCTCTTGCGACGTACTTGTGCGAGCGAGAAAATAAAAATAAGAACAATAACCATAAACAACATGAAGAAGATCTCATGAGCTGATGTGTGCAAATGAGCTTGAGGTCACTTCTATTTATAACTTGATGAGGGACTACTTGGGGCTTTGACTAGATCAACATGCAATTTAACCAACTCATAAAATCATAAAATAATTCATAACTTAACTTTCGCTTAACCGTTTAGAACAATCTATAGGTTAGTTTTGATCCTCTTGAAAATAGGAATCTAATTAACTTATTATTTTAAAATTTTGAATTATCATATGTGGAATTCGACTCTAGTTGCAAAAATTAACACTCCCTCTCAACTAGGAAGAATTCCACTTTGCAATCTCTGCTTGTAGATCTCTACATCAAGGTATCATCATGGCTCAACTCAATCTTTTGAAACTTCTTGAATCTTAGAAGAAGAAGAATAATCGAGGAGCAATAGCTTCTACCTGCATCTAGCGACATGATAACTTATCTCACAGGGAGAACATCTCCGACCCTGGAGTATCATTAGGGAGCAAAGTCTCAACCCAATATTGTCACTTACTGATCTTCCCATAAATGACTCTCATCATTCAAGTGGTAGAACACCTGCATCATAATCCACTTGGGTTGTACACCCCAAGTACACTCTCAACTCGTTTGCCAAATGAGGAGTGGTATTCCCAACAATTCCTGCTTGTGAGTATGATGCAAACTAGGGTATACTCTGCAAATACTAGATAGTGGAGTAGCATTATCTGACCCTATGAAGATAGGGGAGCAGCATTCTAAATCATGGGTAACAGATAGGCAAGTGCCATATTTTCCAGAGATCCCTTAACCCCAGGAGCCCTTCTTTCTCAATTCTTAACTCTGAGAGCTCAAACGGGGTAGGAAGAGCTAACTTAGTGTCCTTGATCAGCGCTGCCCCTTATCCATAGGGGCTACATCCATCAATCCAAGTTGATCTCTGAAAACCAAGAACTTCCCTTTCGGTAATTCCTTCGTGAGAATATCTGCAGTCTATTCATCTGTTGCAATGTGTTGGAGTTTAACAGCTCCTCTATGCACCATGTCATGAATGAAGTGATATTGAATCTCGATATACTTGGACTTGTCATGAAATACAATATTATCTTCCAAACGAATCCCACTCTTATTATCACAGTATATCACTGTAGTGTCCAACATCTGACCAAGGAACTCACTAAAGAGCTTCTTTTATCACATAGCTTCACAACTTGTTGTGCTTGCAGCAATGTACTATGCTTCCACGGTGCTTAACGCAACTTACTTATGCTTCCTGCTCATCCAGGATATCATGGAAGAACCAAGACTGAAGCAGCATCCAGATGTACTCTTTTTGTCATAAACATTACCTACCTAGACTGCATCAGTGAATCCATGAATATGGATATCTCCAGCACAGTATCTCAAACCACGTATGATTGATCCATGTAAGTATCTCAATAAATGTTTGGCTACTATCAAATTCGAATGAAGGGGCTGAGTCATGAACTGACTCAATGTGTTTACATCATAACATATTTCTAGATGGGTGTTCACAAGGAACATCAGAGCCCCAATCAACTATCTATACTCAAATGGATTTGCTAGATCAGGTCCAGTTTTTTTACCACACAACTTCTTGAAGTTAATTCCCATCGGAGTGACCATAGCTTTGCATTCGGTCATGTCAAATATTTCCAGGAAATTTACCACATACTTTCCCTATGAGAGAAATATTTTTCCAAGCCTTTTCCATACCTCAAGGCCCAAAAATTAATGCATAAGACTGAGATATTTCATCTCGAATTCAGAGGCTAGCTTCCTCTTGCATTTGATTATCAATGGTTCACTTCCTGCTAAGAATAAATCATCAACATATAGAACCAAAATTAAAATCATAACATGAACAACCTTAAAATAGAGGTTGGGATCATCACTTCTTCTAGTGAAACCTACTTTCATTAGATAGATGTCAATGCGACCATACCAAGCTTGAGGAGTTTGCTTCAATCTGTATAGTGCTTTATTCAACCTGCAAACATGTGTTGTGTGGCCTTCCACTTCAAATCCCTGTGGCTGTTTCACATATAGTTATTCTTGTAACATACCATGGTGGAAGGTGGTCTTTACATCCATATGATGAAGTGACCATCCTTGACTAGCAACAAAGGAAAATATCGAGTGGATAGTTGTATATCGAACCACAGGAGCAATTATATCATCATAATCTTCTCCCTCTTTGTGAGAGAAACCACGAGTTACAAATATCGCTTTTTACTTATCGAAACTACCATCGACACCATGCTTTATTTTGAACAACCATTTCGAAGTCACAATCGACTTCCCATGCGGTCTCGGTACAACATCCCATACACTGTTTTTCACCATTGATTCATATTCTTTGGTCATGGCGTCCTTCCATGCTTGTTCTTTGACTTCTTATTCAAATGAATATGGTTCAGCATGAATCATAGTACTCATGGCTACTAGATAACCTTGATACCTGCAAGGTTCTTTCCTTTCTTTAAATGATCGACGAATAGGAACATTCCTTTCACTATCTTTCATTGTGTCATGAAGCCAAAGCAATCTCTTTCCTGAAGGCGGATCACTGGGAGTTGGATGTAATGGATCCATATGTTCCATGGGTGTATCATCATTTCTTGACTCGGGATATCTAGAATATCCTTATCAACATCATCTTCCTTGGGAGGCATAGGAAGATCTATTGCTCTACAAAGTGTTGCATCTTCATCGAAGGTTACGTCTCTACTAATTTCAACCTTCCTTCAACCATGAATGTATATTGTGTAAGCCTTGGAGTTTTCACAGTAACCCACAAATATGCATTTTATACCTGTAGCTTCTAGCTTATTCCCTTTGTCTTTCAACACATGAAAGAATATAGGGCATCCAAATATGCAAAGATGACTTATGTACGATTTGTTACTTGTGATGATTTCTTCTAGAGTCTTATTTTTCAGCGCTTGATTAGGTACTCGGTTTTGGATATATACAACAACATTTGTTGCTTCAGCCCATAGGAACTTGGGTACCTTTAGATCATGAAGCATAGCATGAGAAACTTTGAATATCGACCGATTCTTTCTTTTAGCAAGAGAATTTTGTTCAGGTGTATAAGGTACACTAGTTTCCTTCTTGAACCCTTCCTTATTACAAAATTTTATGAATTTTTTTAACATGTATTCTCCTCCATTATCAAATCTAAACACTTTGATCCTTTTCCTGGATTGATTCTCGACCAATGCTTTGAATTCCTGAAATTTGTCAAAGGCTTCATCCTTATTCTTGATGCAATATAGCCAATTCTTTCTGGAATAATTTTCAATGAAGGTAATGTAATAGAGATGGTCGCTAATGGAGTGCATAGGCATCAGACCACATATGTATGAATGGATGAGATGAAGTATGGCATATGTTATGTTTTTGCTTGAGGGGAATGGTCCTCTTGTTTTCTTTCCACTAGCGCAACCAGGACAAGCTCTCTCATGCTGAGCATGTACATCAGGAATACCATAAACAAGTCTCTTCAATTTTGAAAGAGCCTCATAATGTAAATGAGCCAGCCTATGGTGCCATAATTCATTGAGATGATTGGTGTTATGGGCCAATGCAAAGAGTGGCCTTCCTGTGACCTTGTAGAGTCCCTTGGATCTCATTGCTAATGTAAATGCATATTTTATGTGTGAGTCAGCAGGCCAAGTTAAGACCTTATCATTGATTAAGGCAACCCTCATCCCTTTATCTTCTAATGCAGATATAGAAATATTTTTTCATAAGACTTGGCACATACATGACATCATTTAACAATATTGATTGTCTAGTGTTTAACTGAAATTTAACCAACCCAAATCCTTTTACAGGATGAGTGGAGTTATCCCCTAGAATTATCTTTAACTTAGTCTCCGTCTCTACCAGATTGTAGAGGACTTCTTTATAACCAGAAAAGTGATGAGTGGCCCCACTATCGACTAACCAGCTATCCCATGAATCTGATGGAGAAGAACTATTAAGTGCATAAATGAGGATATATTCATTTTTATCTATAGTATTACTTTCATACTTGGAATCTTTTGACCTCTTTTGAGATGGATGATATTCTTCACAGTCGCTTGATGAATCTCTTCTTCTCCTCTCATCCCTTTTGTCACGGTAGTTCCTTTGATTATATTTCTTTCTTTTATAATTGTTGTTGTTTTTGTTGTTGTATCGTGGCTTCTTTTTCTTCTTTGTACAATCATTGGCATAATGACCTTTCTTATGACATTTGAAGCATTCATTCATTGTGAGAAAGAGATTTTTCATTCCTCCCTTCTGAGTTTTTATGAGGAGGTCTTCTAAATGGACCTCATTTTGATCTCTTATCCTTCTATTTTGTAGGAAACATAAGCAGCAGGCTCTCCTTCTTCATGTTTCTAAATCCTCCCTCTTTCTATCATTATGTATTATTCTTGAGTCGGCTTCCCAACTATTTCATTAAATGATGGAAGAACATTGTTGTTGTTGATAGTAGTAATGAAGGTTTCCTAAATAAACGAGAGACCTATAAGAATCACGATAACCATTTCTCTGTTGGGCACATCTTCACCAACCCTTAGCAGTTGATCTTTAAGGCGAGAGATCCTCATGATGTAAGACTGAACGGTCTCGACTTTGTTCATATTCATTTACTTTAGCTGGTCTTTCAATGTAATAATATCATTCAGATTGTTAACTTCATACATGCTATCTATCTTATCATACATATATTTATACTTCTTCAAATTCCCAACATAAGCAAGTAAGTGGTCTTGCAACCCATCAACTAAGATTTTTTTTTCCTTATAGTCACCTTTCTTGTATCTATTCTTGATGGTGGTGGATGCATCTTCTGAAGGCTCGGGCTTGTTTCCTTGAATGTATTCTAGCACATCATTTTTTTCAGCAATAATCTCTATTCTGACTTTCCATGCAGCAAAGTTAGAAGCGTCACCTAGTTTATCATACTCCTTGAAGTTAGAGGAAGACATCTCGACCTTGACTTGTAGATATTATCTCTAGCCTTGTAGATCTGAACTCTCTACTTGTAGATTTTCTCTCAAACTTCCTTGCTTATCTTCTCTTGGGCTTGTCCTTCAACTTAGCTCTGATACCATGCCACTTTTTCATTATGCTCTATGTTGTATGAGTTAATTAAGCCCAAACGATATTTTTCATTAACAATATATTCAAATCTTGTAATATAAGTAACCATCAATTGTAACTGAAGATAGAACAATGTACTCAAATATAGAGAAGACAATATCAAAACCATGAGACACAAAAATTGGTCCAAGACCAAGGAAAAACCCCATTGTGGGGGAAACCCTTTCAAATCTTATTATTCTATAGATTGTCTTCAAAATATTTCATCAGAGAGTACAATGAGCCCAATACAATAATATAGCAGATAATAATTTGATCTGATCTATAGATCAGCAAAACACAAAATCAATGGATCATTGATACCAAGTGATCTTAGCTGCCCTGATCTAGATCTCAGTCTAGAAAAATGTCAATAACTGATATGACAGTGATGTGACTGCGTGATGGATGACTGATGATACTACATGAGAAACTGACACAATACCAAGTTTGATCTTCCCAATAACTCTCAGAGTCGTGACCTTCACACATCCTTATAGCGGCTGAACTAGCTCTGAGTCACGACCAGTGATTTCTATGCCAGCAGTTGAGGGCCTGAATACCGTACAAACTTGTATGTGCCCTGAATCCTTCCTGCGGGTGACTTTATGAGATGAGTCGGGACCACAAAAAACTTAGCCCATGCCCAAGCCCAGCAGAGCCACTACCTGAAGTTCTCCTGCCCGCGACCCAAAGCCAAAATACCCAAATCTCAAATGTGCCTCTGTCTGTGATCCTAATCCACTACGCAAGCCTCTTTCGACGTACCTGTGCGAGCCATAAAACAAAAATACAACCAATAACCAAAAAAAACATCAAGAATATCTCATGAATGAATGTGTACAAATGAGCTTGAGGTCACTTCTACTTATAACTTGATGAGGGACTGCTTGGGGCTTTGGCCAGATCAACATGCAATTTAACCAACTCATAAAATAATAAAATAATTCATAACTTAACTTCCGCTTAACTGTTTAGAACAATCTATAGGTCAATTTTGATCTTCTTGAAAAGAGGAATATAACTAATTTATTATTTTAACCATCTGAGTTAACCAGTGTGGAATTTGGCTCTAGTTGCAAAAATTAACACGTTGTGGAAGAAGATGATGGTGAAGATGGTGGTGAGGATGGAGGTGAAGAGAATGATCATTTCAAAGTTGATTTGCACCATTCCCTCCATTAACTTTTGGAGTCTTGTCCCCATCTCATCCTCCTTTTGAAGACTTATCTCCCTCTGAAGGATTGGAGCTCTCACCTTGCAACCTTGTGTTTCTCTCTTCATAGAGAACTTTCACCATTTGTGTCATATCAAAGAATGTTTTTCGGAAATCCTTTTCATCTTCTGACATATTTTCAGGCTCTCCTTCATGTGACATACTTGTTGAAGTTTCAACTACAATTTGAGGTGAAATTTGTGGTGGATATTGTGCTAAACTTTCTCTCCTTGTCTGTGGCCTAACTTGAGGACTTGCAACCACAAGATTTCCTTCTCCTCTCTTGATCTTCAACCTTGTAAGTGTCAGAATCACTTGCAAACAAATTAAACCCTCACAGCAACAAAGAAACCTAAGCTGATACCAAATTGATTTGTATATGATATTTCTTGAGGATTGTGTTAAATTTTGCAAGTGGTTAATTAGGGTTTTAAGCCTCTTATGTAAAATTCATAAACACTTAAACATGAATTAAAAGTTCATTTTTTCAAAAAACAAGAGACAAAATCACCATAAGAGTAAACAAAAAGCAACAAATGATGAAGGAGTTCACCCCTCCTGGGCTACATCTCTTGGTCTAGCTTCCAATGGTTGGGCCTCTTTCATTATGCTAAAAAAATGGTGTTTACATCAAGTTTTAGTACTCAAATGGCTTCAATGATAGCTATAATGTCTTCAGAACTATATAAAACCCTTATTTAGCCTCTTTCTGCTCCCAAAAAGGCCAAAAACTGCAAAAGATATCATCTCCCAAAGTTTCTTTGCTATTCGTTCTACAAATTCCCCTCTTTTTCGACCCTAGGCGACAAATTGCGCCTTTTTCGTCAACGTTCAGTGACATTTTGGCCCAACGCCAGTGGGATTCCTACTGACAAGGAGGCAAATTGTCGCCTCCCTAATCAGCTGGTGAGGCCCCATACCCAGCTAAAAACCTGCCACGTTGCACAAATTCTGCTGTTGATTTCACAATTTCCGGTCGTGGTTGGTTGACCTAGGTTCGCGGGCGGTGACTTGTGGTAAATGTAGGGTTGGTTTAGCGGAACCCTACCCCCGGCATGTTTTTCTACCCTCCTATGGTTCAGCGCTAGGTGGTGACATACAATGTTACGACTTGATGTGAACGGTTCTGACATGGTAACATCACCACAGCCCCAAACACAATCCCCCTCCATCAAACTGTGGCATCATATGTGTCCCCTATTGCAATGTGACCAGTTGATGAGTTGTCGACCTAATTTTCACCCTGACCATTGTCACGACCGTTGGTTTAATATATCAAAGACTTTGGTTAACGTTAACATTTTGGTTTGAAATATGGTTTGAGGTTTGGTTAAGAACTTTTTCGATACATAACGTTACAAAATTTGGTTTATAAACATTGATATATGGTTTTATGGGTCGGGGTTTAGCCCCTAACCCTAGTTTGCGGACTAGGGTCGAGGGTTAATCCCGGTCCCCACCCCCGATGTAATTTAACATAAAGTAAATACGGGTGGAAGACTATATGGTTAAGAATCGTGTATAGTGGAGTTGGTATGAATCTTGGCTTGCATGGTGGAGGTCGCACTTTCGAACCTCATGGGTTGCTGCTTGCCCATACAAAATTTTGGTGGCCACCAGGAGGCCACATGGCAGCCTCTGGTTGGCCCACGTGGTTCCTCCTGGTTGGTCCACTTCACCAATCAAATAACCCCATTTCTGAGCCAACAAAATAATGACAAGTGACAAGCAAAGAGTGGCCAACGAAACACATTCATCCTATACAGTCAGGGTCGAGTTAGTAGTACAAACTGCTAACTATGCAACCATGTACCCAAAACCCAAAAAAAATTATTGTTTCCATAAACTAACATAAATCAATTACAAGAGCATACAGTGTTGGTTTTTCGCGAAACGAATTGCGTCAAATTTAGAATGACGAGATAAATGTGGTCATTCTAGTTTCAAGACATTCCAAAAAATTTGAATTTTGAGCATAAAATTGATCCACCAAATCACTCTCTCGCTCAAAATGATAATACACAGACGCAATACAATTCCCTCATATAAACCGAGGGTCGCCTTATAAGGGGAAAAACCCTAAATTAACATCTACCATCATATCATATGCCTAATGAATGGCCCAGATTAACTACGAAATTACAATATTTTAAAAGTAAAATTTTCATCTATTTTTAGCTTCGGGGGTGTTTCCCCCGAACCCTCACTTGGGGGGGCTCATTAAAATTAGTTGTCGCACCCCCCCCCCATTTGAGCTACATTGTTGCCCAATTTAGGAACTGGGGTCCAACACGACTGAGACCTTTGAGTCAAGAAGATAATTAGGCTCCACACCCAACAATCTCTCACTTGGAGAGTGATTATATAAACTCCATCGTTGTTTCACTTTTTGTACAATGACTCCAATTGGACCTTGTTGTTTCTCATCTTCACCATACTTGAAGACCAATTGAAACTGAGAATAATATTAGTTTCTCCCTAGTTACAACTTTTCTTAACATATCTACAGGATTATTTCTAGTGTGTATCTTTTACAACCTCAACTATCCATCTTCCAACGTTGAACGTATGAAATGGTACTTGAGTTGTATATGTTTAATCTTGGAATCAAATGTTGAGTTCTTTGCACGATGAATGACACTCTAGTTTTCATTATGTAACCTACCCATCTCCTACTTCTTTCCCAATTCATCCATAAACCTTTGTAACCAAATCATTTCTTTACTCGCCTTTGTAGCAACAACATACTCTTCTTCCGTTGTTGAAAGTGCAGCAATGTTTTACAATTTGAAACCCAACAGTCAGTTGTTCCACATACAATAAACACATACCCTTTGGTGCTCCTCTTGTTATCTCTATCACTTTCCATATCTGCATCAAAATATCCTTGTAGAGAAATGTTTGAACCACCAAAGCATAATGCTTGATTCGTGGTACCTCTCAAATACCTAAGAATCCACTTCATTGCCATCCAATTGTCTTCTCTTGGATTGTTCATATAATTGCTTACAAGTATCACTACATGTGCAATATCGGGCATTGTGCAGACCATTGCATACACTAAGCTTCCAACTATTGATGCATATGGAACTTTACACATATAATCCATCTCTTCCTGGGTCTTGGGACACATCTCATTACTTAGTTTGAAATGGCTAGCCAAAGGTGTACTAATTGGTTTTGCATTTTGAATATTAAATATTTCCAAGACCTTTTCTATGTGCTCACTCTAAGACAGTGTTAATTTTTTTATTTTTCTTATCTGTAGTTATTCTCATACCAAGGATTTGCTTAGAAGCACCCAAATCCTTCATTGCAAATGAATTTGCCAATTTTTTTTTGAGAAAATTTATTTCCTACATGTTAAGCCTGGCAACAAACATGTCATATACATACAATAACAATATAATATAGCTTCCATCATTTTTCCTTTTAAGATAAACATAATGGTCAGAGTGACATCTAATATAAATCTGTCCAATCTTACATACCATTGCCTTGGATCTTGTTTTAAGCCATACAAGCTCTTCTTCAACTTGCACACTAATTTATCCTTCCCTTTGACCTCATACCCTTGTGGATGTTGCATATATATTTCTTCCTCCAAATCCCCATGGATAAAGCTTGTCTTTACATCTAAATGCTGAAGATGCAAATCTTTTGCTGCCACTAGACTTAAAATAGTTATGATTGAAGTAATTTTAACAATACGATAAAAAAATTCATCAAAGCATATACCTTTCTTTTGTGCAAACCCCTTCACCATAACTCTATCCTTTTACCTATGTTTTCCTCCATCTTCTTCCTTCAACCTCTAAACCCATTTATTCTGCAATGTTGTTTTACCTACATGAAGCTTGACTAAGTCCTAATTCTGGTTATGCATCAAGGATTCCATCTCCTCTTCCATGGCTTGCTCCCACTTCTTCTTTGTTTCTACTTACATTGCTTCTTCATATCTTTCTGATTCACTGGAATTAGTCAACAATACATAACATAATTAAGGAGAGTATCGTTTAGGGGTTCTACTTATCCTGGTATATCTTCTAACACCACTTTCAGGTGTTTGAGGTGCCTATTATTGTTGTGGTTGTTGTTTTTATTGTGGTTGCTGATCATTATAATTTTCAGGCACCTTTACTTTTTCTATGATCTCATTAAGAACTTTGTATTCTTTGTTTTCCTTTTCCTATTTATTTTCCTATTTTAATATGGCATATATACTCCTAATGATTTTGTGATTTTCGTAAGCATATAAGTGATAACCAAAATCATTAACAACATATCCAATAAAGGTACATTTCTTTGATTTTTCCTCAGTCTTTGTTCTATTTTATTATTAATGTGGACAAAGGTTTCACAATCAAAATTCTTTAAAACTAAGTAGTTTACCTTTTTACCTTTCCATGCCTCCTCTGTAATATCACCATCCAAGGAACTTGAAGGCCCTATATTTATTAAATAAACAACAATATCTAAATCTTCCGAAAATTGTAAGGGAAATCCTGCATGAAATCTCATGCACCTTGCACTCTCCATGATTGTCTTGTTCATCCTTTCTAACACACAATTTTTTTGTGATGTTCCTGGAACTCTCTTCTCTTTGCAAATTCCATGCTTTGAAAAATAGTTATCAAACTCTTTGTTGCAGTATTCACCTCAATTATCTGATCTGAGACACTTCAACTTCTTTCCTATCTCATTCTCAACCAAGCTTTCCATTTCTTGAAAGTATCAAATAAATCAAATTTATTTCGAATACAATAAATCCAGGTTTTCCTATTTGCAACATCAATAAATTAACATAATAGCGAGAGTCACCAAGATATGATACCTGAGCTTGTCCCCATACATTTGTATGCACAAGTTCTAATTTTTCACTCTTCTTTTCTTTTCCAACTCTGATAAATCTGACTCTCTTCTGCTTTCCATAAACAAAATTCTCATAGAAATCCAAATCAACATGATTCAAACCTGGCAACAATTTTTTTGAGTCAAGAATCTACATCCCCTTCTCACCCATGTGCCCGAGCCTATAATGCCACAATGTCGTATCTGCTCCTATAGAGGTTAAGGCATTAAAATAATTATAAATACCATTACATAAATACAATGTACCAATATTTTCTCCTTTTTCTATTACCAGGGCTCCTTTAGTTACCTTCCAAGTTTTGTCTGTGAATGTAGTTACACAAACTTCACCGCCTAATTTCCCTATTGGAACTAGAATTTTCTTCAGGTCTATAACATGCCTTACCCCCTTCAATATCTATTGGTTTCCATTTTGTTGCTTTATAAAAAGCTTACCCATCCAAACGATTTTACAGGATTTATCATCACCCAAATGAACCTGTCCAACATCTCCTTGAGCATAGTCATGAAAATGTTTACTATCAGGTGTGGCAGGGAATGAGGCCCCTGAATCTACCACCCAGGCATCAATAATATTCTTTGATGAAAGAATCAAAGCATATTGTAACACGTCACCCGTCATATTCGCTTCATGATTGTTCTCTTGTTGTCCATCTCCTTCTTTTCCCTTCCGAGATTTGCAGCCTTCCTTCAAGTATCCTTTCTTCCCACATTTCCAGTACATTATCCCTTATATGGATTTGGATCTTCATTTTCTTGACTTACTGCGATTTCATGGAATCCTTCCTCTTTCCATTTTTCTTCCCCTAGTCTTTGCAATCAAAGCATTACATGATGTCTCACTCAAGCTTTTCCATCGCATTTCCTCGCTAGGGATGGCACCAACAACATCATCAACTTTAAAATACTAGATTCAGCAATAGAATTACTAATAGCCATAACTAAGCCATTCCAACTTTCTTGCAATGAGAAACAGAGCCCTGACTTCATCATCAAAATTTACCCCTACAAAACTTAACTGACTGGTAACTATGTTAAATTCATTTAAACGATCAGCGACATATCCACCTTCTGACATCTTCATATTAAATAAACGCTTCATATGAAATACCTTATTTGAGGTCGAGGGTTTTTCATATAGTTTTTATAATTCCATCATTAAGCCTTTTGTTTTTGTACCCTTTGAAATGTTGAATGTTTTTGACACAGTCGTATTGTTCCTAATACCTTTTTGTCAAGAAGATCCCTTTATTTTTTTGTTATACTCGTCGGCTTAGTTTATTTTCCGCTCAATGGTAGGTACATATATTTCTGATACAGGTAATATTTTATCTGCATCTTCCACGACTGGTAATTTTGGTCGTTAAATTTCTTGACCCTAAACCTACCATCTTCTGCCATTGCTCCCACTCGAACCATAAACCCTTCTCTCTTGCAAGTTTATCAACGAAATACACCTTCGACTCTGATACCAATTGTTATAAATTAATTCATGTAGAAGTGAAACACATAAAATATTGTGGAAACACAAATACAAAAAACACATAAGACAATAAAGACGTGGATATACATGGTTCACCCAATTGGGGCTACATCCACGAAGAAAAAACCAGCACTTCCTTTTATATTATCCAGCAAAATGAAGAGATACAACCTACAACATATATGTTGTTATTTCCTCTTCTCTCTCACACAACCTCCTCTCTCTCTCACTCAGAATAATAATACACAACCGCAATAAAATTCCCTCATATTAACCTAGGGTTTCCTTCTAGGGAAAAAAATTATAAATTAACATAACTTCTATCGTGATATCATAATCCTAATGAACAGCCTAGATTGATTACGAAATTGCAATATTTTACAAGGAAAATTTTATTCTATTTTTAGCTTCGAGGGCGCTGCCCCCAAACCCTTGCCTGGAGGGGGGGGATAATTAAAAGTAGTTGTTTTCCCCCCGCCCCCCGGGACCCCCCTGACGGCTATCATACAGGCAGCATTGCTGCCCCGTTTAGGAACCAGGGTCCAACCCAGCTTACACCTATGAATAAAAAATATAATCATGCTCCACACCCAATAATAAATATGCCAAGGATAAAAATCACATTTTATTACATTATGAAGACTGACACTGGTTACATTTTCAACACTCCCTCTTAACTAGGGAGGTATTCTTAAAGACATAACAAGATACTCTCAAGTTGAAATATTCATATAAGAAAGGATCTCGATTGATAAGCATCAATGATGATTTACATCATCATAGACAACATTTTCAAAACTTCAAGGCCTAGGAAATTATGCTCTATCTCTCCACTAGATCATAGCACAATGTTGGGAGGCATAAATTTGGACACCACTGCCTCTCAAGGCACATATCCCACCCAAGTGTTCACCAAGGTATGTTATCACAAGACCATTTCCTAATCCACTGTCATAATACTTGAAACCAGGAAATGTCGGTCCTCGAGACTATTCTTATCTTAGATCAATGTACTTGACTTATAGTGGTTAGTCCTGGTCACAGTACAGATGTTTGAAGACTATCGGTCCCATATGCCTATCCAATCCATCATTCTCCCTACCAATGTTCCTTAGGCTTACAATTATTAGTCCTGACCATAGTATGTGACACATGGAGAACACGGTGTCCACCCTCACTCCCTTTCAACCAGGGAGGAGATATCTACAAGCCTAAGCTTATCTCAAAAATACTTTGAAAAGTAACTTCATCATTGACATCAAAAACTTGTTCATCCTATGAAGATCCATTGTAGCTTTTCGGCTCTTATCTTCATCACATCATAATGAGCTTTGACCTTCCTAGTTTTCTAACAATATTCATATTGAATACAACATGTCACCAAATAGTTCATCACAAAATTTTGTGGAGCCAAACTTATTCACGGTCGATTGCACAAGCCTTCACATTTTCTTTCTTCGTATTGCAACAGAATTATGCTTCACGCTCTTCCAAGAAATCATATCAACTCCCAAACATTAGTATTATCTTCATCAACATCATTATTGTCAACCTAATCAATGTGTTATTGAATCAAACCAATCAATTTTTGGTACAACAATGTCATAAGTCTTCAACATCTTATTAAATGGTGTTGCCCTAGATCTTTCATTTTCTCTTTCGATCACAAGATTCTTTGGTTTTTCTATAAAACTTCAAGTAATATTGTATCCATCCAATATCTTACAGCTCCCTCTTTCCATCTAAGGTAAGCGAACTTCTTCCCTTTTATACTTCCATATAATTGATTTATTTGATGCACACTTCAAACTACTTACTGCTTCTTAATCTTCATGATTTTCCCTGTTCTTCCAATTCTTCCATCTACTAGTCAAGTTTAGATAGTACTTATCTTAAACTGTAAGCTTTATTAGTGTTATCACTAAATTGATATTGATGGGTTGCTTCAACAATCAACTCAAAGTAACTATTTCAAACCTAATTTTAGCTTAAACTTAGCCTTTCCAATCTGAGAGGTATCTCTCAAGGATAAAGATGATATTAGGTAAATAAATATCAACAGATGGCTAACTCTAAAATTGGTTTTAAATGTATTTTTGTTCAAGTGAAAGATGCAAAAAAATAACTACCATTGGGCATATGGAGTCAGTATCAAAACTCAGTGACATATGAAACTTCTCTCATGGAAGATGAGTCATGTGTATTCTAATAAAACATAACATTTACAGTAGACTAGGTGCATAAAGGAAGTTGGAGCATGTTGACCACGAATTCCAAGTAATCACACAACTACGATATTGAAGATAGAATAACAAAACATAAAAGACAAACACATATAAAAATACCAATGAATATCGGGTAAGAAAAGAAGTTTGTTGCCACTGTATATTACTGATAAAAATATTTACAATAGTAGTATGCAATATAACATCCATCAACCCTCTTTCATGGAGCAGCAGGTGGCTCATCTTCCATTAAAAATGGACCTTTTTTTCTTCTGAAATCTAGGGGTCAACAATGAGCTCCTATCTCTCGATCCTTGATATGTATTGCAAAATGGGAGGATTTTTTTTCAAATAAGCTCATTCTGAAGGCAAAACCTCTCTTGGTTTTTGGAAAATTGTCTCCAAATGTCCAGAAAATAGATCCCAAATATGTCTTTGAATCTCCCAATATGTAACACCTGTTAGAAAAGTGAAAGAGGTTAATGTT
The DNA here is from genome assembly GCA_034641835.2 of Pinus albicaulis. Lineage (NCBI taxonomy): Eukaryota > Viridiplantae > Streptophyta > Pinopsida > Pinales > Pinaceae > Pinus > Pinus albicaulis. The sequence continues at coordinate 934,132,193 of CM076570.1, read as the reverse complement.
CTTTGATCCGTGTTTGACAATAACCTCTCTCAATTTTTTATAATTCATCTTTGTTTACCCATAAACTACTCTTGAAGTCGATTGCTTAAACAGTCCAAAAACACGGCAAATCCCTTTGTAACTTCTGACAAAGTCTCATAAAACCAGCTTTGGTGAAGGCCTCTGCACAACTAGGATCTTCCATGACCAATTTTAGGTCCATAGGTTCATACTTGACCAATGAACATACCTTGTCAGTGTTCTTATGTGTTGTCATCTCCTCCAAAACAATGTTGCCTTCTTTGAAAGTTGGCACCTGCAAAAAGTGTATATGGGAGCAAGTTGTTTGTTGAAAAAGGTGGAAACTAACCTTTGACAACAGTTAGAGCTATACCTAGACAAAAGGGAAAATGTTGCAGCAAATAACTCACAAGGATGATTTGAAATGATAAGTTTAAATGCGAGAGGAAGGAGGCCAAATAAGGAAAGCAAAACAGAATGATGGGATCGTAATGATGACCAAGCATGAACCATGACTTCAAACAACTCGGCACATGACCTCATACTAACCCCTATTCATTTTCAAATCGACACCTCATCCATTACCTTGCTGGTGTAGAAAAACATGAGTTCGTAGCGTTTTCTGTTATGATATTGGCAGATTCGCTACGAACTTGTCAGGTGAGTCTGTAGCGGAAACAACCTGTTTTCCATAGAATTCACTGCGGACACAGGAAAAAGTGGAGAAGTGGATTAAAACTTAATTTGAACCAATGCATGCAGATTTTTTGGTAGATTTTTATTGACATGACCTTAATGAGATGACATGTGGGGACTCTAAAGACTTTAGGACTATAACCAAATCATGAAATTTCATCAATTTTCATGAATTAATTCATCAATATGCTAAAACCTATACAAAATGACTTTCCTAACCAAACTGAATGTTATTGATGATAACAATTATAAAACTACAAAAGAATAAAAAGAAAATTACATAGATGAAATAGCAACAATAGTAGTCGAATAAAGGAGATGTAGGCTACTTGTATTTTGAGGAAGATCAACTCCCTCTTAACCTTGGATCTGTTCACCAACCTTGTTCTCACATTAGGATGATGTCATTTTTTGTCATCTTTAAGAGCTAGAACTTTTTCTTACAAAGGAAATAATTAATTAGGGTTTTCATTCCTAGAGTTTTCTAACTCAAACCTTTGCTAAGGTTTACAAGCCCTAGATGCTACAAGTTCCAAAGTATTCAATACTTTTCATTCATTAAAAGTTGCAATTTCTAAAGGTACATAACTTTGTTAGTTTCAAACCTTATAAATGTCATCAGCAAGATTTCTATACATGAGATGGAATTTAATTCATTCCTTGATTTTAGAATCCTAATCTTTATATGCAAGGAAAGACTTAAAATGATATCATATCAGTGATATATATATATTTACACGGCCCCTTTTCATGATGCAATGTTATCTTTCAAGATATCATTAGGTCATTATCTTAGCATTATATGTACTACAATGAAAAAAATTTATATGTACCTTTTTCAATCTTTACCTTATCCATCGTTCTAGAGATTTGATCCCTTGATTTTTCCTCCGTTGACATATGTCATCTTTTTCCAACAGAGATTCCTTAGATTTTATATCTTCGAACCATAGATATTTCTTTGAGTTGTTGGAAATATCGTTTGTCTTGGTTCTCATAGTCTATATGGGAAGTTTTGAGCTATTTATTTGCATAAACCTCAAACATTCGTTGTTAACCCAGGGCTCATAAATGTACAAGGCACAAGCACAGTATGTGTAGGACTAAACCATAAGCTATCTTGAAAGCATAATAAATGAAAGCACTGAAAAAAAACACTTGCACAATAAATAAACCATTGAGTCTTCTCAAGCTTGAATAATAAATGGAGCTAGGTTGGTTCAAGTGAGAGCGGTGTATTTATGATGTTCAAAGTCCAATTTCGACACAGGTACTACATTTCCATTCTACATTCACCTAAGATGAAAAACTCACCAAGTAATTTGATACCATGTATGAAAAAAAGAATGGTTTAACATAGATCTTTAAGTTGTTTCAACCAATTAAAGTGATATAAGGCTTGATGAGAATAAAGACACATAAACACAACATAATATAAATTACAACTAAGATAAGAATCCTGCAAATATATCATCTACAGATGTTGAGATGCTTCCTGAGAAGGGGGGCATGCCTTCTTGGAAAGCAAGCTACTTAAAGATCAGTAACCCATTAACACCAAATCCAAATAGAAATAAATACCATAGCATTATTATATTAAATAAAATACTTTACATTTCATGTATCTCCTGTACATCCCCCTTACAAATTTTTGATATTATATATAAAAAAAACTTCCTAGTTGGATGAGATTAGCTCCCCTGATCTCATGGATCAGAGAGAGAAACAGTTACAATAAATTTAAAGGCCATTTGTTACATTCTAATCTTAATAACAAAAATTTTCTAGGCTACATATAGTGGGTTATATCTTCATAACAAAAGAAGCACGAACTAAGAAGCTCCATGTTGGTTATATATAAGTCGAATCAAAGGAAAAACTAAGTACAAGGCTAAGTGTTGTTCTTTGTCTCTGTGAATAGCAAGTGGATGTGGTTGAGTTGTGTCCTCATGAGTGGATAAGTTATGAATCAAAATACTCATAGATTAAATCCTTTGTATCAATATTTGGTTTGTCTCAACTTATTGAATAAATTCAATATACATTGCCATACTTAGGCCAATATTTGGTTGACTATAGATTATATAATTCTAAACATGTCCCATTCGATCTCATTCATAGGAATGAGATTGAAGACTTCAAACTCTCGATGAACTGGCAAAACGGATTAATGATGAGTTAAAAAATAAGGCCTACATTATAAAATTATTGTTATCATTATAACTTGCATATCATTAATATTTTTTGCATATAATTCCACAAGTTATATATTTTTTGAGGAAAAACAAAAGGTCTCACCATTCATCTTTAATCCGGGAATAGGGAACTCCTTTCGTCCAGTCAACTTCTTAGTGTCCTGGATTGAGAAATTGCGCGGTCAATTACTTATCAATGGCCTTATTTTTTAACCATTACATTCCTTCTAGAGGCAACCCAGTCACTGGAGAAATAGTTCTCTCATTCATGGTCATAATCAAATCCCCAACACGTGTTTCCTTACCATCAAAGCCTTGTGCGAAGTGTGAGGTGGCTTCATCCTCAAATCCTTGAAATTTGGTAAAGAAAACATGTCATCCTTTTGCTACCAACCTCTGCTTACATGATTTATATTCTGGAAATTGATTTAACTCCTCTATTGACACTGGTTCATGGCGGTCATACTTCAGTTTCCCCATGATATCTTAAAGAATCTCTCAGAAACTAAGTAGATAGAAGCTTAATACTTTGGTTCCACAGAGAGAATCTTAATACTTTGTTTCCATAGAGATCCTAAAATAGGTTCAATATTTGTTTTAAACAATACAAGGCTAGAGAGATAGGGATTAATAGGTAGCAAAATGAAATTATTTCAATGACTTGAATGACATCTCCACCAAACCATAATAATTCAAGGTTGCAGCAATACAATGGGAAATCATTTATGAAGGGATAATATGCAATAATCATGGAAAATAGTGGTAGTATAAAGATATGATCACAGAATTGAGCGAATTATAATGATGGTCAGGTGAATAACCCCATGGTATGGTGATAATCGTGACAATACAGGGGTATAGAAGTGGGAAATAATTACAAAGTCATGGGGCGATATAACGATAACTAGTACTTTAGATAGAAAATTATCATTGCATTCATCGTTATATGAATACATCCCACTATAATTTCACTAGAGAGGCATGTGCATGGACTCTCTATTGAAGAGATTTTGGATATATCCTTATAAAGGTCCATTTTATAATGTAAGTTTGCTAATGATTGGCAGAAAATATAGACCTCAACGAGTATATAGGGGGGCTTACGAGGCTAGTTCTAATCATATCATGAAAGGATTGAGGTAGTTAAGACAAAACCAAGAGCATGTAAGTAAATGTTATTTTTATAAAATAAATTTCATTTGCATCAATGAAGTAAGGGTTAAATGATCCATACCTTAAGTTTACTCAAGTTATCCTTCTTGTTATGCCATTGATACTTACAAGTCTTCCTATTACCTTTGTGTTTTTCTTGCGACCAAAAACTGAAAGGCTTGTTAAAACAATGCAAACATTGGTTTTTGTCAGCATGGATAAGCATTTTCTTCTTCAAAATAAATCTTTGTTGCTTCATAATCCTTACTGCAGATATTCCACATCGGGAAACATAGTTATGCCCAACATACTGAATATGGGAGAGATCATTACCAGAATGTGTTGAATTGGGAATACATGATTATTGGGAATCTAATCAGATCATCGTTAGGATGTATTGTAAGATTTGGATAGCCAGCTTATTCCTCTATTTATTATATAATGCTCTATCCTACCCTACTTGACAAAAAGGAAAACGTCTTCTCAAGTATAGGTATATTTCGAGTGAAGCCGTGTGTGCAACAAGGTTACAAATAAGTTCATATTCAAATTAGAAGTATAAAATGTGATATATACCTAAATAGGAAGAACCAGTTGATCTTCTTGATGTGGTTCCAAGATATCTCGAAGGACAATGTGTTTCTCTAGTTTAATCATATCATGGAACCATCTTTTAATATAATCATCACTCTCTTGTCCCTCTTCTTCATTACCCCATATTTGTGTATCTTCTATTGCCACAGGTACTTGACAGTTGGTCTCTAGACTAATCACAAGGTCTGGCAATGTGCATAGTGAGAGTTCCTTAACTTCTATACTTCCTAGTTGCTTGATCTCTTCCAATTTTCCTTCCTTCTGTTGGCCATGAATTTTCTACTTTGTTATATCTTCCTGAAGGGTAGGTATATTCTTGAAGGCTATTGAGATTTGTTCTTCTTGAAGTGTGGATATGGTTTTAGTTGTTATCAAGGTTTGAGAAATTTCCACGAGAAACAGTCTTCCTCTAACTTAACTTGAGCCTCCTTAAATTATTTACTGTTGATTCTGCTAACTCTTGTTTCACACATGGACTAGTGTGTGGGGATTTATATATGAACAAAAGAATGGTTTAACCAATATCTTTAAAGTGTTTCAACCAATTAAAGAGATCTAAAACTTGTTGGGAATAAATACACATAAACACAACATAATATAAATTACAACTAAGATAAGAATCCTGCAAATCTACCATCTACACATGTTGAATTTCTTCCTAAGAAGGGGCACTTTCATTCTTGGAAAGAAAGCTACTTAAAGATCAGTAATATATTAACACCAGATCCAAATAAAAATAAAGACAAGAGTGCTATTATTTTAAATCAAATACTTTATATATCATATCTCTCCTGTACATCCCCCCCTTACAAATTTATGATATTATATATAAGAAAAATTTTCTAGTTAGATGAGATCAGCTCCCCTGATCTCATGGATCAAAGAGAGAAATAGTTACAGTACATTTAAAGGCTAGTTGTTACATTCTAATCTTAATAACAAAAGTGTTATATGCTACATATAGTGGGTTATATCTTCATAAATAGAAGAAGAATGAACTAAGAAGCTCCATGTTGGCTATAGATAAAGTTGAATCAAATAATAAACTAAATACAAGGCTAAGTGTTGATATTTGTCTTGGCGAATAACAAGCGGATGTGGCTTAGTTGTGTCCTCATGAGTGAATTAGTTATGAATCAAAATACACATATATTAAATCCTCTATCTCAAGATTTGGTATGTCTCAGCTTATATACGATGCCATACTTAGGCCAAAATTTTCTTGACTATACATTATATAATTCCAAACATGGCCCATTTGATCTCATTCATAGGAATGAGATCAAAGACTTAAAACAACTAATGAACTCAAAAAATGGATTAATGATGAGTTGTAAATATCATTAATATTTGTTGCATATAAGGGTATATTTCGTATAGGGAAAGACTTAACCAAATCTTTGACCATAACTCTGTGCTTATTCCTTAGGACTTGGGCATAAATAAAACAACATGTTACCATCTCGGGACCTCGCTCTTCAGAACCCATGTGCTTGATTCTCACTATGACAATTATACATATGATGAACTATGAGGTTGGAAAAGGAATTATATTTGTCTAATAGGAACTCCACTGGGCGAATAGGAACTCTTCACCCGACACAAAAACTCGTTCTCCACATTTAGCATTATTAGTAAGATCTTATGTAAACCTGCTTAAAACATTGAAAATAAAGGAAATGTACTAAATAATTAAAAATTTACATTATTATGCTCGAGGTTAAGATAATGGTCCAAATATGTGCAAAATTAATATGATAATGGCAAGAACTGGATAAATAAATAAGTAATCATAGGGAAAAATGTGTGTAAATTGTATCAAAATGGAGACCCAATAGTAAGATTTTAGTCAATCCATAATCGTCAATCCTTTATCATAATTCATTGTATTATATATGTCGGATTTCATGGTGTAATGGGTCCTTCCTTTATGTATTGGAAGGGAGTCTCAGTAACATAGCTACTTCACATACTTGTGCTTCATAAAACTTTAGATATCTTATCACGGATATTCCATAGAGTTCTCAAAGTCCTATTCTCTAATTTTGGTCTCTTCCTTTTAATGAGCCAAATTAAAATTTCAAAGGTTTTTTCTCTATGAATATATAAATCCATAGAACAATGTCCCTCAGGTCCTCGCATACAGTGCCCCGAAATTCACATTATTCATCATTTGAATTCCTTTGTAAGCTTCTGGTGCCTTAAAAAAGTGTTTCCATAGAGAATTTTCCAAAATATAGTGTTATAGAAGGCCTAGATGCCATATATAGTAATTGTTATTGCTTGGTGTCATCATGGATGTGTGTTCCTGTAGCTTGCATTACCAAATATTAGTCTCCTTGTAACTCGCATTATTAGAGATAATGTCCCTCATGTGGATTGCAACATTACATAGTATAGTCTTCTTTGTACGGGTTCTATACTTTTGAAAATTTTCACATTGTTTTGTCAAGCTTGTTGCCTGCATCAGAGATGTATATACAATGAATTGTTAATTGTCTCATAAACGAATTTTCTTAGAGATATATATAACAACCTTCTTCTTTTACTTGAGCAAGGATACTTTAGATTTCTCCTAGTCTTTATGTACTTCATCCTTATTATACTTCTGTGATAGATGATTCAGATGATATGTGTATCTCCACTAAAATAAGTTATTTTTGTTTTGTGTCTGATATTCACAACAAAGGTCTTGAACTTCTCTTCGGCCTAGACCCCTTTAGGGGTCGGTCTAGTAACCATTCTCACAAACCACAAAATAACCTTGATACCTTCAAACTTGAGAGGAATTTTGGATGGAAATAAGGGCACACACCTCCTGTAGTAGCCTTAACTATGTAATTTTCCATCAAAGAATATATCTTGAACTTTATATAAGGATTTCGAATCTTTTGGATAGATGCTACAGATCTTGGACCATTATCTCCATCTTGAATATAAATCATAGACGCGGATAGGTGATACATACTTCAGTGAATGCCACAAAACTTTAAGTTGATGCTTCAAAACTTCACAACAAGCTCTCGAATAGGTGTCACTGTTTCATGTTGATTTTCTTGCTTGTTATATATTTCCTAGCTTTGATACCATGTTTAAATTTAGAGAGATGATAGAATTTATTATCATGGTAATTACTTGTGAGTGATATGCATTATTTTCTTAGTATTTACTTATTTGGTTATGTCATTAACCAATTACACATTGGGGAAAAACCCCAAAAGGGGGAAAACCCAAAAATAATATTTCTCTTATAGAATCATATCAAAATGAGATATCCAAGGCCAATACCAAGACCTGAAACTACCACCAAAACTCCAATTCCAGTCCTCCTCCAAGTCACCTCCAAAGTCAAAGTCAATATAGGTCAAACTAGTCACCTTCCTGAAATTTCGCTCCTGAAATTTCAGGTTTGCAACAAGCTCTGAAATTTGGTTTTGTAGCTAGCTTATGAAATTCATCCTTCTCTCATTAAATTCTTCCACCACTCTTCCACATGTGTGAGCTCCTTCTTCTTCGTTTATTAATCCTTCAATTCAGCCCCCTTTCTCCTTTTAGTTTAGAAAATGCTTCTTGAAATTGTGCTTGAATGATTTTCCAATCAGTTAAAGTGTCTTATATATATATATATATATATATATATATATATATATATATATATAGGTCGAATGTGTGACTCTTGGATGCCTAGGATGACTTTTTCCTAAGGTGGGTCGAATTGACAATTTTGGTGGACTTTGACTTGATATAAACTTATTTTTTATTTTTTACAAAAGTCCAAATGGGACTTGACTCAAATACATTTTATTTTTTACTCATAATTAATTATTTTTCACTCTTTAACTCTATAAACATGAAGAACATTCTTTGACCAAAAATAAAATAATAATAATGAATATAATAAATATTTCAATGATAAAAATTACATTTTATTACATTACGAAGACTGACACTAGTTACATTTTCAACAAGCTCTATTATCACTCCTTGGGAATGTTGATTTCATGAATTTCCAAAGCACACAATATTTGCACACATCATCATGTTTCATGTTGATTTTTGGAACTACCATTATAGTCTCCCTAAGCAACCTAAGTGCACCATGGTGTATGTGTCCCATCCTCCTATGTCATAATTCTCCTATCTCTTTGTTATTTTTGTTGCTAACCAAGGCCTTTGGAGGGTCTAACTGCAACTTGTATAACTTGTTGTTTCTTACCCCATTTTCTTCATCTTCCAATTCTAGTGATTAATCTACACCTTTTTCCCTTGAAATTAGACATCATATCCCTTGTCCTGAAGTGTGAAAACTGAAATCAAGTTCATTCTTAAACCTGGTACATGCAACACATTTGTAACACTAGTATGCTTGCATGAATCCCACTGAACAGTGGCAGCCTGACCTGTATGAGATCTTAAATAAAAAGTGTTTGAGGGTGTGCAAATTGAAAGTGTTAAAAACTAAGTTTTTGAGGGATTTTATTTTAAATTTTTACACACATAAAGCATGAATTAAACTCTGAAGTATCAGAAACAACAAACAAATACACCATAAAAATAATCACAACACAGCAATTGATGAAGGATTTCACCCCTCCTGGGCTACGTCTCCTTGGTCTAGCTTTCAATGGCTTGGCCCTCTTTCATTATGCTCAAAATGGTGATTACATTCATTTACAGTGCTTAAATGGCTTCAAAACTTGTTCCATCAACTCCATCACGCCCAAAAATGCCTGTCTAGCCTCTTTCTCCTCCAAAATTAATAAAAATTTGAAGAAGTTATGAGCCTCCCTAGCTTTTCTGCTAATCGCGCCACAATTTCCCCAAAATCCGGACCGATCCTACAATTTCGCCCTATTTTCGGCTAACTGAGCAACATTTTTGCACAATTTCAGGCAAAATTTTCAGACACTTAATTTGTCCACTAATGCCTAAAATCTGAAATTTGAACGATAGTGCATAGTCGTATTAAAATAATAATAATAATAATAATAATAATTCGGATTACAAGGCCATGCCCTTGGTCTTCGATTGTGGGTCATATGCAATGCATGTGCGGGGTGGGGGTAGGGGCTAAGCCCTGGCCCCTTACCCCCGAACTTCACAATATAAAACTTTATATAAAAATTTTGGACGATGGTTTAATGAGAAATCTCGTGGCCCAATGGTTGGGCGGTGCGTTTTTTGGAGATAGGTCTGGTGTTCGAACCCATTGGAGGCTAATTCAGATTGCACACAAATTATTGGTGGCCACGTGACGACATGTGATTGGCCACCTACCAACCAATAAAAATTCGCCCACACTAAACCAATATAATTTGGCCAAGTGGCGAAGCCTTATTGGCCTAAAAATAATTAACTTTCGACCAATCAGAAGAGGCCACATGGAAACTTGCCACTGGCCCAAATTTTTTCCCTGTCAGCTATCACTTTTGAAAAAAATTCTTGTTTGTGAAAACGAACATAACACATTTCCAGTAGCATACAGTGTCAGTTTTCCATGAAACGAGTTGTGCCAGATTTAGAAAGACGTGATCTACATGGTCGTTCAGGTTCCACACTATTCCGACAACTTTCATTTTTAGCATATTTTGAGCAACTGATCACACCTCCCCACTATAAGATTTTGGACCCAAAAATCTCTTTAATTATTAAACAAGTGGATGAAGGTACAAAATCCACTGGAATCAGTGCATGAATTCAACAGTTTGAGCTTTTCATGAAAACTGATATTTTTCCTTGATTCTGGAGAACGTGTCTTGCTGTTGTAGATACCATCTTGCTGCAATTTTCCAGAATTTGCAGAACAAAAAAATATCCTTGAAGAAACAAACATGTTCCCTCCTCAGCCTTCAATCAAAATAAACTTAAACAACTTGGAATTCTTCTCACCTCGAACATTGTAGACATGATGATATTTAGCATGTCTCGAATTTTGCTTGGTTCGACTCTTGACCAAATGTGATCGCCATCGCCATGCAACATCCCATTTCAAAGATAATACTTTGTGAAACCCACAAGAAATTTTGAACCCAATACCCTCCTTGTCAAATTTATTTAGTGCTTACTCTTTGATATTTGCACTCTCTTGCACTGTCATCTTGTTCACATCACTGCTCAACAATGATGCATGCTTCTGCAATTTTCCCACGTCTTGTTGACCTCTTTTGAAAGGAAACATTTTAGACTCCTGAAACATTTTATCACAACCATTAGAAACCTCAATGAAATCAAACCTCATTTGATGCATCACCTTTAAAGGCCTCATTCACAACATCTTCATACTTGAACATTAACAAAGGAAAATTTTGACTAGCATTCACAATTCTCTTCATTTGTCCAGTATGCATAAGAGATGAATTCATCTTCTTACTATGCGCTCTAACAATGTACTCAATCCCATTCTTGAAAAATTTATACTTATTCTTATGGAGATGAAATATTGATCTCCTATCATAAAGATATGAGCCACCCAAAAAAATACCAGAAATATCAAGCGGAACAACATCAAGTTCAACTTCATTGAGAAAATTTGTAGTGATTGCAAATCTAAGTATGCACTTCCTCGTCACATGCAAATTTGAAATCTTATGTATCCAACCTAAAGGATAAGGTATTGGATGAGGAATGGTTTCTAAATTTAGCTTCTTGACTAAGTCTTCTGAAATAAGGTTTTCTAGTGAACCACTATCAAATAAGGTGTCAATCTTGGTATGCTTTGAAATAACTCTAACATGGTAAAGTTCAATTTGTGTTTCATCATATTGAGTACTATTGAGACAACTTGAGCAACTAGTACTTGCAATGTCCTTACCTTTCAAACCCATTTTGATGATCTTTGTTTCATCTCCAGAATCAGAACCTGAATCATGTGTTATTGTAACAGTTGTCTTCTCCTTCTCCTTGTTTTTAAGCTTGTTGGGTCTCATCTCTGGATGAAGTTTCCAGAAATGATCTTCATCATGTCCATATTTGGAAGAGTGTTTTCATGTGATTTTTTTATTTCTCCATCTTGATAGAAGCATTCTTCTTACCTTTATCCTTGAACTTACCTTTTCTTTTCTCTTCAGACTCAAAGGTATTCTCACTTGTCTCCTCTGAAACATGTTTCCCTCTTGCCTCTAGATGTGTGGCTTGTACACATACTTCATCTAAATTTGAAGGATTAAACATGAGAATAGTATGTCTTAGGTAACTATGCAAACCTCCATTTTAGTTTAGCAAAGTTTCTTGAGATGTCAAATCTACACCCAAAATTAGTGCTCTTCTCCTAAACTCTTGAGTATAGCTTTGCACACTTTATCCTTTACCTTGCCTAAAGTTTTTCCAGTCCATTATAGCATTTTTCATATATGCTAATAGATAAAATTGTCTCCTTAAGGCAATCCACAAAATCATTCCAAGAGGTTAATACCTTACCATGTTTCTTCATGTCCTCTTGAGTATTGGCTTCCCACCAAATAAGTGCTACACTTTCCAATCTTAGTGAAGCAAGTTGAATCTTGGTGTCATCGTCCTTGTTTCTTTGTATCCTACAATACACTTCAAGTTGGCGTACCCAATTGTTTAATATTTTAGCATCTACCTCTCTATCATACATAGGTAAATCAAAATTTTTGTCAAGCTTTAAAAATGGAGTTTTACCATGACCTTTTGGAGAATGTAGAGGTGTTTGTGAATGGCTTGTTATAGAAGAAGATGATGGTGAAGATGGTGGTGAGGATAACGGTGGTGTCAAAGGTGGTTTTTCACCATTCCCATTACATTTTGGAGGCTTGTCTCCATCTCCTTCTTCTCCTTTTGAAGAAATGTCTCCCTTTGGAATATTGGAGCTCACACCTTGCATCATTGTGCTTCTCTCCTCATAGAGAACTTTCACCCTTCTTGTCATATCAAAGAATGCTTTCCTGAATGATTTTTCATCCTCTGACATATTGCAAGGAATTCACCCCTGATCCTGGGCTACGTCTCCTTTATCCAGCTTCCAATGGCTTGGCCCTCTTTCATTATGCTCAAAATGGTGATTACATTCATTTACAGTGCTCAAATGGCTTCAAAACCTATTCCATCAGCTCCAGCACACCCAAAATGGCCTGTCTAGCCTCTTTCTGCTCCAAAATTGGTCCAAAAAAGAATTTATGAGCCTCCCTAGGTTTTTTGCTAACTGCACCACAATTTCCCCAAAATCCGGACTGGTCCTACAATTTCGCCCTATTTTCGGCTAAATGAGCAACAATTTTGCACTATTTCGGGCGAAATTGTCGGACACTTAATTTGTCCACTGACGCCTAAAATCTGAAATTTGAACCATAATGCAAAGTTATATTAAAAAAAAATTTAATAAAAAAATTTTAGATTATAGGGTCGCACCCTTGGTCTCTGGTCGTGGGTCACATTAAATGCATATAGGGGGCGGGGTCGGGGCTAAGCCATGGCCCCTTATCCCCGAACTCCGTAATATAAAACTTTATATAACATTTTTTTACTATGGTTTAATGCGAAATGTCGTGGCCCAACGGTTGGGCGATGCATTGTTTGGAGATAGTTCTGATGTTTGAAGCAGCCACAGGCTAATTTGGATTGCACACAAATTTTTGGTGGCCCCCATGCTGCCACGTGGTGGCATGTGGTTGGCCACCTACCAACCAATAAAAATTTGCCCACACAGAACCAATATAATTTGGCGAAGTGGTGATGCCTTATTGGCCTAAAAAAATTTAACTTTCGACCAATCAGAAGAGGCCACGTGGCAGCTACCACTGGCCTAAATTTTTTCCCTGTCAGTTGTCATTTTTGAAAATTTTGTCTGTTTGCGAAAACGAATAGCTGTGTTTACGGGTGCATACAATGTAGATTTTTTGCGAAATGAGTTGCGTCGGATTCAGAACAAAGAGATCTCTGCGGTCGTTCAGGTTCCACACCATTCCGACAACTTTCATTTTTGAGCACCTAATCACAATCCCTCTCCCAACTAGAGTACACTTGGACTTAATCCCCATCAAAATTTGGAAGCCCGTCTCCTCTTCCAGATAACTGTAAAATTATTCTCGAAATATTGTCATGTTACATGATGCTCCATTGCCAATATACTAGAGACCTATACAGTTAGAGCTAGAGAGGCAAGCTATGGGAGTGAACTCATCATCTAGCCTTGAAGATAATTCCTCAATATTCGTTGAAGCTAATTTATGTTTCTTCCCCTTTTTTTTCTCCCCCTTCTTCCTGTTTGAACATTGGCTTACATAGTGTCAGACCACAACCAAATAAGTTAATTTTACTAAAGTCCTTTTTCAATATCCAAGACCAAGACCAAGACCCAAAACTGCCACCAAAACTCCAATTCCAGTCCTCCTCCAAGTCACCTCCAAAGTTAAAGTCAGCATCGGTAAAACTAGTCACAAGCAACAAGCTCGAGTCTGCAACAAGCTCTAAAATTTGGTCATGTAGCTAGATTATGAGATTTGGCCTTTACTCATTAAATTCTTCCACCATGGGAGCTTCACTCAATGAACCTTTGACATAGCACGTGCATTCATGGCATCCTAAACAATACCCTTTATTTGACTACATATTGGAAAATACCTCTAAAAATCACTTTTTTTAGCTCCTACCAACATAAACCCAATACACCTTCCCAATTTATTAAAAAAAAAAAACAAAACAAAACAAACAAAACAAAAACCCTAATTTCACTAGTTATTGTAGGTATCCATTTTTTCATTAACATGTTTTATACCCATTTATATTTTTTCATTAACTTTGAGCTCCATTTTTTATACACAAAATATAAAAACCCTTTACCCCTCTTATATGGTCAATATCTTATGTCATTTTTTCCTCAATATATATCCCCCAATATGAGCGCATGTGGTATGGTATTGCTCCCCTAGCAAATACCATGTGTATTCCACATAAGCAAGCACCTTCTTCTTGGTCTATTACTCCTTTAATTTGGCTCCCTTTCTCCTTTTTCTAGTTTTGAAAATGCTTCTTGAAATTGCGCTTGAATGATCTGCCAATAGGTTGAACTATATGTGTGTGTGTGTGTCCAGGAGGTCAAATGGGTGGCTCTTGGAGGCCCAAGTTGACTTGTTTCCAAGGAGGATCAACTTGATAATTTTGGTGGACTTTGAATCGATATAAATTATTTTTGTTTTCTTTAAAAAAGTCCAAATGGGACTTGACTCAAATACATTTTCTTTTTGACTCATAATAAATTATTTCTTACTCTTTAACTCTATAAGCATGAAGAAAATGCTTTGAAAAAAAATAAAATTAAATAATGAATATACTAAATATGTCAATGATAAAAATTACATTTTATTACATTATGAAGACCGAAACTAGTTACAATTTCAACAGGCTCTACTATCACTCCTTGGGAATGTTGCTTTTGTGCATTCCCAAGCATGCACCCTCTGCACACATCATCATGTTTCATGTTGATTTTTGGAAGTCTCATTACAATCTCCCTAAGCAACCTAAGTGCTCCATGATGTATGTATGTCATCCTCACATTCATAATTCTCCTACATCTTTGCTACTATTGTTGTTAACCAATGCTTTTGTAGATTCTAATTGCAACTTGTATAACTTGTTTTCGTCATCTTGCAATTTTGGTGCTTAATGTACACCTTTTTCCCTTAAAATTAGACATCATATCCCTTTTCCTGAAGTGCAGAAACTAAAATCAAGTTCATTTCTAAACCTAGTACATGCAACACATGTGTAACACTAGTATTATTTCATGACTTCCTTTTAATAGTGACAGTTCCTCTCCCAACTAGAGTACACTTGGACTTATTCCCCGTCTGAATCTGGAAGCACATATCCTGATCACTGGAAAAGTATTCTCTAAATCTCGTCATGAGACATGATGCTCCATTATCAATATACCAGAGACATGTGGAGGAAGAGCTAGTATGTCAAGTTATGAGAGTGAAATCATCATCTAGCCTTGAAGATAAGTCCTCAATGTTCGTTAAAGTTTTTTTATGTTGCTTCCCCTTCTTTTTCTCTCCCTTCTTCCTGTTTGAACATTGTATTACATAATTTCCTTACTGACCACAACCAAATCACTTGCTACTCAATTCCTTTTTTTTACTCTCCCTTGGACCCTTTATTTGAGCTCTTCTTGGCCTTTCCCTTTCTTGTTAGGACCATGTTCTTTTCATCTTCACGTTTCTGATTTTTACCACTACTACTGCCACTGATGGGGCTCTATCTAAGATTCTCCTGAGTGAAATCGCTCCATATGTGGTCCCAACTCATTAGTGTATCTTGTCCATAATAAATTGAACAAACATGTCCCATTTCTTTGAGAATCCATTCAATGAGATTCTCACGAGATCATCATCATCAATTTTATCACCAACAACTACTAACTCATCCTTCACTATTTTGACTCGGATGAGATAACTCACAATGCTTTAGCCTTTGTTCATCTTTATTTTTCTCAACTTTTCTATGAGGTTCAGTTTCTTATTGGTAGCAACATCCTGGAACAGTTTCATAATTGTGTCCCAAATTTTTTTTATCAATATCAACAATATGCGGAACTATATGGTCCTTGACTCCATTAAGGATAATCCTCATATTTTTGGAATCTTCCCTCTTGTATAGTGAGAGTTGTGTTGGATCTATTGTTACAACTATCACACTAGTCACATACTCCTTGTGAACATTCTCTTCCAACAACAAGATAATTATGGATTTCCAGAAACTAATATTTGAGGCTCTATCCAACCTATCCTGATCTCTCAAACTTGTTGAGGTCATTTCTTGAGACTCTCGTAAATTAGACGAAACCAACTAAATTTGGAGAAGTTCAAATTGGTTCTTGCAAACCCTCTCTTCATGTGCCCTGCATTGATTTACTCAGATAAATCCCCTACGCTTTATATCTACTCTAATACCATGTGAAATTTCCTTAATTGCAGTTACTGAAAAATATTCTTCTATTTTATGCAATTATTTGTCTTTAGAAATTGATTGCGGCAAATAATGAATAAAAACACTACTACAATTTTCACCAATAATAACAGGAACTAAGAAAAGTAATGCGCACACAAAATTTAGACACTGATATTTTTGGCCAATAGTCCCCGGAAAAACCCCAATGTGGGGAAAACCAAGTCTGTAGATGAGGGTTTTATTATTAATAATAATATTCAACAATTTAGTTACATAGTTTGCATGCCTCTCACTGGAAAAGCTCCAACAATATTTTTCCTTCACCTCTACTAGCCAAATCGATTTGGAAAAAACTATGCAAACAAACTTGGCCCTTCATTATGCAACTCACACCTCCTCCAAAAACATGCACTAGAAAGATTGAAAATGCACATGGCCGCTTCTAGAATTCGCACTACCTCCGAAAATTCATTTAGTTAATAATCTATGGCTCCAGCAACTTGCTAGAGCTACTCAAACCTCCTCAAGCAACTGTCTTTGGAAACTAGAAATCGAAATGTTGCCCAACAACTCGCACAGGCTAATGCACATTTCTAAATGCAGCCTCTCTACAGATTAATTTGACCTCCTTGCATCCCTTGAAATAACTGGAATCTTATGAATAATTTCTAGGAAATTATTTCCTCAATTTTCTTGTTGAAACCCTGTTGTTTGTGTCATCCACACTGTCATTATGCCCTTGCTCTTGTTGCAATTCATTATGTCTCCAAAATCCCCATCGATATCCCCTTATAATCTCTCGTTGAGCAATAAATAGCCACGATATAACTCGAATTGATGGCTAAGATAATCTTGACCCCATCTTGTGACTTTTCTAGAAGTCATTAGAGAAAAATTATTTTGTCTCAATTAATTTGATTTAATTAACCACTTTTCCTAAGTTAGAAGGGAAATAAATAAATAAAAATGGCTAATTAATCAAATTAAGGAATTTCCTTAGAAACTTTTTCTGGGTCTTGGAGATAATTATCCTCATGTGTTCCTTATACTCATACACACCAATAAAGACTAGAACACATGTTTGACCTACAAAAACTAACAAGTACAATATCTAGGAGTGGGAAGTTAGGGAGTAGAAAAAAAGGGATAAGATTATGCAACAACCTTATAGGCTAGTCTTGGGTAACTCAATAAAGAGTACCTCTTTCTTTACAATTGCATATTTCCATACTAGAGAAAGAGAGCATATTGTCCTCACTTTCTAGCTGATTTTTCTCTCGTATGTGTTTCTCAAGGTAAAACTTGTGTTTATTTGTGGATGGCTTGTGTGTATATTCCTATTCTCTTATTTTCACATTTCAACTATTTCATACATTTAAGCATAAAAACAGTCATTATAAAATCTAAGATCTAAATGAAATTACCCTTCACAGTAAAGATTTAAGTGTTTTATTAGATTTGTTGTGACAAATTGATCTAGTGGAATATAACCTACAACTTACAAGTCAAGAAGCCTACTGAAATAGAAGAAATCTCCTATGAGGAGAAAAGTGCTAGGAATGGGTACTACACTTGTTTGTAAGTTAAGTTTCCTAAATATTGTAACCTAGCAAGCAAGAGGACCACCTTGAAAATAATGTTGAGGTGCAAAGGATATGCAACAAACTTATCCTGAATAATATAATGAGGAATTTTACATTTATGATTAATTATATGTAGTAGGAGTATTTGAGCTTTCTTATTCCTAAACTAATCAAATCTCAACAAACTACATCCTAGAACTTTAAGCCATAAAGGACATTGGGTCTAATCATTGTGTTTAAGTGATGCATCTTGGATGAAATATCATGGTAGTGAAATTAGAAGCATTGTTTGTTAGCCACAGTTAGAGAACCACACCCCTTGTAAAGTAGGGTTGCAAGTGTTCCTCAATTCTAAATGTGTTCTTAATAACTAAACCCCTAAGTAAGTGAATTCCATGGAAATATGAATCAGCCTCTCTTAGAAATGGAGGTTTTATTAAGTTTGATCATCAATTTTTGAAATTCAAATAAGTGGGAGAATGATCTCTAAAGCACTTAGTCAATAAGACTAAGAGGATCGTGTTGTTAGTGAATAGATGTGGTGAAGGAGCTAATCGTTGACACCTTATGTGTGCTTCTCAAGAAGTGACTCCATCTCATTATTATAAATTCCAAAGAGATCCAATAAGAGACGTAAACCATCTTTGAAACCTATTGTGGTCTTGATCAAATATCAAATGTCATGGATTGTGTAAAGACAAATGACAACTAACTAATAATGTCTCTTGATAGCAACCAAAAGGGTCCTCATGATGCCAATGTTATGTTTTATCTAGAACAAAGCCTCTTTCAAAGTACATTCAAATTCCTTTTGAAAATATATCAAACAACATAATACATTCAAAAACTAGTGACATGCCTCCTCAATGATGTCCTAGAGAATGAAAATGTGGTCAATGGTTTGGTACTCTCGTCCGAAAGCCACACATCCTTTAGCTTTGAGGTTCCTCCTCTCTCTTTAGGGAGAAAGCCACATCTAAAGTGTTATGGTGTATAGCTTGGTGAAAGAGTGTCGAAACATGATAGGCCTATAATTATTAGGGTTTGTTGTATCCCTAAATTTGGAGATAGGGTGGATGATATGGTGGGACCAAGAGGGAGAAAAACTAAAGAAAAATGTAATTAAACAAATTAGTGATGTGACAAAATAAAGAGTTGAAATGGTGTTTGAGGAACTTAATTTGGAGAAAGTTTTTTTTTTAATAATATTTCTTTGAAACAAAAAATGTAGCATGATAGTATATATAATGGCACTTATATAATCTTCCTCTTCCTCTATGCCACTAAAGTCTAAAGCTGAAATAAAATCTGAATATGCATTAAGATCTAACAACTTAGCATCTTTGATAAGAAAAAAGACTTTAGCCAACAATTACAGTTGAACCTCATCCCTCCAAATATGAAAAAGAACTAACCTAACTCTAAAAAATACACATACACTATTTTTTTCAAAGGACAAACAAAGTAAATATTCTCTTAAATTTTCAATGCCATTAAAAGAAGAATAAACTAAGGACTGAGATTCACCAAACAACATTGCATGCCAATGCACTACGTTGTGAAGGAAAGACAAATGTTGATTTTGGACATGATCCCAACTACTCTTCGCAAATTTTGAATGCTTCACTATTTCAGAGAGATTGTAGATATGGTAGAGACCACTAGAGAGGTATCTTTTTGCAAGGTGATCCTTGGAAGCTAGGCCCTAAATGATAATTGATAATGGAAACACTCATTGTTTATATGGCACTTGCATCGACTATACATTGTGCAACCTTCGAATCAATTAATGCTCAAGATCAGAAGACACCCACTATAAATGGAGTACAAGGCCAAGTTCATGTTGCTAATGTAGGATGGAGTACAACTTATGCGAGTCATATTAAAATTGTGAGTCCTTTCAACATATCAATCTTCATCTTAAACCTATTCTCCTATGAAATGAGTGATCCAGATTTATGCAAGAATACAATAATTCATAGAAATAAACATAATCACAGAGATGCAGTGGAAATAATATTTCATGTCATTAATATCAAATAACATAAATATGCTTACAGACGTAATGGAAATAAACTAGCTAGGGCGTTGGTAGTGTATCTCTGAGAATAGATGTGGTGGATACATGCCTATGAATTGTGTTACAATGAGGCTCGAAGGCCTATTTATTGTTGAAAAACAATGAAAAATCCTAAACATCCAAAAACCTAACCCTAGGAGATGAAGCGCCAAAACTGTGGGTCTCGTTTGGTAAATGGGTACATCAATCTTCTAGGGGACATAACTTTGGCATACGATCTCTGTTTGACACGCTCAATACCTTGTTAGAAATATCTATCCGAGGACTAAAACTTTTGAGTGAGAAACATTGGTCTATATACCCATGTTGCTCCCAGTTTTCCCAAAAAACGTCGTTTAGGGCCTCAAAACGACGCCAGAAGTTCAGGACCCAAAAAACTTCTAAAAATAGTAAGTTGTACTAAAAATGAAAACTGAAAGAACTGATGGTGGGGGTTCAAATGGAATAAATGGGTGACCACCAATATCCACCTGGATCATTAGGGCCTCAAAATGGCTCCAGAAGTTCAGGACCCAAAAACCTGCTAAAAATAATAAGTTGTGCTGAAAGTGAAAAACTAAAACAACCGATGGTGGGGGTCCGAATGGAATAGGTGGCGGCCACCAATATCCACCTGGATCATTCCTCCCCCCTTAGGAATAAACGGTCACCATTGCATTGAGATCCTCCATGCGATTAGGCAAATTCTGCTGAACTGGTATTGGATTTGTTGAAGATGTCATGGACCTGCGAGCGGACGTGCTGAATGCATTCAATATATTTGATTTCTTTATCAGCCTCAGATAGTACATGTGTGGATTTTTCCTGTGTGGTCGCATGAGGTATGGAAATATCAGGCAGCGGTACACCTAGTATCAGATCAATGGAGTGCTTAACCTAACAGTGTAGAGAAACCTTTGTGGGTGAGGAGAAAGTTTCCTCGTATTCCTCCGTGCCTTTGTCCATCTGTTGTTGTTGTGCATGGGAGCCTTGTTTCGAGGCTATGGCCACAATATTCTTCTTTCCTTGTGGGTGAATGGTAATGCAAATAAATTTCCTGGTTTGGAAAACAATCTTACTATGTTGTTTTGCAGTAGTCAAAGAGATGGTAGAAGGTGTTACTACCTCCAATATCATGTACAAGTTATTTCTCAAAGTAATAATAACAACACGAGGCCTAGACTCATACACAGCATGTCACCTCCACAAGTATGGTTGGCCCAATAATACATCAGACACATCAAGAGGAGCAACATTCACACAATACCTCATCTGTGAATGGCTTGATGTTGTACAGAAGGTGGCACTGCTCACGGACAGGGAGATATCTTCCTTCACGAAGCCACCCAATGGTATATGGTTGCGGGTGTGCTATGGTCGGTAGGTCGAGCCTCATCACGACCTCTGCTGAAATGAGGTTCTTTTGGCTTCCGCTATTGACAAGGAATTGTAGTGGAGAACCCTTCTCCCACATTTGTGAATGGAAGAGGCGTTGCCCCTCCTCTAGATCCTCGAGATCCTCCCCCTGGATCTTAGTAGTGGCAACAATGGCACTAGAATCTGCATCAATGATCTGCTTCCCTTTTTCAATGCCCTTCTCTAATTCTGACTCGGGATCAGAACATGCATCTGATTCGGGTGCCTTTAGTTTGGCCACCAACGACTATTTGGCCCGACACTCATTTGCGCTGTGAGTGGGGCTGTTATGAAATTCACACCACTTCCTCGTGTCCTTCTTTGGATATGTGGTGTTGTTCTTAGTTTCCCCACTTTGGCCTTGCCCCTTGTTCAGCGGTTTAGGGGCGCCTTTCCTTGGCTTTGGATTCACGGATCGAAAGTCTTGCTTCTTCTGCTTAAATTTATGCTCGATCTTGGCGGCATAGTGATATGTCGTGCCAAGCAATGTAATGTCAAGGAACTCCATTTCCTCCTGAATGTATCTGTGTAGACAACTGCGCTGCTTGAGCACCAAATGTCTCTCTGAATATTTAATACCCAGCATTGTCCATAGGGTATGGAATAGATTTGTCAGTTCGTGCACATCTTGATCCCTTTGCTGCCGCAGCGTGGTCCATTGGATGTACTTTTCCTCATAGCTCCCCATAGGGTAATATTTTCCCTCGATGTCATCTCGGAATGAATTCCAAGTGGGTGTGGCTAAGAAGAGAGAGGCTTCCCTCTCGTCCTTTTTCTCGCAGTAGGTTTCCCACCAGTCTTTGACATGGGGGCGGCTTTGAGGAGTGCAAAAATAATCTTTTCACGATCAGAGAAATCATGGACCGAGAAATACCCTTCCAGCGAATTCAACCACCTATCTACAGCGTCAAAATCTATCTAGCCTTCAAATATAGGAATGTCAAAGTTGACTTGTACCTTGAAAGGAGAGGCGCTTCCAGAGTGGTTGTTGGATGTAGATGTGCCGCTAGTGGGCAACCATTGAAGGATCTGGGAAAAGTTATCCATCATCGCATACCTATATTTCTCGAGGGCCTACTCGAGCAATATTTTGATAAGATCTCTTGCTCCCTCGTCTCTCTTTTCTTCCGCCATGGGAGGTCGTCAGGGTTTGTGAGGCTGATCTTGCAAGGGGTCAACCAGATCGAGCCCTAACTCATTACACACTGACCTTGTTGTGGACATGCAAAAAAAAATAAAGAAAGAACACACCGCTCTGATACCACTGATCCAGATTTATGTAGGAATGCGATAATACACAGATTCAATAAACATAATCACATAGATGCAGCGGAAACAATATTTCATTTCATTAATATCAAATAATAGAAATATGCTTACAGACATAATGGAAATAAACTAGCTAGGGCGCTGGTAGTGTATCTCTGAGAAGAGATGTGGTGGCTACATGCCTTTGAATTGTCTTACAATGAGGCCTGAAGGCTTATTTATAGTTTAGAAACAATGAAAAACCCTAAACATCCAAAAACCTAACCTTAGGAGATGAAGCGCCAAAACTGTGGACCCCGTGTGGGTAAATTAGTACATCAATCTTCCCAGTGACATAACTTTGGCATACGATCTCCGTTTGGCGCGCTCAATACCTGGTTAGAAATATATATCCGAGGACTACAACTTTTGAGTGAGAAACATTGATCTATAAACCCATGTTGCTCCCGTTTTTCCAAAAAACGACATTTAGGGCCTCAAAACGGCTCCAGAAGTTCAGGACCCAAAAAACTGCTAAAAATAGTAAGTTGTGCTGAAACTAAAAAACTGAAAGAACTGATGGTGGGGGTTCAAATGGAATAGGTGGGTGGCCACCAATATCCACCTGGATCATTAGGGCCACAAAACGGCTTCAGAAGTTCAGGACCTGAAAACCTGCGAAAAATAGTAAGTTGTGTTGAAAGTGAAAAATTGAAACAACCGATGGTGGGGGTCCAAATGGAATAGGTGGGTGGCCACCAATATCCACTTGGATCAATGAGTCTGAGAATCTCCATGATGATGGGCCAATATGTAGAGAATAGGACATAATCATGTACTATAGAATAAGTGTAACTAAGGTATTAATAATAATGAATTTTTGGGAAGATCGATGGTGAAATTGGTAGTATAGATGTCTATCTATATGGGTTTTCTTTCTCTAAACTTGATGCAAGACAGAGATGCCTTTTTTCTTTGGTTTTGATTTCATCAAGGAAAGGGAGCCTATTATGGAACTAGAGCTCCATCATGAATTTTATATCAGCAAAACTATTAAGACGGTTAGGAAATTGATCAATTTTAAAACATGAATGAGTTATATTACATTAACATTTGCAAAAATGTTGACGTACTTTTGTACTTAGAAGGAAGTTATGCAAAGCATTGTTCTCAAAATGTTTTATGTATAATTAGCTATCAAAGTGGATTAAAAAGGACACAAAGTTGTTTCTTGTATTTCTGCATAAAATATTCCTTTATAATTGAAAAATATAAATTTAATGTGTCATTTATTAAGGTTGGAAATATTATGGTCTACAAAATTGAATATGCTATCCTTAAATATTTAATATTATAGGCTACAAAATTGAATATGTTATCTTTACAATATTTAAATGAGATTTTGGAGAACACAAAAACTGCATCAAATCTCAACCCTTATTTCCATTCATGAATTTGATTAAAAAAAATCAAAAAATTATTTGCTTAAAAAACCAAACCATGTTACATGAATATTTTTTTTAATTAAAAATAGTTAAAACATATATGAGAACATTAATGACATTATGAATTTAAAAAAATAATATAAATATAAATGTATTGAATCTCTTCTAATTATTTTAATTACACATAAGGAAAGAATACACATTTCTTCGTATCAGGGTCTAATGAAGAATTATTAATAACCTTTTGATATCATTTTAATTACAAATAAGGAAAGAATACACATTTCTTCGTATCAGGGTCTAATGAAGAATTATTAATAACCTTTTGATATCATTTTAATTACAAATAAGGAAAGAATACACATTTCTTGATATCAAGATCTCACGGAGAATTATTAATAACTTTTAGATATCATTTTAGTCATTTGTTTAATAGGTTTTTCTTACCATAACATTCTATAATTTAGTTTGGAGTGTTGACAATTATGTTGTTTTCTTTGTCGGCCTTTAGTATGAACATATTTAATATTTAAATTGTAATTTAGTTTGGAGTGTTGACAATTATGTTATTGATATGTTTAATGGTAAGAAATCATATTTTGAGTATTTGAGGGTGATATATTTAAGGATAAAAAAAAAAATCTTGACATGTTTAGATAATTTTATAAATATTATAAAATATTTATATAATAAGAAATAAGTAACATTAATATAATTTAAACCTTTAAACTAAAATCGATGAAATTATTAAACTAAAATAAATTATTTTTATTTTAAAAAAAAAAAAAAATATATATATATATATATATATATATATATATATATATAAAATGAATTTTACTCTTTTTCATCCTTCGAAACACTTCATTTATGTGTTATTAATGATTTTGATAAAATATTCCCTTCGAATCAGATTCCGTGTCTAGAAAAAAATACGTTGGGAAAAATAGGGTGAATTTGTAACTTGTTATGAGATGGTGGCCTAGTCACAATAGTCCACCGATGATGATTGTGAGGGGGTTTAGGGTCATTATATGGATTTGAAAAAAATAAAATTAATATTTAAAGATTTCGTTTTCACGGGAAAACTTTAAACGTGAGGCGGAAATTGATTTATAAAGATTGATGGAGATTGAATGATAATTGGAAATTGGACAATTGTCGTGGACATGCAAATGGAAATTAGACGAGTGTTACGTTTAGAGACATGAAGATTTAAATGAAGACGTTTAGAGGATTTCATTACGTGAACATGAAGGTTTAGACGAAGACGTTTAGAGGATTTCATTACGTGAAGTATACGTTAAGTATCCGGCGGTTATAGTAATTATAATTATTATATAGTGAGAAATTTTATCAAAATTTGTTAAGTTAGTGGTGAAGTTAATTTTTATTGATGGTTATTAGTTAGTGTAGATTTGTCATTATTATTATTTAAGGAAAATTATATCATAATTAAATGAAATGAAATGATATCTATGAGTGGGATTACGAGTTTTCTGTTTTTACCTTTTTGCATTTTAGTTTTTTTTAATTTAAATTGATGATAAGTTGGTCTAACTTTTCAACAATTTCAAAGCTAATAGATTCCCATAACTTTTTCTGATGTCTTTGAACCCATCACATTCCAAAATGAAATGTTTTTCGGATTCCACTGTGCCCCAAAAGCGCAAGATGTACGCACGGGTTCACCAGTTCTTCCAAAGCTTCTTTTCCACCGCCCTCTTTCACACAGAAGTTGATGCGAGTTGGTTCTTATAGAGAAATAGCTATTTTTCCTTTAATTAGATAATACAATTTCAAGCAAGATTGAGATTTTTTATTGCTTAAAATACATTTTTGAATTCATACAATTTCAAAGAAGATTGTGATTTTTTGTTTTTTATGATATATCTTTTAATGTATAAATGAATTCAACACCTAAAAATTCTTAGAACATTTGGATTCTATAAATTAAACGACTAAAACTCAAGTTTTCAAAATAGCCTTTCTTTCTTGTTAATTACTTCTAAATTACTGTGTTTCTTTACATTAAGAAAAAAAAACGAACTTTTATATAACTACAAATTAATTAAAATACATAATAATAATAATAGAAATAGAAAATCTTAATAATTAATTATTATAATTTATTTTATGTTTTTTCTTCTTCATTATAAGATTGAAAAATGATTTTATAATAGAAATGTTATTAACATTTAAATAAGGCTATATTTTTGTTAATTATTTGTTAAAAACATTTAAATAAGGCTATATTTTTGTTAATTATTTGTTAAAATCGGTTTTTTTTTTTAAGATTTAGTATATGGATATTTGAAGCTGCTTTTTAATTTTGGGACATAATTTAGAATTGGTAAATAAGATATTTGAGTGTATTGATATTTGTTTGGATTATTATTATATTTAAATTTGTTTTTTTAAATGATATATTTGTTAAGTATTTATGTTGAAATTGTGTTTTTAATTTTGGATTTGTTATATTAAGTTTTTTTTAAATATTTATGTTAAAATTGTTTTTAAGTTTTGAAGGGTAATTTAAAATTATTTTTAATGAATTAAAAAATAGGTTAATGATTTAATATTCAAAAATATATTTTTTGAAAAAAATGGAAAAAGTATTTATATCACATAATTTTGAGTTTGGTTGGTAGCAAATATATCAAAATTATAGAGTTAATTCATCAAAAATTTCTTACATGATTTTTTAGAGGATAATATATTTGAGTAACAAAAAAGGGGCTTTTTAGGTGAATACCTTACAAAATTGCCCCAACAAAACACAAAATTTACAAGATATAACACTACTCATTGATTATGAAATCTTTCATAACTATGTATTTCTAGTCTTGGAGAGATTCATTTAAGGGAGGGCAGTTAACACTCGTTGGAGTGCTAGACTTCATCAACCTTTAGGGAATTATAGTTGGCCTGATTTGGCCATTAATATTTAATTCACCTATCTTCAATTCACACCCCTCTGTTCATTTAAGTTCTGGAAATTAACAGTTGTTTGAGTGCTAAACTTCATTTTCCATTAGGGAATTATAGCTGGTCTGACTTGACCATTAATATTTAATTCCCTTACCTTCAATTAACACCCTTCTTTAGCATACGTGTCTATTTCTCCCTTGAAGTTTCTTGAGTTATAGAAATATGTTTTGGATGGGATATCTTCCTCATTTTTTTATTATTATTTTCATGATGCTTTTTATAGATTTCTCCTTTGGGAGGGAGCCTTTGACGAGATGATGTAGGATTAGGAGAGAATTCCCCATAATTGTAAGTGTGTCCACCATATGTTCTTTAGCTAACAAAAATCATTGAAAAAGACCATATATTTCTGCTTGATTATTTGTCATATGATCAAGAGTACTTGAACACTCTGTCATTTTAAGAAACATAGACTATCCTTTTCCCTCCTACCACCTTACATTCAAAAATATTTCTTAAAAAACAATCTTATTTTATATAATTAGATTTTATTTATATATAATGATATAATTAAAAATAATACCAAACAATTATTTAAAAGATAAATTTTAAATATTGTAATTTTAAATAATAATAAAAATTTAAAATACCAATTTTTAAATTTAAAATTTAACCGTTATTTATAAAAATAAAAATAAAAAACAAAAACAAAAAACAAATTTTATATTTTTATTTTAAGAATTCTTTTTGTTTTACATTTTATAGGTTGGAAAGTTAACTCCAATCTTCATATTGTAAATTTAAATGATAATAATAAAATTAAAAAAATCGGACTTATTTAAAATTAAATATAATAAAGAAATATTTATTTTTAATATTTTCAATTTTTAAATTTAAAATTAATTTATTTAAAAAAAGAAAATCTAATTTTAACATTTTTTTTTTTTCCTTAAGTTGGAAAGTTAATTTTGAGCATTATATTTTAGTGATTTTATCATTAAAACTATTTCTCCCTTATGGGGTGTTTCTTGGTAAAATGGTTTATCCAATGCCAAGTTTTTCTGGGTGGTATTGCAATCATGAACATGCGTAAAACCTAGGTGGCCAACAAGGTGGCGGCCCTCGAGAAGGGTGACGAGCACTACACTTGGCATAGCAGGATGCAAGCATGGCAGGAGCGTCCTGTTAGAAGTGTTGTCATTGATGGCAAAGGACAGCAGCAGAAGCAAAGGAGAAGACAGCAGGTTTTTGGTAAATGGCATAGTAACATTTACAGGGAGCATGAGAAGAACAGAGGGAGAGTTTATTTACAGAGACAGGGCAGCAAAAAGAGAAGCAAACCAGAGCAAAGGAGACAACATAGATGGCAAAGGAGACATGCGGAAGAAGACTGTTGAAATGAAACGGTCGAGCAGCAGAGGACACAGAGACAGAGAAAGGAGGCAGAGCAGCAGAGGTGGAGACAGAGAATACAGAGGCAGAGATGAAACGGTCGAGCAGTAGAGGCAGAGGCATAGAATACAGAGGCAGAGTCGTTAACAAACAGTGAAATGATCAAGCAGAAGCGGAACCGAGGCTCTGTGTATAAGGGGTAATACCAATAATTAAGCAATAAAAACGTAACGCAGGTGTTAAACCTTATGGTAGTATTATATTAAAATAACAATGAAACAGGAGTTTATGTGTTAAGGCAAAGTTCATATATTGA
Source organism: Pinus albicaulis (assembly GCA_034641835.2). Lineage (NCBI taxonomy): Eukaryota > Viridiplantae > Streptophyta > Pinopsida > Pinales > Pinaceae > Pinus > Pinus albicaulis. Next base: position 934,103,256 of record CM076570.1, on the reverse strand, counting down.
AGTGTTGGAAAAATATGAAATGAAACCTTCGAACAGAGTATATATTTACGAAGGCGTGAAGAACTTGATGAAGCGGAACCATGAATATAAACAGAACCCTGAACATGAACAGTAAAACTGGCGATCAAAAAACCAGTGGGTTCGCGCGATAGTTGAAGTGGTAAGCAGTATTGTCAAAACGAACGCGATATATGTCATTGATGGCCATGTGTCCTAAAGCAGTTTCCAAATACAACTTTTTTCACGTGAATTTGGAGCGTTAACGCTCGAAGATTGAAAAAACGTGATAAGCGTTCTATCCGTCAGATCACAGGTATTGGGGAATCAACGGTGGTCACGGTCGTGCGATGGACGAGAGTTAACTCGAGGAAAGTAGCTGTGGGGCCGACATTTTAATTTAATATATGGTTTTGATACTGAATGGATGATATACATTTATATACTGTGATAAAGTCAAAATCTATATGAAATGAGGTGCGATCTGGGCTTATATCAAAGTTAATACATTGGTCTTCACACTGGTCGGGGAATTATATATATATATATATTGGTTGGTACGAGATAATGGAACCTTGGGCATGGAAGGGTATGGAGTTAGTTGATAGTGCGGTGGTGGCATATATACAAATGCACATATAATGCGCTAACCAAAGTTGTGGCTTGGACTTACAATATATCATACGAAGGGTAAGCCTGGAACATATATATAGTGGGTCGAACTCTACCAGGGTGAGAAACTTTGGGTTACTGAGCTATTCAAGGTTGATTTCATATATGTATGTTGATATGAGTCGGTATGCAGATATATAAGCTGTGGGCCCAAAACCTTGTGTTAATGTTTGAATATAAACCAGACTTAATATGCAAGTGGGACCCCCTACATGAAATTCTGAGAATCTTAACCCAAGTTGGAGGATACATTAAAGCTGAAGCAGAAAGTTTATATATATATATATATATATGTATATGTATATGTATATGTATATGTATATGTATATGTATATGTATATGTATATGTATATGTATATGTATATGTATATGTATATGTATATGTATATGTATATATATATATATATATATATATATATATATATATATGTATATATATATATATATATGTATATGTATATATATATGCAGCGCTTTATATATGTTGCGCTTTATATACAAAGGACCAGAGCATATATATATATATTTATATGTAGAGCTCTATTGTTCGAGTTAAAACAAACGAAGTACCACATGGTGGGACCCTCGAGTATTGCATCGAAGAAACTAATGGCAGAGGAACATATTAACAAAAGTTCTGATGGAAGCGGACCCGATTCACTTATAAACTATGAGAGCTATATTTGTTTGAATTCTGCCTCAAAGCGCATCAGAGCAAGCTATCGCATCGGAAGTAAAGTGCAATTGAACGATTTGTTCAATGTTGCGATCGTGATGGTGCGATTCAATCGCAACCATCAGATCATTGAAGAGTGCAACCGTTGGATCTAAAGAAAAATAGAGTGGCGTCTACAGTGACCCATCGCATCGGCGCAGTAAAGTGTATAGTAACTGATTGCATCGGAGGTGAAAGAGTATCGACCAAACTGAAAGTCTTGATTGCGACTCGGCAATTGGATGATAGCTGTCAGATTCACCGAGGGATGGACGGCGGAGATGATGCGATTGACTATATGGTGGGCCTTTGCAAATCGCATTGGCGGAAATCTAAGGACCAAATCGCAGGAGCATTGTGAATGTTGCAGTTGCGATTGAAATAAATGAGCGGAGTATAGCTGGCATGTGGGGTCCATTCAAAAGATAATACTAATAACATGTTAGCTCCAAGTTTATTAAACCAAAGCTAAAGAGGAAAGGAAATCACAACGGCATACATGTATATATATGTAAAATGATACATACATATTTCCATATGTGAACAGTAAATCATCGCATCGGAGAATAGAGCAAGTTTAGCGAGTGGGCCCGTAAGGGCATTTTATGTATTAAAATGTTTGATTATTGTTATAACGCCGAGAGTTGAATTGCACAGTTACATGTGGGCAGTAGTTACACCATGGCAGAGAACAGGAGAGAAAGCAGAGCCGAAAACGATAAACACAGTCACAGAAAAGACAAATACGCAGTGAACCAAAAGGATGAATGAGTTGAGATGGAGTTCTCATTGTATTTGAATGTAAATGTTTTAATTGATTTATATTGTTGTGATGCACTGGCAAGTCTCCGTAGGAAATAAATCTCCACTGTAAAACTGAAAGTTGTATATATTGATGAGATCTTCTAAATTAGCTAGAAAAAGAAGTGAGGAAGCAGAATGCAAAGAGTCAGGGCTATTCACTTTGAATTCCCTGTGGAATACGAACTGTTGTGAGGAAAACTGTATAAAACATATCACATTGATATGCAGAGAGAGGTTAGAGAGTGCAAAATATGAAGAAGTGAGGCAGAGAAGATAAGAAAAAGGAGGAGCAGAAAGAGATGCTACAGAACATAGCTGATATCTGTGGTAAATCAGCGAATATTTTCTTTTGATTAAGTAAGGAAGTTGGAGCTTCCCTATCAAGTTGAAGCTTGATAGATGTCGGTTGTAGCTGACTGAGGTTGGAGCCTCCTGTAGGTTGGTGCCTGCAGAAAATCAGTGGTGAGAGGGAGTTGGAGCTTGCCTTTGCATCACAACAAAAATAAGATGTGGTTTTCTCCCTTTATGGGTTTCCACTTATATATGCTATCTCCGTGTGTATTTCCTATGTGTTGATATGTTCTATCCAATCTGCTTAATGCTTGTTGCTCTCATAATAAGTTTGGTATCACATTAACTTAATACTTGCTGCAACATATTAAGACTGCTCACATATTAAAGTTGGTTATAAAATTAAGTTGTAAATTAGCTTGATGAAAAGTTTGAAAAGCTCATGTATGTGTTAAACTGATTTACCCCCCCTTCTCAGTTTAACTAAGCATTCAACAATTGGTATTAGAGCCAAGTTCCTTTTGTACCATTTTAACCACTGAAAGGAGATCCTAGGTCCCCAGGATGGTTAGTCAAGAAGGAAGCTCAACCAATAAAGCCCCTTTTTCACCGATGCTAATTATGCCTTCTGGAAAATCAGAATGAGAGCATACATAATGTCTCTAGGAATAGAGGTTTGGGCTGCTGTGAAATTTGGATATGCCCCAAAGTCAATTGACCCAGAGAGAGAAGCTAAACAAGAATTTGTAGCAAATGAAAAGGCCATGAATGCAATCTTAAATGGACTATGTGAGGCTGAATTTATCAAAGTAATGCACAGCAAGACTGCCAAAGATATGTGGGATACTCTTGAAAACATCCATGAGGGAAATAAAAAGGTAAAGACAGCCAAACTTCAAGTATATAGAGCTCAGTTTGAAAATTTAAAATGAATGATGATGAAGATGTTGGCAGCTTCTTCTTAAGATTTGCAGAAATTGTTAACAATATGAAAGCTCTTGGAGAAACCGTACCAGAAAGTGTAATTGTACAAAAGATTCTAAGATCTCTTCCACCCATTTTTAACCCCAAGGTGTCTGCAATAGAAGAAACAGCTGATTGGGAAACCTTGACCATGAACCAGTTACTTGGAAATCTTATAGCCTATGAGATGATACTCCCACAAAAGAAGCCAAGTGTGAGGGAGGCAACTTTTAAAACAGAAAAGAAGAAAGAAGAAAAGGAAGATATATGTTCTTGCTCTGATGAAGAAGAGGCCAATTTTGTCAAGAAACTGGACAAAGGCTCAGGTAAATATAAAGGTAAACTTCCATTCAAATGCTTTAACTGTGGAAGAGTTGGACACTATGCTGCTAAGTGTCCTCATAAGAAAGCAAGGAATCAGGCTCATGAATCGGAGAAAACTACATCAAAGAACTAGTAGAAAGGAAAGAAATTCAATAGAAAATCTTACCATGTTCAACAAGATAGAAGTGCATCTGAAGACTCAGATGAACCCTCAAGTGAAGAAGGAACCTCTGAATTTTTATTGATGGTCATAGAAGAACTTGAAGGACTCCTGTTAGAAGATGAAGAAGAAGGTGAATTTGACCTTGAGGGGGAGCTAAGAAGTGCCCTGGAGGAGATTGACAGACTCAAACTGAAGTGCAGAAAACAAAAGGACATTCTCCTCAAGTATGTAAGAGAAGAGCAAAATTCAGAAGTCCTCATGCAGCTGAAGACCGTAGAGCTTGAAGAAGCCAAGAAGATAGAAGACATGTTACTTAAGAAAATCAAGGATAAAACTCAAGAACAAGAGAAGTTGGAAGAAGAAGTAGTGTGTCTGAGGAAGAAATTAGAAAATGCTCAAAGGAAAGTGTCTATAAATTCTTCTCAAACAACAAGCTCAGGTAAGTTGAACGAAATTCTGGATGCTCAAAGATCTCCTCTTATAAAAACTGGAATAGGCTATGAAGGAGAATCAAGTAAAAGCAAAGAAAAGGAAAACAAAAATATTATTTTTGTAAAAGCAAAGAAGGCTAATGAAGCAGCTCAAATAATTCCTACAAAAGAAGAAACATGTAATGAGGGAGACAAAAACTAGAAGAAACCTCTAATAACAAAGAATGAAATAAATACTAAGACAACATAAAAAGGATCATATACCCTTGAGTATGTCAAATTTGGAAGCCATCAAAGGAGATTCTTCCCTCCTATGAAAAATGCTACCTGTTATGCCTGCCACAAGCTGGGACACATTGCTGCATATTTTCATACAAGGAGGAGTAATTCAAACCAGCAAAATATGCAAATAGTGAAGAGACTGTCTCAAGCAAACAAATGGAGAAGACAACCTCACATCAAGTATGCAAACTGTTTCTATGGTTACTGTTTTTATTGTAAGGAATTTGGCCATAAAATCATTGAGTGTAGAAAATATGGACAAAGATTGATGTTGAACACCTCAAGGAGGTTTATGAATCAAGGAAATTTTGCTCATACTCACAATTTTGTGAAAATTATGATCAAATGTTGTGTATGCAATAAAATTGGACATATGCCTTCCAAATGTCCTCTGAGAGGATGTAGTTCATCATCTCACAAAAGATACCAAACAAAAGGATGCTTCCAGTGGAAAAAGAAGGTGAATAAATGTGACCTAGCTCTAACTAATCAAGACCTGAAAAGCCAATGGTATTTGGATAGTGGCTGCTCAAAACATATGACTGGAGATAGAAGCAAGTTTATAACTTTTAATGAAAATAAATCTGGTAATGTTACTTTCAGCAATGATAAATCAGGAAAAATCAAAGGAAAAGGCTCAGTTAGCCTAGACAATGGCAGAGGAAAGGCCCAAGATGTACTATTTGTAAATGGGCTGAAAGAAAATTTTTTGAGTGTCATTCAAATGTTTGATAAAGGCTGTGAAGTTATTTTTAGAGCACAAGACTGTGAAGTCAGATCAAGCACCACAGGAAAGACTCTACTCAAAGGTGTTTGAACAGAGAGTAATGTTTACATAGTGAAAGAGGAGGATGAAGCATGCCATCTTAGCAAACTTGTGGAGTCATGGTTATGGCATAAGAGATTGGGACATCTCAGCTTCGACCATATCATTAGACTGAGCAAAAAGAAAGCTGTCAGAGATATGCCAGAAATAAAAAGGCCTTCAAATACCATATGCAAATCTTGCCAACTGGGCAAACAGACCTGCACATCCTTTAAGACCAAAGAAGAGCTATCAACAAGAAGACCACTCCAGCTTGTGCACATGGATCTGTGTGGACCTGCAAGAACTAAAACACAAAGTGGAGAATCCTACTTCATGCTGATAATAGATGATTTCTCCATAATGACATGGGTTGCATTTCTCAAGAATAAATCAGAAGCACTAGAGAAATTCAAGATATTCAAAGCATTAGCAGAAAATCAAACAGGATGCAAGCTAAAATGCATCAGATCATACAAAGGAGGCCGTTCCTGGAATTGTAGGCACAGGACTATTACAGCCAAACATGCAGGATGACAACAATTTACACCATTGCGGGGACACCTCAACCGGGCTAAGGTAGCAGAGACAAAGCAGTAACGTACAACAAGTGCCCGAGCCATGAAGCAAGAGTAATATTCCTCAAGCATGCAGGCGAGCATTCCTGTGATCGTGCATATCTAAGTAAAAGCTTTAAGGCCACGCGGTGACAAGACTCCCTATGAACTGTGGCATGATAAACTAGCCCAATCAAGCACTTTAGGTCTTTGGAAGCAAGTGTTACATAAAGAATAATAGTGAAAATGCAGAAATTTGATGCAAGAAATGGATGAAGGACATTCTAGGATATGCATCCAAAAGTAAAGGGTACAGGTGCTACAACAAGGCTCTTCGAAAAATTGTAGAAAGCATTGATGTAAGATTTGATGAAGAACTTACAAACAAGATAAGAAGTACAGACTGCAGCAGTCCTTTAGACAATCATGAAGAAGAAAACCAAGATGATGATGAAACAAGCAAGACAACAGAACATGCTGAGCTGAGCTCAAAAGCCCCCTCAAGATACACTCAAAAGAACCATCCAGAAGATCAGATCATTGGAGACAAGAGTGTAGGAGTCCAAACAAGAAGGCAGCTAACTGAACAGACAGAAGAGGTATACATAGCTATGTTATCACAAATAGAGTCAAAGAAGTTTGAAGAAGCTAGCAAGGACAAGCATTAGGTGAATGCTATGAATGAAGAATTGGATCAAATTGAGAAGAACAATACCTGGGAATTAGTTCCTAGACCCACTAAGAAAAATATCATAGGCTCAAAATGGGTATTCAAGAATAAAATGAATGAGCAAGGACAGGTAATCAAGAATAAATCCAGACTTGTTTGCAAAGGATATTCACAAATCGAAGGACTTGATTACGATGAAACATTTGCCCCTGTAGCCAGAATGGAAACTATCAGAATGTTTCTGGCCTTTGCATGCTACCAAGACTTCAAGGTATATCAAATGGATGTGAAATCTGCATTTCTGAATGGAGATCTAGAAGAAGAAGTCTACATAGAACAACCAGAAGGTTTCTCATTAACAGACAAAGAAGACTGTGTGTGTAGACTAAAGAAGGCTCTATATGGACTGAAACAAGCTCCCCGTGCTTGGTACTCAAGACTGGATAAGTATTTGCAAAAACAAGGCTTTAAGAGAGGAGGAGTAGACAAAAATCTATACATAAAAGCCCATGGAAATGAACTCCTGATTGTTGTAGTATATGTTAATGACATTATGTTTGGAAGCAACAAAGATGAGCTAGCAAAAGGATTTGCTGAAGAGGTGAAATCAGAGTTTTAGATGTCTATGATTGGAGAGCTCAGTTTCTACTTAGGACTTCAAATTCAGCAAAATAACACAGGTACATTCATCTCACAGGAAAAATACTTAAAAGAGATGTTGAAAAAGTTCAAAATGGAAGACTGCAAACCTGTGTCAACTCCCATGATCACTGGATGCAAGCTATGGCTATAATAGTCGTGTGATATGAATCCATTTACAGATCCATGATAGGAAGTCTGTTGTACCTAACAGCATCAAGACCAGACATTATGTTGGCAGTAGGACTTGTGGCTAGATATCAAGCAGCACCTAAACAAAATCACCTTCTAGCAGTCAAAAGAATATTCAAATATCTACAAGGAACTGCACAGCATGGACTTTGGTGTCCAAAAGGAAAAAGCTTCACTTTGACAGCATACACAGATGTAGATTTGGCCAGCTGTGTGGATGACAGGAAAAGCACAATTGGAGGTGCATTCTATCTAGGATAAATTCTGGTGGCATGGCTAAGCAAGAAACAAACATCTATTTCTCTATCTACAGCAGAAGCAGAATACATAGCAGCAGCAGCATGCTGCACACAAGTCATGTGGATGAAGCAAACCCTCCAAGACATGAAGGTAAGTATTGATGAACCTATCTCTATTAAATGTGATAATACAAGTGCTATAAGCATATCAAAAAATCATGTGCTTCATTCAAAAACTAAACATATCCCAATCAAGTATCATTTTACCCGAGAACAAGTAGCTCAAAAGGTAGTGAAGTTGGAGTATGTGCCAACAAAAGAACAAACAACAGATATGTTTACCAAACCTCTTACTAGAGAACCATTTGAGTATTTGAGAGATAGACTAGAGGTAGTATCTGTAGATGCTACTCTCTGACATGAAAAGAAAGCATCGGTTTAGGGGGAGAACAGAAACGAAAATATCATTCCAGGGGGAGATCAGTTAGCAAGGAAAGCAAGAAACAGTTCCTCAAGATTAGAGCAACATGGACGAGATTTAAAAGCAACATGGAAGTGAGCAACCCCTTTCCATTGATGTCAAAGGGGGAGGAAGAGAAAGCAATAGAAGAAAGAGTCCTAAAAGGCAAGCAAAGGAAGCGTATTGCCCTCAATGCCAAAGAGGGAGACTATTAGAAGTGTTGTCATTGATGGCAAAGGACAGCATCAGAACCAAAGGAGAAGACAACAGGTTTTTGGTAAATGGCATAGTAACATTTACAGGGAGCATGAGAATAATAGAGGGAGAGTTTATTTACAGAGACAGGGTAGCAAAAAGAGAAGCAAAGGAGAGCAAAGGAGACAGCATAGATGGAAAAGGAGATAGGCAGAAGAAGATTGTTGAAATGAAACGGTCGAGCAGCAGAGGATGCAGAGACAGATAAAGGAGGCAGAACCAGAGGAGGCAGAGATGAAACGGTCGAGCAGCAGAGGCGGAGGCAGAGAATACAGAAGCAGAGTCGTTAACAAACAATGAAATGATCAAGCAAAGGCGGAAACGAGGCTTTGTGTATAAGGGGTAATACCAAGAATTAAGCAATAAAAACATAACGCGGGTGTTAAACCTTATGGTAGTATTATATTAAAATAACAATGAAATAGGAGTTTATGTGTTAAGGCAAAGTTCATATATTGAAGTGTTGGAAAAATATGAAATGAAACCTTTGAACGGAGTATATATTTACGAAGGTGCGGAGAACTTGATGAAGTGGAACCATGAATATAAACGGAAACCTGAACATGAACAGTAAAACCAGCGATCAAAAAACCAGTGGGTTCGCGCGACAGTTGAAGTGGTAAGCAGTATTGTCAAAATGAATGCGATATATGTCATTGATGGCCACGTGTCCTAAAGCGGTTTCCAAATACAACTTTTTTCGCGTGAATTTGGAGCGTTAACGCTCAGAGATTGAAAAAACGCGATAAGCGTTCTATCCGTCATATCACAGGTATTGGGGAATCAACGGTGGTCACGATCGCGCAATGGACGAGAGTTAACTCGAGGAAAGTAGCTGTGGGGCCGACATTTTAATATATATTTATATACTGTGATAAAGTCGAAATCTATATGAAATGAGGTGCGGGCTGGGCTTATATTAAAGTTAATACATTGGTCTTCACACTGGTCGGGGAATATATATATATATATATATGTTAATATATACTGGTTGGTATGAGATAATGGAACCTTGGGCATGGAAGGGTATGGAGTTAGTTGATAATGCGGTGGTGGCATATATACAAATGCACATATAATGCACTAACCAAAGTTGTGGCTTGGACTTACAATATATCATACGAAGGGTAATCCTGGAACATATATATAGTGGGTCGAACTCTACCAGGGTGAGAACCTTTGGGTTATTGAGCTATTCAAGGTTGATTTCATATATGTATGTTGATATGAGTCCGTATGCGGATATATAAGTTGTGGGCCCGAAACCTTGTGTTAATGTTTGAATATAAACCAGAGTTAATACGCAAGTGGGACCCCCTACATGAAATTCCGAGAATCTTAACCCAAGCTGGAGGATACATTAAAGCTGAAGCGGAAAGTTTATATATGTGTGTGTGTGTGTGTGTGCAGCGCTTTATATATGTTGCGCTTTATATACAAAGGACCAGAGCATATATATATATTTATATGTAGAGCTCTATTGTTCGAGTTAAAACAAACGAAGTACCACATGGTGGGACCCTCGAGTATCGCATCGGAGAAACTAATGGTAGAGGAACATATTAACAAAAGTTCCGATGGAAGCGAACCCGATTCACTTATAAACTGTGAGACCTATATTTGTTTGAATTTCACCTCAAAGCGCATTGGAGCAAGCTATCGTGTCGGAAGTAAAGTGCAATTGAACGATCTGTTGAATGTTGCGATCGCGATGGTGCAATTCAATCGCAACCGTCGGATCATTAAAAAGTGCAACCGTTGGATCTAAAGAAAAACAGAGTGGGGTCTACAGTGACCCATCACATCGGCGCAATAAAGTGTACAGTAAGTGATCGCATCAGAGGTGAAAGAGTATCGACCAAACTGAAAGTCTCGATTGCGACTTAGCGATTGGATGATAGCCGTCGGATTCACCGAGGGATGGACGGCGGAGATGATGCGATTGACTATATGGTGGGCCTTTGCAAATCGCATCGGCGGAAATCTAAGGACCAAATCGCAGGAGCATTGTGAATGTTGCGATTGCGATTGAAATAAATGAGCGGAGTATAGTTGGCATGTGGGGTCCATTCAAAAGATAATACTAATAACAGGTTAGCTCCAAGTTTATTAAACCAAAGCTAAAGAGGAAAGGAAAGCACAACGGCATATATATATATATAACGATACATACATATTTCCATATGCGAACAGTAAATCATCGCATCGGAGAATAGAGAAAGTTCAGCGAGTGGGCCCGTAAGGGCATTTATGTATTAAAATGTTTGATTATTGTTATAACGCCAAGAGTTGAATTGCACAGTTACATGTGGGCAACAATTACACCACAGCAGAGAACAGGAGAGCAAGCAGAGCCGAAAAGGACAGACACAGTCACAGAAAAGACAAATACGCAGTGAACCAAAAGGCTGAAGCAGTTAGTGAGTTCTAAACCTGTTGAATATAAATGTTGAGTGATTTATATTGTTGAGTACCTTTGGCAAATCTTCGTGAAACAATCTCCTTTGTAAAACTAAAAGTTGTATATATTCACATGATCTTCTAAATAAATTTGAAGAAGTGAGGAAGCGAATGCAAAGTCGAGGGCTATTAACTGATTACGTGGAATACGAATTGTTGTGAGAGAAAAGCTACCGTATAGTATGTATCACATTGATATGTGAGAGAGGATTGGTGCAAAGTGTGAAGAAGTGAGGGCGATAAGAAAAGGGCATAAAAGAAGGTGCTACGAACGGTGATATACGGGGTAAATGTTAAATATTTTCTTTTGATTGGAAATAAGGAAGTTGGAGCTTCCTTTATCAAGTTGAAGCTTGATGAGCTGTCGATTATTTGGCAGTGAGGATTGAACTCTGTAGGTTGGTGCCTACAGAAAATCAGTGGTGAGAGGGAGTTGGAGCTTGCCTTTGCATCACAACAAAAATAAGATGTGGTTTTCTCCCTTTATGGGTTTCCACTTATATATGTTGTCTCTATGCGTATTTCCTATGTGTTGATATGTTTTATCCAATCTGTTTAATGCTTTTTGCTCTCATAATAAGTTTGGTATCACATTAACTTAATACTTGTTGCAACATATTAATACTGCTCACGTGTTAAAGTTGGTTATAAAATTAATTTGTAAATCAGCTTGATGAAAATTTTTAAAAGCTCATGTATGTGTTAAACTGATTCACCCCCCCCCCCCTCTTAGTTTAACTAAGCATTCAACATGTCCATTGTTTGGAGTTACTCATATTAGTTATTCGATGTGTCTTAAATGGCCACAACACTATGCATCAACCGTTTCCTGTGGCATAACTCCAGTTAATTCCTTCCTCTTTTTTGGCTTAGAGATGGCCTGTCTTGCTTAGGACAGATTAGATGCCTCTGCCTCTCAGTCTCACAACCAAGGAATTCTCATTAATGAGAAAATCATGGCTCATAGTCTCCCAACGAATTCATGTGGTTGTATTCTATACATTTGGCCACCAATGGACTTGCCCGCTACCTCACTAACATTTCGGTTGTGATATATTCACATGGTTAAGGCCTCAGGGCGGTGAATAATTTGGTTAATGAACTTTCTCTCTAGAACTTCCCATCAATTCCATCGCAGTGGTAGTATCAAGCGAATTGCTCTCAAGGACCTCCCTCTTCTGTTTTGCAAGTGGCGAGGTGGAGGTCTCGCTTACTATCCTATTTGTTCTTCCTTTAATCTCTGGTCTATGTTGTACTACATTACTGTCACGAGCTCATTGGATCATAAAGCAACTTGTAAGTCTCGTTTTTCTTCATGGTGTTTGTTATTCTAGTCAGTGTCATCTTTGGGTTGAAGTGTTCTTTTATCTTATGTCTTGGGTCTATTCTGTTCAGGTTTATTTTACTAGTGTTGCAAGCTAGACTGTTGGGGTTTCTCATACTACATGTGGGTTGTTTTTTAAAAGTGAGGTTGACAGGGTATCAATTAATACTAGCCAATAGCTCTTTAGGTCATCTCATGTCTCATTATATGGTGGCTATTTCTCCGTTGGGTCAATGTTTTTTGTCATTTTTTTACACAATTTTGGGTGTGGACCCTCCTTTGAGCTTGTTGCAGTCCTTCCCTCAATGACACCTGAAAAATTGGACCCTGCAGGGATTTCCTTTCCTTGTCTAGTCTTGGTTTGTGGAGTCTGGTTGGTACCTTCTCCATATGGTTCTAAAATAGTCAAATGTTAAAATGTTTAATACAAATTCTTGTTGTAGCCTCCATGCTTCATATACCACTTTCATTTCTCCCGGTCTAGTTTTGTTAGTAGGCTCTCTTTAGGTATTTGTTCAACCACAGGTCCTACCAATTTTTTTGCAGGTTTATTCTCTTTATGGCGCCATGGATACACATTTACAGTCGTAAAGGAGGCTCCTCAAGGTCCTCTTCCTCGTAGCACAGGAGGTTATTCGGTTGGGAATCAATTTCCAACTTTTTCAATGCGATGCCTTTGGAGGTACGTAAAGAAATTCTTCAACTAGAGGCCAAAGAATTTGGTGAAAGAGCTTACTTCTCAGAATCTGACATTGGAGGTAATACCCTCAAATGAATTTCTGATCCAGGGAAGTTTTGCAGGAGATGGATCCACTTCCTACACTCCATCACTCATTGTTGAAAAGGGTAACTAGGTCGGTCTTCATGTTGACTATGTAATTATGTTCATGTATAGAAGATGTCAACAATAATAAAATGCATTTTTGGTATACTTGCTTCATGGGTTTCATGAGCAATATTTTGTTATGTAGATAGAATTCTTCTTGATGTCTATTAGGTTTATGTCTTCTAGGAATATGTATAATTAGGTGTCATATTCATGAAGGATTTAGTTTGTGCTCCAAAGACCTTGACAACCCTCATATAATGTTGAAGTCAATTGAAGACAACCTCCAACGCTGCTGAAGAAACACCTCTTGGAAAGTGGAAGAAATTACAAGTCATGTCGGCCTACATGCTATGGTGAAATCAGCCTAAATCATATTTGTATGGTCGGCCTAAAAGGTGAAGACAAATCACTATATATAAGCCTTGTCTGTGGATCATTTAAGAGCAAGCAAGTTCTACGAATGACACTGAACCTAAGTGCGGATATGTATATGTATATGTATATGTATATGTATATGTATATGTATATGTATATGTATATGTATATGTATATGTATATGTATATGTATATGTATATGTATATGTATATATATATATATATATATATATATATATATATATATATATATATATATATACATATACATATACATATACATATACATATACATATACATATACATATACATATACATATACATATACATATACATATACATATCCGCACTTAGGTTCAGTGTCATTCGTAGAACTTGCTTGCTCTTAAATGATCCACAGACAAGGCTTATATATAGTGATTTGTCTTCACCTTTTAGGCCGACCATACAAATATGATTTAGGCTGATTTCACCATAGCATGTAGGCCGACATGACTTGTAATTTCTTCCACTTTCCAAGAGGTGTTTCTTCAGCAGCGTTGGAGGTTGTCTTCAATTGACTTCAACATTATATGAGGGTTGTCAAGGTCTTTGGAGCACAAACTAAATCCTTCATGAATATGACACCTAATTATACATATTCCTAGAAGACATAAACCTAATAGACATCAAGAAGAATTCTATCTACATAACAAAATATTGCTCATGAAACCCATGAAGCAAGTATACCAAAAATGCATTTTATTATTGTTGACATCTTCTATACATGAACATAATTACATAGTCAACATGAAGACCGACCTAGTTACCCTTTTCAACAATGAGTGATATATATATATATATATATATATACATATACATATACATATACATATACATATACATATACATATACATATACATATACATATACATATACATAAACAATATACATGTATACATGTATACATATATACATATATATATATATATATATATACATATATACATATATATACATATATACATATATGTATATATATATATACATATATATACATATATACATATATACATATATACATATATATATATATATATATATATATATATATAGCATTGTTGTGCGGATATAGAAAGCATGCAAGGGTGGATAAGGAACAGCTAAAATGAGTGGATATATCTGAGATTTCAGTGCAGATAAAAGGGAGATTGTAGTGCGTAAAAGTGTGAGATCACAGCGCGGTAAAGGGAAGGATACATTGCGAATACAAGACAATATACAAGTGCGGATAAGTTGTAAATTAGTGTGGATAAAAGTGCAGGAAATAAGTGTGGATATCCCCAAGAAAACAGTGCAGATAAAGATCAGTTTGCATATAGTCAACCACAAGATTGCAGACAGTGAACTATAGGATTGTGGACAGTCAAGAACAGGTTGCGGATGATCAAGTAAAGGATTGAGAATTGTCGCGGATAGATACAACATGATTTCGGATTAATACAAGAAGAGTATAGTTCATATATGTCTGAGTTTTTAAGGAGCAGACTCAAGAGGGTTAGTGCAAGAATAAGCTGCTGATATACTATTGTGAAGGGTTGTTGATTTGAAGATAACAATAAGAGACAGTCATTGTGAGGAAGGTAAATCTATGATTTACCTTCCTATTGGTCAAGCAATTCATCTACAAGCATATGCAAGTTGAAGTTCAAGGTCTTGGAAGCACATCTAGATTAAGGATTGAAGTCTGGGTCATGGTACTTGTCATTTGAAGATTTATAAGAAGAACTCTTTGCAGGTTTTACTCTCCAAGAGGGAGAGGTTTTTTCCCTAGATCTAGGAGCCTAACTTTTGTGTCATGTGCCATTTGATAATTGACTTGATGAAAGACTAACTAAACTAAAAGAAGAGAAGACATAAGTATTACAAGTAAGGCCACAAGTAATTATCAAGAAGAGAATTTGTATTAACCTACAGCCCTCCAAATTCTCAACACTCATCACCGTCAAATGGAAACTCTTCTTAGTATGGTCATTAAAGATAAATAGGTAGAGAACTACAAACTTTTTGCAGGCCAGGAAGACATCAAGTGCATTCTCAAGGACTTCAAATATAGCTTGGATGACATAGTTGTTTGGTTGTATAGCATTGAACGCTATATAGTCTTAAACTCAGACACTGATTCAAATGAGAATCAAGAAGGACCTGGGGTCATCAATGCACCAACACAAGCCTCCCCTTATGTCAACTCAATTGCTTCATCACAAGTCATCATTTTGGACTAAAGAGTCCAATCATATTTTGACATGTTGGTTTATCTGAAGGAAAATTTTCTCTTGGATTTGATCAGTTTTTGTCTCTCTAATTATATCTAGATGTATATGGTTATTAGTCTATAATTCTAATTTAGTTGTTAATAGTAAACTGGTCTACGTTATTAGTAGTATGTCTGCCTTCAAAGCCAACCTATTTGTTCCTATATCCTACTAATTTTTTCATAATATCATTCATATATATTCACATAAATATTATGACATGTAAGAAGAAAATTCTAGAAATGTAGTTTTTGGAACAAATGTAAATTTTTTTAATATTAATAGAAATCCATTGTTGAATTTACTAATTAAAAGAAAAAAAATCGTCAAAACCATTTCAAAGTTCTTTAAACCTATTCAAAGCGTGAAAGATTCTCCATTCCAACTTCGTTAGGAGAAATTAGACAATGTAACGTTAAGACCATATTGGATATTTTATAGATATCATTTGCAACCACGCTATATTCACATAAAAATTATGAAATGAAATGTTTACATATGTTCGTTCATTGTCTTTTTATGTTTTAATATTTGGTTAGAAAAGCTATTAATGTAAATGTAAAATCAATATTTTAATTTTAGTATTTTATGAATATATATTTTATTTTCATGATGGATGTTTGAGTTATGGAATTTAAGTTTTTATTTTGTGATGTGTGAGTAACTGAGGTTATGAGGGGGTTTGATCTTTTTCGCAAGTGGTGTTTGGCATGTATTTAAAGTTTTGATGGGGAATTTTGCATTATGATGTGGTTTGGGAACTGTGTTTTCTTTGTGGAAGGTGATTTGAAGAGTGATGCTCATTATGCAGTAAGGTGGTGAATATCATTCATATAGTCATTTTAAAGGAGTGCCTTGTTGGATGGTTTCCCTGAGATGGACTTATGCAAGGCATTTTTCGTCCACTTTTGTAATTGGTTGATGTACTCCTAGTCCAATTATGTTGCTTTATTTCAGGCTATCGTTATTTCTGAAGGCTTTCTTTGTAATTAAAAAATTTAGTACGGCTTTACCTCTATTTATTGTGTTGCAATGCCTTTCATATTTTGCTTAATATTTAGTTATGGATTGAGTGAATATTTTTCTTAGCTTTAATGTACCCCTTGGCATTTGGTTGTTTCTTTGTTTGTCTGGTTTAGTGGTCAAGTGATTCTTTGCACCAACTCTGGGTCTTGTTCCTTAATCAAGATTGTTATTCTTATGAGTTATCGAAATTGTTTTTATGGTCGGGTGTCTACTTTTACGATTTCTCGTTGTTTGTTTGTTTTTGGATTGGTACTCTTGTCGACTTCAGGGCCTTCGTTGTTATCCAGGATTGTCACTCTCTACCCACAAAGTTTGAGGGTCCATTCTGGGGGTTATTTCTTGTCTTTGTCTTGTTAGAAAATCCATCTCATCTATGCCTTCTACTCGAAGGTTTATGAGGATTTTATAGTAGGGCTAGAGAATTTTTGGGCTCTCTTGGTTCAATTGGTATCCAATCTTTTGTATCATTCCTTTATCTATTTTGTGGGCTCCCCGTCAAGGCTTGACTTCTGCTCTTCTTGCAAGGGAGATAGTTTGTCTTTTGTGTGGCCACTCAGTCAGAAATGGTGCAATAAAGAGCTCCCTTAAGAGGGTGGGGAACTAGGATGGGTTACCCATTCTTACAATCGTGCACCTAGATGAAGGCTCGATAATCCATGGCCATATACAATTAGTCTACCCTAGTATAAATTGGTAGCATCATTTTGGATACGGAAGAGAAAGTGCATTTTAGTAATATTTATCCCTTATCGACACGTGGAGATAGAAACTCTCAACTGGATTTTTTATATTTGTAACACCAGGTCTCGCTAGACCTGCTACATGCAAACGACCTTTATTGGAAAATCAAAACTTCTTGGGATGGGTTCCAATGGAGCATTTAGAGACTCAACAAGAACTGTTGTTGTGCATTAATGAGGTTTTGCAAAAGGTGTTGAAACTGGATGACAAAGTCTTGATTATGACTAAGAGGTTAGCTGACTTCCCAGTCACTCAGTCAGATGCTAACTATAATCTTTCTCCTCCTATACAAGTAGACTCTCCTCCCAGTTGATATGGTTTACAAAAATATGGTTTGTTATTGTAACGACCCATTCCAAGTATAAGAAAAATAATATTAGCATGTATATGACATACGCATATGATAGCTACACATGCATATATCGCATACACCGCACTAGTATACATACCTGCTAGTATCGAGACTACCTAAGTTAGAGCAACGAATTGAATATCACAATGCATTTTATCTCGCCGAGATATAATGAAATATCAACAAAAGACTTAACAAGTATACCGCCCTTATATGCGTATGCGTGGTAGAGCATTATTCAAGAAAAATAAATTATAATTTAGTACAAATTATATGTGAGTGGACAAATAAAATAATAATATAATTTAATTAATTATAAATTTAATTTAATTAAGTTAAAAACAAAAATAATACAATTAATCTTAAAATAATTAATCAAAGTCGATATCTTCATAAATGACTATAATATCTCCATAAATACCTATAATATCTAAATAAATGAGTAAAATATCTCCATAAATGCCTATAATATCCACATAAATGCCAAAAATATCTACATAGATGTGAGGAGGTGGAGAAATTATATAAGGAGTGGAATATGAAGGAGAGGGGGAGGCTTTTGTTTTGCTAAATTTTGAGGGATATGAACTATTCTGAAGGGAAGACTCATTGTTCTTGGAATTCTGGGCACGGGGGCAGAAGAGGCATCTTCTGGGTCTAGGATTGTTTCCTAGATTGGCTGGGAGGAAACGATTGTTTCAGTAACCTGTCCGCTGCATTCACAAGGAGAATCATAGCCCAAGAAATCATCAGTTTCATTCTAAGTATTTTTCTATGTATAAAATAGTTACTTATGTAAGTTCAAATTCACTATTGGTCTCCATTTATTTGCATTTATGCTGAAATATATGTATAGGATAAATTTTATGTATAAAAGGATGGTTTGGGGGTTCTACAGTTATGTTATTACCAATCAAGAGTATGTTTTTTCTATACATGGTAGGACTCTACAAATTTTTGCCTCTATGTGTGTGTGTGTGTGTGTGTGTCACAATGATTAAGGATTTTACATTTTTTTTATTTTCCCTTTAAATATTGGAGAGGAAACAAGGTAAATTTTCCTCATGAGACTTTTCATTCCAAAATTTTGAGCACAAGAATAGATTCTTACAAATTGATTACAAAGTAGAGTACACAAATAGAACATATATATCACTTGCAAGTTATAGTCCCCCCCTTATATATTACAAAAGTGTGTGATATTGCGAGAGGATATTATTTTATGTCTTGTGGGATATCCATTCTTAATTATATTTCCTTCCTCTAATGAGAGGAGGAGAGGGGTTTGGAGATTTCTTAAGGACTTTGGTGAAAGACTTAGAAGATTCAGAGTGAATGCTTGGTATTGTCTCTAGTTCTTTTTCCTCCCCTTGTTCCTCCTTTGCTTCCTTTCTCTCCTATATTTCCTCCTCTATTTCCTCTACATCCTCTCCTTCACCCTTAGTCTTCTACTTAATTTTTTGCTAGAGCATGAATCTTAGGATCCTCAAGGGATGGATTTGTATCTTTTTATGGGTGCACTAAACTAATGTTGGGTCCAATTTCTTCCTTTTCAAATCCTTCTCTGTGTATCTTTTATTTACTAAGCCATCCAATTTGCCAAGAAATTCAAATTGATTATTTCTTGAGGTGGAAAAAACCTTTGGGGTGTATTTGACTAAGGTAACCCCTTACATTGATATTTTTTACGCCTACTTGAGACCATATTAAACTTGTGCTCTTCTATTGAATTTGGATTTGAAGGAGATTGTTCCTCTTGGTTTTTTAATATCTTTTGGAAAAATGTCCATAAACATGATAGTTATTGCACTTGAATGAAATCTATTCATAATTCAAGATTTTATGATGGCTCTACCAATCAATATTGGTTTGCAAAGTCTCTCGAAGTCTCTTCTCCAAATCCACCTCCACACATATCTCACATGAAAACAAATTTCCTTTTGGTTTTGCCCAATTAATGAATATATAGTTTGTTTCCAATATATCTAAGAGTGCAATTATCCCAAAATATTAAATTATTACGAAGCAATCTAACTCACATTAGTGTTACTAAAATTTCATTTTTTCGAATGAAATTTAGGGAGATTCATTTCCCCGGATCCCATTAAATGTGGTATACATCAAATATTGATCTTCTTTATTGAGGAAAATAAATAAATAAAAACAAAAACAAAATAACCATGCCCGTAATCTTGGGAGACCATTGCTTAACCTCCCAAGTTTCCATAGCTTTTGGACTAGGCTAAAGTCCTATAAATTTTCTTATCAAAGTGTGTTTAGACAAAATGAGGGCTTCCCTTCTTCATTCTAAAGATGAAAGATCCAATTGAAAAATGACTTCCAATCATTTTATAAATCTCTTTCGATGACACTGGTTTCTTTTATGTGAATACATCGACTAAAGTGAAGATGGAAAGGCCTCCATTTCAAGCATCTCCCATCTTCAACTTGACTTTTGTAACAACATATTTAAATAGTTCTGGTGAAAAACATCGTGTTCCTGAATACTCAGTGAGAACTGCAACTTTCCAATGCTCATAGTGACTAGGTTCTATTCTTCCTCACAACCTTAAATGCAAGAGACAACTCTTTGATTCACAACTACTGCAATATCCAACTTTTACCTATGATTTGGGTGGTGACTAGGGTAAATTCTAGTAGAAAAGGAAAACAACCGTCCTATTTTCCCATAAAGTAGCTTCAATTTATTACTCATACATTTCCAATTTATCATTATTAGAATTCAAATATTTTTTATTAAAATTTAAAATATAAATTAACAAAATCAATATTTAATAAAAAATAAATTATATACATATATATGAGAGAATTGTTGCACGATGTGAGCGGCTTCTCTTTTCTCAATGGCTACAATCTCAAGAGGACATGCGTCTCCTCTGGATATTGAAGATTTTAGTAATTTCATGGCTAATGAGTCAAAATATCAAAAGGCAATGTCATCTCGATTTGTCAAGAAGCTCAATGAAATCGTCAAAGTTAAGATTTTATCCTCCCAAACACAATCTTGGGCCTTGTATTTGGCTAAGCATGGCCTGATAGGCTAGTTTGTGGGGATTTGGATGACCCTACACTCTATGAAATTGTGGGTGGAAAAAAATTGGAAACCCTTGATCAAGGGTTTGATCTCATCTTCATTCTATGGGAAAGAATTTTTCACCTTATTTTTTAAAAACAAGGTAGTCTGGGACTTTATCTTCATAAGCGAGCCTGAATTTATTGTAGCCCAAGGGTTGTAATTGGATCAATGTATCCTTGATTTCAATTTTGAAAGTGATATGCCTTATGTTATCTCAGTGTGAGTGAAACTTCCATTCCTCCCTATTCATGACTGGAATGAAGTAACTCAAAAATATTGGAAATGCCCTGGGTAAATACATCAATCGTGTCGAGCTACAAGAGGGTTTGTTTGTTTTTGAAATAATTTGTGTGGAAGTGGATATGGATAAGGGGCTTTCAATGACCATAAATTTTAATTTGGATAACTAGTCTCATATCCAAGAAGTGTACTATGACCAACTTCCTTTCAAGTGCAAAATATGCCATGAGTATGGCAACTTTGCTAGAAGTTCTAAAAGAAACAAGCGGAACAACAAAAATAGGTTGAAGAGGGAGATCAATGGAAATAACCAAAGAGAATATGAAGCCTACCAAGACAAGTTAATAATCATCCTAGACAACCTGATCCAAATGGGAATAAGGGGAAAGGCTTAGATTCCCCAAAAAAATCAAGACCATTAGAGGGAAAAGGATCTAGTAAGACCAATGGGAAGAAAGACATCCATAATAGCTATGGAGCTTTGAATCTAATTAATGAAGAAGGATAAATCCAGTTGAACAATCCTTATATTTCCCCTAAAAAGGATCTTAATCTCGCTTCAAATTCTAGGACTGTCTCGAATACTAAGAATATGTTGCCTCTAGAGGATGTTCCACCCCCTGTGCAGTCAGTTGATGACTCTCCCTTGGAGGAGGAAGAATATCACTCGCCCAGGATCATCCAACTTGGCCCTACCTTTGCAAGCTCGACTGATGATAAATATGAAGTCGAGAAGGAAAAGGAGCAAGAGTAGTTACACCACAAGGTAGGCAAGAAGACTAATCGGGAGGTGGGAACATAAAAGGTAGAGAAATACAAATAACTAGGAACTCAATCAACATTGGATCCAAGGTTCATCTAAGGAGGTAGAAATACAAAAAAAGTAGTAAACCCCTCTCAAGGGGAAACTAAAACATGTAGCAAATGATGAAGATTATCTCGTGGAATTGCAGAGGGTTAGGGTTTGAGAAAAGGATGTCAAAAGTAAAATCCCTAGTTAAAAGAGAAAATTCCCTTATTCTCTTACTTCAAGAGACTAAGATGGGGGATCAAGATATCCTTCAACATCAATACAAATTATGGAATGGCAGTAGCATTTTATCAGTAAAATTAAGAGGAGTACTATGAATACTTTGTAGCCTTCGGGCTCTGTCCTCAATCAAACTATTGGACTAGTATGCCTCTCCACATTGGCTAGTAGTGAGATTTATACATTTACCCTCTCAAAAGTATGCACTATTGTTTATATATATATGGTTGTTCATTTCAGGGAAAATATTGAGTGTTGGTCATCCCTTATGGATTTGGGAAACTTTGATTTTGGCTAAGACAATATATTTGGGGGCGATTTTAATACGACCCTATATGCTTTGGGGAAAAAATAACGAGATAAAGTTAGGTATCAAGTCTAAGAAAATATGGAAGATCTAATTAGGAATCTAAATCTGCTTGATATAAAGCCTTCTTTAAACAAGTTCACTTGGATAAATAGGTGATCAGGCCCTAGTCACGGTGTTGCTCACCTTGATCATTTTCTTGTTATTGATTCCTTCTTAGAGAAATAATTCTTGTTTTCTTCCAAAATTCCCCCATGGTGTAGCTCTAACCGCCACCCTATCTCATTAGAAATATTGGACAAAGGTAATTATTGTCCTCTCCCTTAAGGTTTTGCCTAATTTGGATCAAATCAAAGGGCTTATGTGATTTGGTCAAACAAGTTAAACAAGTTTGGAGGCAATGGATTATAGGAATCCAAATTAACATTCGGGAGAAATAATTTAAATTTATTAAAGAGGCCATGGAGACTTCGGCTAAAGTGCAAAATGAAATTTTCCAAGCTTAAATTACCAAAATACAAATAATTTAGAAGCTCTTCAAAGAGATATGGTGCAAGGACCAGTTACTCAGGAGATTGTTATGAAAGAAAAGAAGGGATTTGAAGCCTATCATTATGTTTTGAAAGAATATGAGGAATTGTGGAGGCCCAAATCTCATAGCCTTTGGCTTTAGGAAGGGGATATAAATTCCAAATTATTTCATAATCAAGCTCATAATCGAACTCAGAAGAACAACGTCAGAGAGATCGCAATTAGAGGGAATAAAATCGATGATTTTGGATTGATCCAAGCTGAGGGAATTCAACATTTTTGCAAGCTCTACAATGTGGTGGACCTTGTGAATGTATACTCACAGGAGGTTATGTTAGAGCATGTTTCAGAATTAATTTCCCTACAAGATAACATTTTTTTACTTAAGGAGATTACAGAGGAGGAGATCAAGAATATTATTTTTTCTTTCAACCTAGATAAAGCTTTGAGGTCAGATGTATTCTCAGCCCATTTTTATAAATATTTATGGGATGTGATTAAATTTTACTTTTGTAGTATGTTGGATTACTCTTCAAAGAACAATTTTATAAGAGAAGGTAGAGGGTCTTCCTTCTTGGTCTTAGCTCCCAAAGAGTATAATCCATTGTCATTTGCATGGTTAAGGCCTATTTTACTTTGCAATGTTTCTTACAAAGTCATTTTCAAGATCTTGGATACAAGGCACAAGCTTCTCCTCCCAAAAATAATTTTGGAAAACTAAGGAGGGTTTGTCTTTCAAAGGAAAATATTTGATAATATTATTTTGGTTCAAGAAGAAATGCATTCCATCCAGGCAAGGGGCGATAAAGACACGGTTATCAAGTTGGATATGGTGAATGCCTTTAATTGAGTGTGCCACGACATTTTGTTTAAGGTAATGTCAAAATTTGGTTTTGATAACAAATTTATTCACTATATATCTCCATGTATTTCAACTCCTTGGATCTTGCCATTGGTTAATGGAAGATCTTTAGGATTTTTCAAACTTTCAAGGGTCCTTCGCGAAGGCTTCCTTCTCTCCCCTTTTTTATATATCATAGTTGTAGATTATCTAAGCCAAGGATTGGTTTCTAGAGAAGTGAAAGGCTTCCAAGAATTTGGTTTGTAAGGGGAATCAAGAGCATAAATCATTCGCAATTTCTAGAAGACACTTTACGTATGGGAGGAGCTTCTTCCATTTTAAACAAAAGGTTTATGTCAATCTTAGACCATTTTTTGGAGGCCTAATAAGGCATGATGAACTCTAGGAAATCACATATCTATTCTTGGAATATTAATGCTATAAACCAAATGTTGATTGCAAGGATACTAGGACTTTAATATGTGGAAACCTGGAAAGATTTTAAATATCTTAGCATTCCTATATGCCTGAAATCACACTTTTTGCAACTTGGGCAAGTATAGTTTCAAAATTTAAATTATTTTTTTCTCAATGGGGAGCCCGTTGGCTGAATCTTATTGGTCGTATAGTCTTGACCATAGTATTCAAAACTGGTCAGTTCAAACCAATCAGTTCAATGGCCAGTCGGGTCAAACCGATAGAAAAACTTGGTTAAGGGTGACCTTTGACCCAAAAATCTAGTCAAGGGCTAACTGACTGGTTTATCGATAAACTGGTCGATTAGCTGCCACGACCACAGAGGGACCCACAGACGCAGTTTTGGACAGTAATGGGTGGTTTTGAAGGGAAAAGGAGGATTGTTTCCCTCCAAAAACACCCTCCCCATTCCTTTAAAAGTAGGGGTACCCTCTCATTTGTCTCACACATCTCATTTGGAGCTTTTGTGGGTTTTATTGGAAGCTTGGAGAGTGTTGAGCTTTTGTTGGAGTAGTGGAACAACAGAGAGTTTGAGCTAAGTAGTAGCCATCATGCCTACAAAAGCAAAGGATACTGCATGGGCTCATTGTGATATGATTGATGGCAGAATGATTTGAAAATATTGCCAAAAAAATATTGCAGGAGGGGGTATTTATAGGTTCAACCAACACTTGGCTAGGATAGGAGGGCATGTAAAGCCATGTGGAGCACCAAATTAAGTAATAAGGCATATTAGGGCAGAATACCTTCAAAAGTTTGAGACTCAAGTCATTGAACCAATAGAGAAGTTTGTGACTCGAGAAGTAGCAAAGTTTGGGAGTCGAGACTCAACCAACTAAGTTGGATCATGATGAGAAGTTTCAAGTGATAATGTTGGTCACTAATATCATATATGTATATTTGTAGTAGGCCAGTGGCCCCATAGTTTGTAGGCCTTTTTTTTAAACTCTAGAGGCCATTTAGAGTCTCATTTCTTATGTATTTTGTCGATGATATGTATTGCACTCGGTGCCTTTTTGATATGTTCACCTTTTCATGGTATATAAATGAGGAAACTTTACACATTTTGTCTTTAATGGCTTGGAATCATGGTTGAAAATATTTTAAAAAAAGAAAAGAAAAAGTTATTAAAATTAATTATTTAATGTATTTTTTTTTAAACCGTTTCATTGAGATCTAACCAATCCGAGTTTGACTAGTTCCGGTTCAAAACCCGATTCATTAGGTCCACCGGTTCTGGGTTTTAATACTATGGTTTTGACTAAGGTTTTTCTTTCAACACTGCTCCTATATCAATTTCCTGTGCTCTTGACTCCTCAAAACATTTTGTCTTTAATGGCTAAATAAATTTGAATTTCTTACGGGAAAGTTGATCCAAGTGGATCTAGAAATATAATTGGCCTTGAAAATACTTCAAAAATAATAGTTCTCAGATAGAAGTGGAACTAGGAATAGATCATAATGCTCGTCACCCTGATTCCAACTATGTGAACGCTACTCAAATCCGAGTTTGTATGCTTAAGTTATAGCTGGTCAAAGTTCTGGTCAAACTTGGCCAAGTGGTAATCACTAACGAGGAAGCAATTTGAAAAAGGGATGATGCACAAAATCTGGCGATCAGAATAGGCGAATTTGTTGCCTACTTAGTTTGTTTAATATCCTTTAAAACCCGATGAGAAAATTGAACTATTATGTTAAAAAAATAAATAAATAAATATATATATATATATATATATATATATATATATATATATATATATATATATATATATTTGGGGTGGCAGGTTGCCAACCCTGCCACCCCAATGACCCAATGACCCAACGGTATTATATATATCATATATTTAAATTGGGTGGGCGGGCCACCCGTGGCGGACCTGCCCAACCCATATGGAGTACCACAACACCACGTGTTGCGAAATCAGCAGGGCTTGGACACACCCAGCCCAATGGGTCGGCTTGCCACCCGGGTGGTTCCAAAATATGTTACAACGATGATTAATCACCGAACCATATTAAATGATGACACAAAATAATACACCATGTATGGGATGTGATGAGACTCGGAACCAGAACCACCCCCGTACTACGTGCCACTGCCACCAACGAGTCATTGACCCCACATTGGTGGCTCCGCCCATTTTATATAAAACCTCATTTTCCCATTCGAACCAAATCGGCGGAAGAGAGGACCAGTGGAACCCTGAGTGGCTGGGAGGGTCAAAACCATGAGTGAGGGATCTTAGAGGGCCAAAGGTGCCAGTGTCAAAATTTAATAAGTTTATAGTCATTTTTGCACGTTTTCGTGCCAGGAATCCAACCATGTAGTCTGTTTCTCCAGATAAGATATCCATTATCAGGCCATCATCAGAATTGGAGGTATAAGGGTCATTTTTATGTAAATTTGATTGTAATTCATTTCTTTGATACCACTTAATGAAATAAGGCCTCCCCACTTTGAGCAGGGCCCGAAGACGTAGCCCAATTTGGGTGAACTTCGCAATCAAATTGTTTGTGTGCCTTTGATCTCATGGTTGATTTATGATTTCCTCTTATTCTTCATGTGTTAAGTTACTTGGTTAATATGGTATTTTATATGCAATTCTGTATACATCCTTGAAGTTAAAATATCTGGATCATTTTTGGTATCAGAGCAGGTCTTCTTGATGCGAGTTGCATGAGTGAATGTTAACCAGGAACAAGCTTCAAAAAGGTGAAGGAAAACTCAAATCCTTTGATCCCAAAGCGGGGTGTGCACCATGAAGATGGAACATGGTAGATGAGGATGCACGAGCAGACGAAGAGCAAAATTATCGCAAGATATTCTTCACCATGGCAGAGAAAGTTGATAAGTTGTTTGCAGAATATGAGAAGA
This sequence comes from Pinus albicaulis, assembly GCA_034641835.2. NCBI lineage: Eukaryota > Viridiplantae > Streptophyta > Pinopsida > Pinales > Pinaceae > Pinus > Pinus albicaulis. The sequence goes on along the minus strand of CM076570.1, from coordinate 934,075,996 downwards.
CAATCAGACATGAGAAGAAGGAGCTTGATGATCATGCATTGGTACACCATGGGGGTGGAGGAGGAGAGCCTCCTCCCTCTCCATCCACCAATGAAATTTCTTCTTCTTCCTCTTCTCATCATTATAACATGCACCATAAAAATTCATCTAAGAATCCACTTTTTAAGCTAGATATAAAGTTTGATTTTCCCACATGTAATGGAGAATGTAATGCAGAGAAACTAAACAATTGGATTAGATAGATCAAGGTTTATTGCCAGATTCAAAAAATCGAGGAGGATGAGGCAAATTTCTAGTTAGCATCCCTTTGACTGAGTGGCACCTCTCTCGTTTGGTGGGAGAGCAAGTTGCAGAAAGGCAGCAAAGACTTGGGTAATCTCCTTTCTTCTTGGTCCAATTTTGTTTCTACATTAAAAGATCATTTTTATCCTTTAGGTTATCGACAAAAGGCTTTAATGGAATGGAAATATTTAAAACAAGGAAAGGGTCAAAATGTACAAAGCTTGACAAAATAGTTTAGAAAACAAGCTTTGAATTTGGGCATTCCACTTGACTCACCAAAAACTGTAACAAAATATATTGGTGCTTTACATAGTTACATTAGGCATTCTTTGTTATTATTTAAGCCTAATATTGTTGATGCGGCGAGTGTGAAGGCCATTCACCTTGAAAGCAGGGGAAAGAATGATAAAGAAGGTCAATCAAAGAAATCATCTTTCAAACCTCATAATGGAAAGTTCAAAGGAAAAGGCAAGGGAAAGGACAAGAAGGAAACTACAACCAAGAAGGAGGAAGGAGCAAATCCATCTTGCACACATTGCAAGAAGGAAGGCCATGATGATGAACATTGTTGGAAGTTGCATTTGGAGTTGAAACCAAAGAGATTTGGTGGGAAGAACAAGCAAAAGACAGTGGAAATTGTACAATAGAAACTTGGATTTGATTTCGATGAAGAGACACAGATCGCAACAATGGGCATACAAGGTACTCTTTCTCTTCATGCTAATGAAATTTCTGAATTACATGCAAGTACAAGTTCTTCAAATGAGTCTCTTTTTAATGAACGAAAGAGGATTGAGTTGTTCCACATTAGAGTCGTAATGAAACATACTAAAGTGGAAACCTTGTTTGATCCAGGCTCACAAGTAAATTTGATTTCAGAATCCTTGGTTAAGAAATTGGGATTAAAACCCAAGCCTCATCTAAAACCTTACCCTCTTGGTTGGGTGTGTGATAAATCTAAATTACATGTAACCAAACAGTGTAAGGCTAAATTTGTGATTGCGTCCAAACTAGTAGATGAGTTTGATCTTGATGTTGTAACTTTGGATATCTGTGGCATGGTATTGGGGAGTCCATATTTGTATGACAAGAAAGAAACTTTCTTTCACCATGAAAACAAGTATCATCTCACGAAATATGAGGTGGAATACAATGTTAGAGCTCATCGTACCAAAGTCAGTGCCAGTCTTGTAAGTGTAGGTCAAATGAAGAGGTTGGTGAATTCCAGCAAAGGTTGCATGCTCATGGTTGTGAGAGAAAAATATGCGGAGACATTTGATGCTTTCCAAGGTTGTGATCCCACTCATAAAAAGGAATTGTGTGAAATTGTTTCTAACTATGCTGGGATTTTTTAGGAACCAAGTGGGTTGCCTCCAAAGCATGAGATCCAACATGAGATTCACTTGCAACGGGATGCTCCTTTACCCAACATTGGTATGTACAGGTTGTCAACCATTGAGATGGAGGAGATAAAGAAACATGCGCATGAGTTGTTGAACCAAGGGGTCATAATACCAAGTTCTTCTCCATGTAGTTCACCTATTGTGTTGGTACCAAATAAGGATGGCACATGGAGGATGTGTGTGGACTATATAGAACTCAACAAAATAACGATGAAGAATCGATACCATCTCCCTCACAATGATGATTTATTAGATCAATTGAAAATGTTGTCTATTTCACAAAACTAGACTTGTGTAATGACTATCATCAGGTCAGGATTGCAGAACATGATGTGTGGAAGACTACATTCAAAACCAAGCAGGGATTGTTTTAATGGATGGTGTTACCATTCAGACTATGTAATGCTCCAGCCACATTCTTGAGGGTAATGAATGATATTCTTGATGAATTTTCACTTGTGTATCTTGATGAAATTCATTTTTAAAGTAGGACATGGGATGATCATGTGAGTCATGTTAAAAAGGTGCTTGATGTTTTGCAAAAATAAAAATTGTATGTCAAAATGTCTAAGTGTGAATTTGGTAAGACCTCTTTGGTTTATTTGGGTCACATTGTCGATGGTGGACAATTGAAAGTAGATCCTTCTAAAATTGATGTGATTGTAAAGTGGTCTAAACCTACCAATGTTACTGAGGTTGGTAGATTTTTTGGTGTAGTACAATACTAGATAAGGTTCATTCTCAACTTCTCTGTCATTCCATCCCCTTTACATACATTGATGAGTGTGAATCAAACCTTTCAGTGGAGAGGAAAGCAACAGAAAGCCTTTGATACACTAAAAGAGAAGATCAGTACATCACTAGTTTTGGCCTTACCATACCTCAAACATCCTTTTGAGACCATGGCATATGCCAGTGGATATGCCATGGGAGCAGTATTGATGCAATAAAGGAAACATGTATGTTACCATTCAAATAAATTATCCCAAACTGTTGTGAACTATCCCACATATGACAAGGAGTTGTATGCCTTGGTTCGAAGCGTGAAGAAGTGGAAGCACTACCTGATCAACAAGGAGACCATCATTCACACAAATAACCATCCCTTGCAGTATGTAGAAATTATATACAAGATGCATGTATATATTCAGATTCTCCTGATCTAACAATATTTATCTTCTTTCTAAATACATAATCCTTCCACTGTTAATCTTTTGCAGAAATTAAAATCAATTGCAAACACATGAAGCAATAAAAACAATCACACATAACACATTTGTTTAACGGGAAAGCCTGAAGCTGAAAACCCCAACTATCATATTTATGTATCATGGAGACCATGTAACAATATCATACAAAGTTTAGTACATCAAGCTCTCAGTACATTCAATCGTCACACACTAATCAGAAGAAATCTGCAAATCCATGCATCGATTTCTTGCCACCTGCTAGTCTGCCTCCACTATGCAATCCCTGCTGAAGAATAGCTCTGAATGAATTCGAATTACCCTTGCCTTGACTGCGCAATCCTCATTGGCAACTCTAATGTGTGTGTGGTGCAATCAATGCATCACTATAGTCACAACAGATAGTCCATCTTTCCCTTTCACCTATCTCTCCACTGGGTCTCCACTGGAACTGAAATGCACTATAGTTAACTGTTGTATTGTTCAGTTGATTAATGAGTTATTATTTGTGAATTAATTAAATAATTAATTCACTCCACTCTCACTAGTGTATCATTCAGTTAGACTAGATACAACTAGCTCAACTGAGTTTAACTCCATTAACTGAGTTAAACTGAATAAAAACTCCATGAACTACTCTTCCAACTATGTCATAACTTTGCCACTTCAGTTCTAACTTAGTCCTCCATGCATGAACCACTAGTAAACCATAGGAATTGCGTAATTCCTTCAGCCCACTGATTTTCCAAATCTATGCACTGTAATTAAGTGCTCCAAGAGAATAAGTTGTTGTTTATTGTCGGATTATTATTAAGAGCTAATAATAATTGACACTTCTATATTTAGATCGACGATCTATAAATAGACTTCGCCCAATATTCTAAAAATATAATTTCATCTATTTTTCTATCTTGATCAAATATCCACAAATAGCATCCTGCAACTTCTGAAATATGATCACCATGTCTAAAAATAGACTTGCGCCTAAAAATAGCTTGCGGGCCCACTTAGTGAAGGCGACTCATTTTCACTAAGCTCATTATCTTGTTGAATCTCAACACAGTACCTTCAGTCACATACCAAGCTTCAACAAGCACGTCATTTCAAGTGGATGGGATTCCTCCAACAATTTCACTTGGTAATAAATTAAAAGAAGGGCACCATCAACAAAGTGGAAGATATGCTTTCTCGCCCTCTTATTTCTACATCTATAGTTTTGCAAAATGCTTCTTTATCTTTTAAAATTTATGCTGAACAATATGTTGTTAATGATGATTTTAAGGATATTTATGCAAAACTGACGCATGGATCGCAGGTGGATAATTATCACTTGCAAGGAAAATTGTTGTACTATCTTGGCGAACTTTGTATACCTCTCTTGTGTTAGGTCATTTTTGTGTAGAAAATACTTTGTGTCATTTATAGAGGTTTTGTTATTGGCCTCACATGAAAAATATTGTGACTCAATATGTAAAGGGACATGTGTTGTGTTCAGTTTGCAAGCCCGCTAATAGAAAATTAGGGCTCTACACACCACTCCTTGTTCTGAATTGTCCATGGGAAAGTGTGTCAATGGATTTTGTAGGCGGTTTTCCTTTGTCTAGGAGAGGTCATGACTATTTGTATGTCGTTGTGGATTGATTTAGCAAAATGTGTGTCTGAATTCCTTGTAAGAAGTACGTCACTACAGAGCAAATTTCTCATCTCTTCTTCCAATTTGTGTGGGTCCATTTAGGGTTGCCCACATCCATTGTGTTTGATCGAGACTCTTGTTTTCTTGGAGATTTTTGGACAAGTTTGGGGAGAATGATGGACACCAATTTGAAGAGGAGCGCGACATTTCATCTGCAAACTGATGGATAAACAAAGGTTGTCAACTGCACAATGATACACTTACTCTGAGGCTATTGTGGCAAGCATCCCCAGTTGTGGGATGCGAAACTTCCTTACGTACAACATGCATACAATAGGGAAGTGAATTAATCCACTCAGAGCTCATTGTTTGAGACATGATTTGGCTATTTACCAAAGGATCCGTTAGACATGGTATTTGGGAGAGATGAAGATTCCAATGGGAAAGATGATAGGGACAAAGCACAAAAGTTCATTCAGCAGATACAAGTGATTCACCAGGTAGTGTAGGAGCAGTTGGAGAAAAGTTAAGCTCGACATGACAAGCACCGAGTCGATCACCAATTCCAGATTGGGGACAAAGTGTGGCTCCACATCAACAAATACATAATGAAAGGGGAAGGAAAGAAGTTAAGACCAATCAAATATGGCCCATTCACCATGTTAGAGAAGATTCGAGACAATGTTGTTCATATTGATTTTCTAGCATACTCAGTGGTGAACGTTGAAAATATGAAGCTTTATGAGCCTCCATTGATCATGGACACAGAAGAGGTTGGACAAGTTCCTATAATGGACGATTTTGCACCTGAATACTTGGACAAGCTACCAGATTACATCATTCTTGACAGAAAGACCAGGAATTCACGATGAGGAGACGTGGAGTACCTTTGTATTGGTTTCAAAGGAATGCATCCAAGTAAGGTTCGATGGATGGAAAAGGAGAAAGCGAGGGAGAAATTCCCTCACTTGCCAATAGACTGATAAAGCTTTTGGCGGTCCAAAAGCTCACTAGTGAGGAGGAATGATCCAGGTGGATCTAGAAATAGAAGTCGCCTTGAAAATAGCTCAAAAATTATATTCCTTAGATAGAAGTGAAACTAGGACCATATTGCAGTGCTCGTCACCTTGATTCCAATGGTGCAAACGACACTCAAATCCAAGTTTGTATTCTCAAGTTATAGTTGGTCAGAGTTATGGTCAAACTTGGCGGTCAGAACAGGCGAATTTTTCGCCTACTTAGTTTGTATAATGTCCCTTAAAAAACAACGGGAAAATTTGAACTATTATGTTAAAAAAATAAAAATAAAAATAATATTTTTGGGGTGGTGGGTTGCCAAACCCACCACCCCCAACAACCCAATGATATTATATATATGGTATATTTAAATCGGGTGGGCGAACCACCCCTGGTGGGCCCGCCCGACCCATATGCAATTCCACAGCGCCACGTGTTGTGGAACCGACGGGGCTTGAACCCACCCGGCCCCGTGGTTGTTCCAAAAGATGTTACAACGATGATCAACTACGGAACCATATTAAACAATGACACAAAACAATACACCATGTATGGGATGCAACAAGACTCGAAACCGAAACCACCCCCGTACTACGTGCCACCACCACCAACAGGCCAACAACCCCACATTGGTGGCTCCGCCCATTTTTTTATAGAAAACATCATTTTCCCATTTGAACGAGACCAACGAACGAGTAGAACCCTGAGCGAACAGGAGGGCTGAAACCATGAGTGACGGATGTGCCAAGATGCTAAAAATATTCCCTTAGAGGGCCAGAGGTGCCTGCGTTAGAATTTGACAAGTTTATAGTCATTTTTGCACGTTTTCGCGCCAGGAATCCAATTGTATAGTTTGTTTCTCTAGCTGAGGTCTCCATTTTCAGGCCATCATCAGAATTGGAGGAATAAGGGTCATTTTTTGTAAAGTTGATTGTAATTAATTTCTTTGATTCCACATAATGAAAGAAGGCCTCTCCACTTTGAGTAGCACAGAGACGTAGCCCACATTGGGTGAACTCTGCAATAAAATCATTCGTGTGCCTTTTATCTCATGGTTGCTTTATGATTTGTGCTTATTTTTCACGTGTTAATTTACTTGGATAATATGTTATTTTGTATGCATCCTTGAAGTTAAAAGATATGGATCAAAAGTGGTAAAACCAACACTAAAATGGTTTATCTAGTAAAATGGGCCATTGTTCGATATCCTAAAGCACATGGGGGGCTCAATATCACAGATCCAATGGTAATTAATAAAGCATTTGGAGCTAAACTTGTCTGGTGCTTTATCTCTCCCAAAAGTTGAATGGTGGAAGGTGGTATTATGCTCAAAATACCTCCCTTTTGAGCGTGATTCTTGCCTGATTGCGCTCCCTCCTCCCTGAGGAGGATATATAGTGTGGCATTTTTTTGTGGATCTATCTCCCCTTATAAAATAATGAATTTTTGGAAGCCACTCAAGAAATGATAGAGACTTGATGCCACTCAAGAATGTATTTGTTGCAAATATGAAATATTCCCTTGTTGATATATCTTCTTGGGATGGAAAATGATGTTGATTTGTGTCGCTTGGGAGGTACTCCACAACCATGGGTACTAGGTTTGCGTGATTTGGCACCACAAAAGGGCTTTGTGGGCGAAGTACGCAATAAATGGGTTTTGCACCCAAAATTGTGGGCACTAAACCAAGCATGGTTTTGATGGTTTGACCATCGTTGCATGTGTGGCACCCTTAGTGGAGAAAGGGGAAACTAAGGAAGCCATGGAAGTCTTGATAAAAATGAAGAAAATAAATTTTTATTTATATGTAGTGGGCTAATTGGTGAAAGTTTCATGTCGACTTGGCTTGAGGAGAGCCCTTTGGAGGGCTAGACGTTGCACCCTAAGAAAATATAAATAAGAGGCAAGTCATGTGATCATAACATCACATATAATTGCAAGCATCTAAGGAGAAGGACATCTCTGATCTAGTTGCAACCATAAGGAGCCTAGCTGAAGTGGAGAAAAGTAATTATTTGCATCTTTTCTTGTGATTAGTCTAGGCCGAGTTAAGCAGAGTGGAAGAGGACAAGTTATGGGAAATAATTTTGTGCATGCATTGGCTTACTTTCAATAATCTAGCCATAGGTATATTCTGTGCTTTTGGAGGAAGGGTCAAGCCCTGTGACACTTGGTTTGGAGGGTTGTAAGGGTTATTATTTGAGGGTAGAAAGGCTAGGCGGCTAGGCCCAATATCTTCAAGGGATAACACAAGAGTTTCAGGGTTGGAAGGGAGGTAAAACATAGAAAAATCAGGTATGATATTTGACTGAGGAAACCCTAGCCATAGGGTTTGTAATCTAGGTTGAAATCTTATTCAAAGGATGCACATGGGCCGTAGGATAACCCTAGAGGTATGCATGTATCCTTCCAAGTTGATGTTTTTACTACTAGATGAGGTCCATTATGGGACAAAGTTGATAGCAACTTGTGTACAGTGTGGAGGGTTTTTAGAAGGTTGTTAGAAGTGCCCTAAGTACAATCCCTTTTGATGGACAATAAGGGATATTAGTGGGCAGACTTGATAATCCCTAAAGGTTGATATTTGGAGGAGCTAAAGGGAAACCAATAGGGCTAGTTTTCAAGCCCTATTTCATTGAGTTGCATATTTCATCTTCAGTGATAAGTGGGTAGCCTCTAGAGCCACAAGTTTGTCATCATTGTAACAACAATGTGGTAGAAGTGGGAAATGTCGTGAAGTTCTTATGTGTTGGTGTCCTTTAAGGAAGAAGGGGCAACTAGTGAGCAGATTGTGGTGGGCCAAAGTTCAATGACCTAAAGGAGGAATGTTCATTGATAGTGGCAGATTGTGGAGCTGAAAATTGGAAGGAAAAGGATCGTCAGAAGTGTTCAAGGTATGTGGACCTAAAGGGTCATGGAAGCACTACATCAACAAGTAGGTTAGTTGCACTTTGTTCAAGTTAAATTGGTCATCATAGTTGTTGTTGATACCAAGCCCTAGTTTTATTGTGTCAAGGTTGATTATAAGGGTCGTGATCCCTAGTATGGGAGTCCTAAGATTGTTGTATTAAAGTTCATAATATAACAAAGTTGTGTAAAAAATTGTGCCTTGTGTACTAGTTGATTCATTGTTATGGTTATTCTGTTGTGCAAAGTAGAAGTGTTGTGGCATTTGAGTCTGTTTTTGTTCGATATTATAGAATCAAACCGGATTCTTGAGTTTTATGGAAAAATCAACATGGTGTCAGAGCTACTTTCAAGGGCTAATGAATCAAAGTGTGCACAACGTACAACAAAAGAGGGAGTTAGTTCCATTATATTTGAAGGATTAATAACGATGGCAGAGTTGGCAGTTGGTCTGCGATATGAGGACAGGTTGGATGGGTTGTCTAACTATAGTCTGTGGAAGGAAAGGATCAAGTTGGTCTTGATGTTGAACAAGATAATGGAATTTGACGACAGGGAGATCAAGAAACTGACTGACCCTAAGGAGAAGGAAGTGTATGAGGAGTTGAATACAAAGGCGAAGCTGATCATCCTAGATGGTTTCAAAGATAATTTGATACCGCAACTTTTAGGGAGGAGCTCAACCCATGAGATGTGGAAATACCTTCAGGATCTATTCTAGAACAAGAATGAGAACTAATTATTATTATTGAAGGATAAGTTCAAGGGCACCAAGATGTTAGGTGGAGAAGCAATGACGTCGTATCTGATGAGATCATCTCCGGTTTGAGATGAGATTTTTTCCGTGGGTGAGACTGTTACAGATTCCGAGATGGTGAGGTTTGCTTTGAAATGGTTCACCGAGGAATGGTAGCCCTTCATCAAAGGGATCATCACTTGAGAGAAACTGCCAGACTAAAATAGGTTGTGGGATGACTTCAGTTAGGAGGAACTGCATGACGAGGACCTTCATAAGAAGAATAAGACTTTTGATGATAACATGGATCTTGCAAGGAGAATGAAGGGTAAGCCAAAGAAGGACTTGAGTAAGTTGAAGTGTTTTAGTTGTGGTGAATATGGTAATTATTCGACGAAGTATCCAAAGAAGAAGAAGGGATATGATGAAAAGAATAAAGGGAAGGAGGTAACACGTGCCACTACTGCTTTTGAGTTGGATGAAATCTCAAGAAGATTGAAGAGAGAGGATTTTTCTCAATGAGATTGCATGGTACGTGGACAATGGTGCGTTGAAGCATATGACAAGTTTGCGTGATGCATTTGAGACTCTAACTAAATAAGACTCGAAGTTGCAGATGATGGTTGGCGACAAGAGTTAGAAAGAGATTATAGGATCAGGGGTTGTGCCATTTAGGATGGAGTTAGGTCAGTTGTTGCACTTCGAGATGTACTGTTTGTATCAGATCTCAGATACACCATGTTGTTTATCTCATTGATAAATAAGAAGGGGTTTGACATGATTTTCCAAGATGGGAAAGAAAGAATCAAGCCCAAAGGCTCCAACTCTGTTGGAGTTGTAATCAGAGTTAGGGAGCATGGTCTATACTGGCTAAAAGGAAAGCCTATAGATCATGAGTAGAAGCAGGTGCAGGTTTGTGAGGCTCAGAGGGAGCCAAGTTAGAGAGGGAGAATCCATAACCCAAGAAGAGTGTGTGGCCAGTGGGGAGTAAGGGGTCCTCTACAGTTGGCAAGAAGGAACCATGCGATGACCTGAAATCATTTTAGGAGAATAAGAAACATGGAGCTTCTCGTTGCAGGAACACTATCGAAAAGAGTGTGGTTCATTCTATAGCGTATGTTGTAGTGGTTAACACTAGGAGTTGGGCTAGTGTTCCCCGTAGTGATGATGATGATGAGATACTTCCAAGTGGTGGAATTACCTCCCTCACTAAGAGGGAGTGTTGATTTGTGTAGCTTGTGAGGTACTCCACAACCCTGGGTACTGGGTTTGTGTGAGTTGGCACCACAAAAGGGATTTGTGGGTGAAGTACCCAAGTAGTGGGTTTTGCAACCAAAGTTGTGGGCATGAAGCCAAACATGATTTTGATGGTTTTACCATTGTTGCATGTGTGGAACCATTAATTGAGAAAGGGGAAACTAAGGCAATCATGGAAGTCTCGATCAAATGAAGAAAGTAATTTTTATTTATATGTAGTAGTAACATCACATCCAAGTGCAAGCATATAAGGAGAAGGACATCTTTGATCTAGTTGCAGCCTTAAGGAGCCTAGCTGAAGTGGAGAGAAGGACTTGTTTGCATATTTTCTTGTGATTGGTCTAGGCCGAGTTAGGCATAATGGAATAGGATGAGTTATGGGCAGTGATTATGTGTATGCGTTGGACTAATTTCAGTGATCTGGCCGTAGGTGTCTTCTGTGATTTTGGAGGAAGGGCTGAGCCATGTGGCACCTGGTTTAGAAGGTTGTAAGGGCTATTATTTGAGGGCGGAAAGGCCAGACAACTAAGACAAGTATATTCAAGGGATAACACATGAGTTTTAGGGTTAGAAGGGTGGTAAAACATATAAAAATTAGGTCTGGTATTTGACTGAGGAAACCCTAGCCACAAGGCTTGTAATCTAGGCCAAAATTTCAGTCAAAGGGTCCACAAAAGCCGTGGTTTTGGGACAATTGTGTGGAAATCCTAGATGTATGTATTGTCCTTCCAAGTTGATTTTTTTGCTAGGAGATTAGGTCCAATTTGGGACAGAGTTGATAGTAGCTTGTGTACAATGTAGAGGGTTGTTAGAAGGTTGCTAGATGTTCCCTAAGTACAATCCCTTATGAAGGACAATAAGGGTTCTTAGTGGGTAGACTTGAGAAGCTATACAAGTTGATTTTTGGAGGAGCTAAAGGGCATCCAAGAGGGATGATTTTTAATCCCTGGTTCATTGAGTTACAGAGGTCATCATCAGTGATAAGTGAGTAGCTTCCAAATCCCTAAGTTTGTCATCTTTGTAGCAGTAGTGTGGTAGAAGTGGGAAACGTTGTAAATTCCATGTGTGCTGGCGTCCTTGATAGAAGAAGGAGCATCTAGTGGGAATATTGTGTTGGGACAAAGTTTAGTGACCTAAAGGAGCAGTGATCATTAAGCGTGATAGATTCTGGTATTGTAGATTGGAAGGAAAAGGATCACTAGAAGTGTTCAAGGTACGTGGAATCAAAGGGCTATGGAAGCGCTACATCAACAAGTAGGTTAGTTTTACTTTTTTCAGGTTAGATTGGTCACCATAGTTGTTTTTGATACCAAGACCTAGTTGTCTTCTATCAGGGCTGATTGTAAGGGCCAAGATCCCTAGTATGGGAGCCCTAAGATTTTTGTATCAAAGTTTGTAATATAGCAAAGTTGGGTTAAAAATTGTGCCTTGTGTACTAGTTGATTCATTGTTGTGGTTATTTCACTATGCAAAGTAGAAGTGTTGTGGCATTTGAGTGTGTTTGTGTTCGAGATTATAAAATCAAACCTGATTCTTGAGTGATGTGGAAAATTCAACAAAGGAAAGTGGTGCGGCTGGAACTTTGGGTTCACAACCCCCCAATGTGCTCCATCTTGCCCAAAAACTTCATAATGCTCTCGTTGGATGCAAGCCTTGGAACCGTGATGTGCCTAATGAACAAGGTTGGAATAATTTAGTGTATACAGTTTTGGATGGGTGTGCTTCTCTTCTTCTTCCACATGGTTCTCCAAAATCTCATTGTTGGGAAAAAAATTGACTTCCTAACAAACTTCGCAAGATTAATTCCTTTTGTTGGTTATTGGCGCATAAGAAGATTTTGACTGTAGAAAATCTTCAGAAGAGGGGAATCTAAGGCCCCTCTCAATGCAAATTATGCAAGAACGGTGAAGAATCTATCCAACACATTTTTTTGGAGTGCCCCTATATCAAAAATGTATACTCTCACAACATTGACAAACAAACTGATATGGCCATGCTCGCTCCAAGATCTCTTTTCTTCCTCGACATTGCAATACTCAAGTTAGTTCAATCAGGAACAATTTTTTAAACAAGTTTGGGAAGCTTTGCCCAAGTTCATTTGTTGGAAAAATTGGTTAGCAAAGAACAATTTTTTTTTAACAATACTCGAGTGCTTCCCTGATCGACGATGATGAAAGATTTGCATTTGTGCTCAAAGCCCTTGTAAATTAGCCTCTCCCCAAGTTATGGATGCCCAGGAATCTGCCTAGCTTTCAAAGCTCTCACTTTCAAATGCCATCAATTTAGCTCTAGTGTTGCTACAAAATGTATCGCAGGAAAAATGGAAACTTTGCCTCTCTTGGGAAGCTTTCAAGGTTGGAAGACACATCCCTCAAGCTTTTTTATTAGCTTTGACGGTGCCTCAAAAAGGAATCTAGGGGTGGTGGGAGCAGAAGGCATATGCTATGGCCCCAATGGAACTAAAATATTGAAGTACTCATGGGGTTTAGGAAAGATGACAAATAATTAGGTAGAAGCCTATGGTCTTCTGCAAGGCCTCCTTATAGCTAAATAAAATAATGTTGCTTCTCTCACTATGTTGGGGGATCCCCTTCTAATTATTTTATCACATGGTAAAAGGATACTATGAGGGATAAGAAACTGGAAAATATATTAAAGCACATTAGAAAGGTGGCAAAAAAAATCCCCTCAATTAACTATTTCCATGTTTTATGGGATAAAAATAATTAAGGAGATGAATGTGCCAATGAGGGTTACATTGTGAAGTTTCGTGAATTAAAGGTGGATAGGCAATTAAGGCCATCCTTTGTTCCTTAAGTTTCAAGTAGGTTGGATGTTTTGCAATTTTTTATTTTATTTTGGGGTCCTTTCTAAAGGTTTTCAACTCCAAAGACCCGTACTTTGTCTGTCACTTTAGTGTCCCTCAATAGAGGATAATTTTGATACAAGTTACGCTAGATATACTTGAAGTATACGATAAAACTGAATTGTAACCCTCTATGTAAAGCTACAAATTTTGAAATCAAAACACATATTCTCATTATTGTTAAAAAAAATAAAAATAAAAAACAAATTTACTATACTTATCTTGCCTTTAATTTGATATTAGTTTATGCCTTAACTAAATATTTTGCACAAAATACTCCAACATTTATAATTATAATTATAATTTTTTTTTCTTATTATTTATCTCTTTCTTAATATGACACATGTAACTATTTTGTCTTTAACTTGTTATTTTTTTATAAGCAAACATATTTACATTATATTAAGAGGTAAAAAATTTACATAATTTACATCTATGGGTGCATTCTCTGCCTCTATGTGAGGAAACCAGAGATGAGAATTGAAAGACTCTACACCAAGAAGGAGAAACCACAGCTTGATGGTCTTACAGTTTTCAAAAAACAATTGACAGTTATCAAGAAACATGAGCCTTAGATCTAGCATTACATTGCTTTGCATGAGAAACCAAAAACGGTGCAGAGCCAAAACCATCAACGAGCCTCAAGGCTCTGCGCCACATAGTCACCATCCAAACAAAAGTGAACACAGAAGGGAGCCTACCGTCATACTAGAATGAGAGAACCAACTTGAAAATATCCATGAGGCTAGTGTGCCACATTTTTCTCCATTGGAAATGTATGATTGCCATGCTGGTGCCACATTGTACCTGGGCACTACCTTGAGCTTGTAGGTTGAAGGGGATGAGAGCGTGGGAGGGAGGGGGATGGGCCACAGGAGTGCAGGGGACAAACAGAGATGAGGAGTCGACATGAGGGGAGTACGAAGGAGAGGGAGCAAGAGAAGAGGAGGAAGGGATGTTCGGTGGGAATTCAATGTAGAGGACTCTAGCCAAGTGTCTGAGCAAGGAGCAAGAATGACTCTGGTGGGCTAAGAGCTCGACTATCAAGCCAAAAACTATCAACCTCTCTTAGGCTCAACTAGAGCCCAAAGTGTCTCAACATTTTTAACTTGTTATTAGTTTGTGTTTTCATCAAGAATTTTGCAGAAAACATTTCAAAGTATTATATAAGTAAATTTTTATTTTTATTTTCTATATATATGTAATTGGTTAGTTAATTGGATTTTTTATTTTTATCATTTTTAATTTATTTAATTTTCAATTCTTATTAAACCATTCCACAATAAAATTTTAATTCTTTTCCCTAATAAAATGATGCAAAATTAAACTTTAATATGATAATAATAAAAATTATTAACAAATTGTTTTAATATTTACATTAACAAAGATTTGAACTAGAAACTATAAAGGGATTTGAACCAAAAACTCTTTTCATAAAAATGCCTTAATAATACAATTATTCACTATCCATTCAATTTTTTATAAGTTTTTTTAACATTTACATTAAAAAAAACAAAATAATTAAATATTTTTTTTTTAAAATATTTAATTATTTATTATTATCATTATTTTTTAAAATTTTATGCTCAAGAAAACAACAATAACGATGGGGTCGTTTTCAATAACTATACCTA